>JBAIZL010000003.1:45412760-45645260 GCA_036971475.1 Prosapia bicincta
CATTAGTCACATTAGTGTTTGTGTATATTACCATTAACTTATAATCTATTTAAAAAGTTGGTTTTCACATACCGGTGAATTAATTTTTATATTTGTTGATTCCATCTTTAACTGAAACTCTGTCCTCATAACTCAAAGTTACAGTCTGAGTTGACAATGTGGCACATCTCTCGAAACGGCTGTCCTCAACAAATATAAGTAAGTGCTACTATAGGCAAGTTTGTAAATATTTACAAGTATTTTAATTAATTTTTTGTAATCTCTTAAAATTTATTTGGAATAAGAAAGCATATGAGACACAACTTTGAAAAAAAATGTTTAAAATTAAAATCCAAAATAAATGAATAGCAAAAAATACAAAGTGAAGTTTGTTTTTGTATAAGTTTGATATGTAGCTGATAATTTTAAAAACTAAATATTAAGATACCAGCATTTCATTTTTTTAGAAGACTAAGATATAATAAATAAATTAAAAAATTTCTTTTAGAAGTACTAGGTACTAATGGCTCAAAGTAGTTTTTGTAATGTTAAATCTTTCTTGCAGACTATCTAGCTAAGGTTCTGGTCTTCTTACTTCCGCATCACTCTTGTGAACCATTACACATGCTTTCTCCATTTTTACTATCATGCTTCTCTTAAATTACATCTCAAACATCTTCACCTTCATTTGAAACTCCTAAAACAATTGAGCTGTAACAACTTGGTTTCTTCAAACCAACAGAATAAATATCGCTTTAACTCACAGTGTGTAGTTTTCAAAGAAAATATATAAAAAAAAAATAGTAAAAACATTAAATCTTAAAACTTCTGTATAAACAAAAAACGTTATATTTTTTAATTAATCCCCTAAACAATAGTTTATGACTATCCGAACTTTAAAGTTCGGATAGTCATATACTATTGTTTAAGTGATTAATCAAGATTCATCGAACGTAATGGACTACAAAATTCAAGAATTTTGTTTTTAGTAGTGCTTACATGGATTACTATAGTAGTCCTAGCCAAATTCAAAAAAATATGCAACATTGGTGACATGTCCATGAAAAGTATATGACCACTCAAAGTCATAACTATTCCCATACCTATTAACAGCAAAAACTTTACCCTTGGATTACAATAGTGGATGACTACTCCAGTGTGAAGAGTAACTTTATAGAAAAATGTGTCAGTTTTTAAATTAACTAAATGAGGACTGTGTAAAAAGAGGGAAGGCTTTGTATTACATCACACCACTATTGGAAAGTAAACCGACCAATATTTAGAGTTCTATGATAAGTCAATGAGCTAAGAGGGGATTACCAGTCTTTGAGTTTAGCCTACAACCGAAAGAAAATTATTAGCGAGCCTTAAGAATAATAATATAGAATAAACATCTGTAAATTTTTGAGTTTTCAGCAAAGGTACAATGAAGAGTTTGGTGAAGTTTTTACCAAGATTAAGTTATGCTTCTTCTTAGCCCATTTCAGGGGGTTAGTTCCGTAAAGTTACAAAACCTCCTTATGTAGTTTTTTTCAGAAACACTTATAACAGTTGTTTGCCAAGCATTAAACAAATTCCAAGCATTAAAATATAAAAGTTTTTTTGGCAAAATAATCAGAAACAGTTCTATAATAAGCGATGATTTTTTTATTAATTTTTGAATAAAGAAAAAAGATGTTTCTGTTTTTAAAATGATTAAAAAGTTGTGAAAAAACAAATTAAAAAAGAAAGTATCATAAATACTGAAGGGCCTCCATCTGTCAGAACTTTTTATGAACTTTCATATGGAGAGTTCATAAAAAGTTCTGACAGATGGAGGCCCTTCGAAACGCATCAAAGGGGAATGTGATAATATTGGGAATGGTATGCTACTCTTGGAAGGTATTTATGATACTCTAAATACGAATATATATATGTAAGCAGAAATATAGAAAATTATCAAAAGTAAAAAAGGAAGATTGTAAAACAGAAGGGTTGCAGTTTGGAGTCACATTACTGTAGCAGTTAGCAGAGTATTATTCTATGAGCCTTTAAAGTAGCAAAGTAGTGTGTTCTTCCTGTTTTGTAATTTTAATTTGATAAAATATATAAAGTATATTTTATTTGATAGAAAATTTATAAAATATAAATAGAGTTTAAAATAAACCTATAAATTTAGGTTCCCTCTATAAATAGATGCAGCTCTTTGTGAATTTAAAATGTTTTATTGTGTTCAAAGTATTGAAAATATATTAATACCTTTCTTCGAGGGAAGTATATGAAAGTAGATCTCAGCCTTAATACAAAATGTGCGTAAAACATTTTTATAATCAATAAAAAAGATATGTTGTCTCCATTAATCAATAAAAAAGTTTTATCTATAGCAGGACTTGCTTATTCATGAGGATGACCGTTTTGGCAGATTTAACCCATTGATAACTCAGTTGAGTTAAACAAGTAGATCAAGTTGAATTAAATTTCGTTTTTTATTATTAATTAAAATTTAAATAATGCAGAAAATAGAAACTTAGATATTTCAGAAGAGTATAAAAAATATATTAATGTAAATACAATTTTGAACTATTGTACATTTATTGTTTTCAAGAATCTAGACAGAAATTGACCCAAATGTTTTGTTTAGTTTTTGATTGTGCTGGTAATATAGGTTTATAATTATATTTAAACTAGATTTTAGAAGTAAATGGCGTATATCTGTGAATTTATCTAATTTAGGAACTAAGACTACCTCCACCATTTCCCAAAATAAACACTGAATATCCATTTATAAGAATACTTTTTTATTTCTGAAAGGTAAATGATTTCCTTTAAATTTTTTTTAAAACCTTGTCAGTTACAAGATTGAAGCCTGAGCCATTTCTGTTTGATATCAGTTTTATTTCTGAAGCAAAAATGATGTCTTAGAACAAGTTATTTATTTCTTAGTATAGTATCATATATTTGAAATATCCTACCTTCTTGAAGTAAATCAATTTTATAATTTCTCTCTTTTATAATTTCTATTAAGACAGTAAGCAGCAGTTGTTATAATTTCTTTCCTGTATCTTTACAGGCCCGAATTTACTTTTTGAAATCAACTAAGGACAGTTAGATGCATTTCCTATCTCCACTATTTGTATACTTTCTTCCATTCCATTGAATCTGGTACATTTTTAGTGATAATCAAATCAATAAATTATAAGGTTATACATTAATTGATTTGCCATTCTGATTTACTGCAATAATAAAACTCAACATTTTATAAGAACCTTTAACAAATTTTTTTTGCTTTAAAACACGGTAAAGTAAAGGCAGTAAAGTAACACATTTACTGGTGTTTTAACATGTTGCTGGGTAAATGCTGAAGTATATTATTTTATATGAACATGTTTTAAATATAATAAAAGCATATCTAAAAGACATTTTATGTTGAAATTGGCCTTCTGACAGTAAAAAAAGTGAATTATGCCTCTTGTGTCATCAGCATATAGCACGAAGTATTATTGGTAAGTACCGATGATGCCAATTAGCGTCTTGGGTTTTTAAAAAACTAACTCAAAAATGTATATTTTTATCACATTCATATCATTTTATATAACACAATCATTCTAAAACTACAAGAAAATTTATATTTTATGCATTGAGAACTTTCACTATAAACTCAGGAGTTCTCCTTACACTTTACAAATAAATGGTATATAAATTCTACGCATATTTAATAGGCATATTAATGCCTAAAATAAAAACCAAATTTTTTATTCTCAAATTAAAAGAATTTGTTTTAAATTCATCCCAAATTTAAAGAATTCATAATAAACATTAAATTTAAGGGAGATTATATAGAGGGTGTGGGGGTGGGGTAAAGGCTGCAAGAAATAACAAGGTATTAAAAGCAACCTTAAAATTTTCATTTTCAAAAACTAAAATTATAAAATGAAATATCGCCTACTACACATTTTTAAAAAGTTCGTAATTTTTTTCATTCTCTGTTAAAGCGATTCTATACACCAAAGTTAGTACATTCAGGCGCCCTTCTCAAAGCTGCCGACAACATACTGCCATGACGTTTTGAGGAAGATGTATATTTCAGCAGTTTTTTATATTTCTATTTTTCATCTATCATCCAAGTCCCAGTTAGTATGAGATAGGCAATGTCTTAATCAAACTAAGTTCATACCACAAGTCTATCACAGGAACACATCATTTCACCAAAAACAAGTCACAGATGTCAAATGAGGATTTTGCCTGGATTGGATGGGTATTGAGATAAAACATGGCACAGAAACTCACACTTGAGTAACTTTGGCTATTTCAAAGTCTTGCATACAGAACTGCCTCTCTCTAAGTCTGTTGCCATGACATGTGCCAGTGGTTTGTCACGCTGTTGAGGAGACAGGTTCATTATAAAGCTGTTGAGCTCCAAAGTTTTGCCATTGAAATAGCCATCAACTTTCACTTCATGATTCTCTCAGATTTTCAATCCTGGCCAGCCATTGAAAGGCTGCACACAATTGGATGTCAACAAGTTGCTATAGAGATATTCATGACTTGCAAGAGGGATTGAAGCACTATTTCAGAAAAATGAATTTGATTTTAATCTACCCCTGGGCCAAGATGTCTACATCTGAACAATAGTCAAAACATACATCATGAAAAGGTCACAGCAAGTTTTATGTTTGTGTCTGCTGTAAAATATCTCACTATTGTTTCCATGTCACCATATTCTAAACATATCTAAACACAGATATCTGTTTTAATAATCATTTCCAAAGATTGGGTAGTTGAAATGTTCTTTCATTAAAATTATAAAATAAGAAATACTAGGCCCAGTTTACATTAAAAAAATTGACAAATCAATAGTAGGGTACACGTGTACAAACTATAAAAATATACTATAGTTCAACTGTCCATGATCAACCTACGTAGTCATAGGTTCACATACTGAGTCGACCTAGAGGGCTAAAAAAGGACAGACATTCTTTGCTATGGCCAGGAATCGGACCCAGAACCTGAAAGTTAACAGTTAACCACTTGACCACTCAGAAACCTAAATATATATTTTTATAACAGGAAGAATATCTATAGAGAAGAAAAGTGATGTTTTTGTTGAAAATCTATGTAAAAGAAAAACAATTACAAAAGTAATTTATCTTTTCTAGAATCACTATTAAGTATTAACACAATGATCTTAATAGAAATGCATTTTTTATTGTTTTGCATTTGTTATTGCATCCAATCTTTTGTTTTTAATTACTGTAAAATCATCAAAATGCAACCGAGTTTGTAAAGACCAGAACACAATATTTTTGCAATATAAAGTTAATGTAAATGTACTGATATTTATATTTTAAAATTAGGCTTTATAAATAAAAAAAAAATTTTAACAGAAGAAACAAAAATTTATTGAGCACATATTTACAATATTAACAGTCTGAAATAAATAGTCACTCTATTTCATTTAAATACAATCTTTACAAGAAACTAACTGTATGTTTTAGATTATGATGAATCTTCAACTGAATATTTCCACCTCCAATAAGCTACTTTCATACGATCCCAAATGTTTTCCCATGAGTCCATGGCTGGTCTTACATCAAGAATAGCAAACTGGTAATTTTTATCCACAAGGCCACCATCATAGTAATCAATAATGTATCGAACATCTTTGCCACAACGATCAATAATCCAATCATGACGGTCAAATGGCAATTCATAACTAAAAAATATTTACATAATCACTTTCATTAATTATATAATAGTACAGTGGAAAAAATATACTCTACAAACTGTACTTTCTTGAATTTATTGTCTTTAATAACAGAAATGTACTGTCAAGTGATGATAATGCCACAAATAAGGAATGCCTATCTTTTGAGGAGTAGGCTTAGTAGTGTACAGTATAACGGATGTTTGGAGAAAAATCAGATTTCTATAGGATAAGTAATTACAGTACTGCACAAAATAAATAACGCAAGGACACATCCTACAACCTGCATAGTATCTTTACTGTCTTTCTTGTCTTTTTTTAAAAATATAATACATATTAGCGGGATGTCCTGTAATTTTGCCAACAGCGAATAGCAAAGGTCTACTTTATTCTACGTTAAAAATTATTTGTAAACCTATTAGCTGACTGTAGTGAGTTCTAACCGCAAAATACTAATATTATCAAAGTGACTTCGATGAGTCTGACAATTATAGTATATTATACTCACTATTTCAATGAGACAGTATATTTCCACAGTAACTATGTAGATAACCAACAATGTCAGGATATACTAATGGGACTAAAAGAACATTGTAATTTCAGAATAGAGAGAGAAAGATATGCCTCTTGAAAATTAATTCCTCATTTGGTACCTTATGAAGAATGGAGAAAATGAATTAATTACATAGATAAGTATTATTGTTTCAATAATACCCATAATTACCCAATAAAGCTAAAGGCAGATCCACAATTGAATAAAAACAACGTAAAACACTATGAAGAGTTAAAAGTAAAAGAAACACCTAAAATGCCAGTATCGTTGATAAATATTAAAACAAATAATAAGCGTGTTGAAATATTGGTCACTTATTCCTCACAAAGACAAGGTTGTCTCAATGATTAGTTTCCTCAATAAGATTAGAGGAACCTATTTGGAATGTTTGAGTATAGTGACACTTTTGGAGGAGATTTCAATGCTAAGCATATGCAATGGGAATAAAGATTAACAAATTCTAAAGGAAAGGAACTATATCGAGTGGCAATGGACTGTAGATGGTTCTCCTCATCAGGATAACCAACTTATTGGCTATCAGATTCTGGAAAAATCCTTGGTTTAATTAACTTCTTTATTTCAAAAGGTGTAGTGAAGAATCATATATTTATGTGAAAGGGGGAGATAAGCTATCCTCAGATCATACCCCAGGGATAGTCACACTGAGCGAAAGGACGGTCACAAATGACACCAAGAGAAATCAAAAACGATGTTAATTGCAAATAATCAACAAACTGACGAAGAGAATATTCTTCTATCATCCTTCACTTATAAATAAAGAGAAATGTACTATCTGGAAGATGTTAGAGAAATAATCTTTGCAGAAATAAGAGCTCGAAGAAAAAAACATCAATAAGTTAAACATCTCAATAAGTTATTAAGGAAACTCCTTAAAGAAGTTGAAAATAATTCATTAAGTAATTTTCTTAATGGTTTACCAAATAATGAAACCACTAGCTAATTTTTGTGGAAATCAGCCAGAAGCTAAATAGGTTTACTGCTCAAAATCTGCCTTTAAAAATGAGAGATGGTAAGTGGGCTATAAACTTCAAACAAAAAGTTGAATTATTTGTTGATCATTTAGAAAATGTGTTTAATTATTCTTAAAGCAAACTCAAATCAAATCCTATTAAATCCTGACAATATTTTTCATGTGAAGCAAATATCAACCTAAATCAGCGAAACCTACCACAGAAGTCACATCTTATTGACCAATTTCTCAGTGGTCAACTAGGTCAATATATGAAAGACTTTCATTTAAAAAAAATCCCCATAGAAGAATATTATTATGAGGATATAGTAAGCAGATAAACTTGAAAATGATTGACACTTTTCAAAATAAGGTGTTATATATAACATAAAAATATATTATAGTACATGAGAAATGAAGATCTACACCGAGATCTAAAAATCAAGATGGTTAGAGATAAAGTTTAGCTGGGTGCCTTCGAGCACTTAAATAGGCTGCAAAAACATAAAAATCAGAAGATTATTCACCAACCCACGCAAAAAAAACATATTTAGTGATGCTAAAAATGATTTCGAAATATTTATAAATACTATTATGACTGATTATGAAAATGTCAGAGTTTGTAAAAGTGGGTTAAATAGGTCTACAGAGGGCAGTGACAGATGCAGCAAATGACTTTAAATATCAGGAATAATAATTTAAGGAATATTCCTTTTGTTAGTAAACCCATATCAGAACAAATGAATAACTTAAGAAAAAATGGGTTAGTGAAAATATTCTGGCAAAATATCAATACTTTTTGACTTAGTGATTTTTGTCATTAATTTAAAATAGTGGTTCATACAAATATCATTTACTTTTAACACTAATAGACTTCAGTTCCTCTAGGTTGACTTTGATAAAATCGGATGTATGAAAAGCCAGCTAGTATTGTTCTTGAGTCATGCTGTCAAGTGACATTCCTCATCTATCATCAATTATATAAACCAGTATTTGTCTATATTGTTTCATGTTCTGTACATGGTAAAAATAGATGTTGATTAATCGAGGAAACTGCCTGTAGGCAGATGTGATGTATAGTCTATTGGGGTCTTTATGTATTTTTAGTGTACGAGTGTTGGCAGAATTTGTTTGGTAACATAGTTTTTGTTTTGATTGTTGCAAATATTGAAATTAATTGGGCCAGCAAACATTATCAGACAGCTTCTTGATTTTGGTTTTGCACAATAAGTTAATGCTAACATATAATTGAATACTCAAATACTGTATTGGACTTCATTTAGGCTAAATATCAGTATTTATAAGATATGGTCAGTTAGTCCTGCTTTGCGCCTGATCCTTTTAAAGCAAAACTAATGGAAGTGTATAATTTAAATAAATGAAACCTCTATACCACAAATGACGTTTTCTTTTATTTAAAAGCTTATGTATCGTACATTTCAATTGCATAACAATCATCTTCAGAGGTAATTTACAATAGATATATATTTATTTAGAGGTATTTAATACTCAGAGGTATTTTTATTATAAATTATCTCTGAGGATAATTGCTATGCAATTGAAATGTACTTTCAATAAAAACAAAATTCATTTGTGGTATAGAGGTTTCATTTATTTAAATTAAACATTACGCCACTGTTGTTTTATAGAGTTAGAGGAAATGTAGTGTAATTTGAGACTCTACATTATTTAAACTCCCTAAATAAGTTATTGCTCTGTCAAAACAAATGATTGACTACAAAATAAAAATTAAAGTTCTACTGTACTCTAATACCTTAACCTCAAAAAAAAAAACACACACACACACACAATAAGGTAATTTTTAAGCTTTATTGGAATATTACAGTCATATAAGCTAATACACATAAAATATATATGAATATAATATTCCAATCAAGCTTATCCAATTACAGTAGTCTCGAAATTCCGAGTCCCGATAACTCTAGCTTCAATTAAATTCAAGCCTATTTATATGAACCCTATTTTATCTACATGAAAGAAAATGATGAGTCGGCTTCCAAGAAATTTTTATAGTGGTACAGAATGCAAAGGAAATGACCCGGGCTCCCAAGAAATATTTATATCAATACGGTATGCAAAAGAAATCAGTTGGGCTTCTAAGAAATGTTCATATAAAGTTCTATAAACTTTTTAGCGCATTTTTTATTATATTATTAAGGTTCATTAGAACTCCTATTTTTTCTAATGTACAGGAACATATTGCAATGAATCCGGGTTTTTGGTAATCTGAGGGGGCTCGGTCCCATCTACCTCGAATTATTGAGACTGTACAGTATCTTATTTTGTTTGTTTTTTTTGTTAAGGTTAGGGTACTAGAGTATTTATGATGAGACTGAGTCTACTAATATTTATTTTTAGTATTTAACAAATTATAACAGTGAAAATATGAGTAATATGTTTCACACAATATTTGTCCTAATCTTTTAAGACTGTATGAAGTTAAAAATCAACAAACATAAAAGTTGGAACTAAACTACCTTTTATAAAGCTATATAAATATTTGTAGTTAAAAAAAAAATTAAAAGACACTAATGAAATCGAATTCAGGGGTAGCTAATTATAAATTAATGCTTCGTTATTAAAAATGTTACCCCATTAGTTGTCGTATTCGAGCACGAGGCGAATAATCTGCAGCACGACCACCAAAGCTTTTCAATCTCGGATCACAACATGATTTAGCATGCAGAGCCTCCCATTTTAAAACCTATTAACAAAAAAAGAAAAAAAATACACACATATACATATATAACTATAACTTTAAAAAGGATAATTCGTTAAAAACTGAGCATATTTTTTATATTAGGAAATTCATACACTGTAAGGATGAGTAAGGTGGTAAAAATTATAATCAGTGCTACTATAGCAATAGGGTAGTAAATAGTTGTGATATAAAAGCACGAGAAACTGATGACAATTGAAGGGTGAATGTGCATCCTTATGGATAAAATGCACATTGAACAGCATTATCTCTAATACAGAACTGTACCATTGACTGTAGTTTAAGCTTTAAGGATGGTAAATAGATTTGGTATAAAACATTACAAAGTGAAGGTGTATCTTAATGCATATAATTCACATTCAACACCTTTTATCAATTTAGAATTGTCAGTGAATATAATTTCACTTGGTGTAAAATTCTACAAATTTGTAACGACCATTGGCAATATATGTCTGAAGTATTGAAATTAATAGCTTCATTTATCGTTTGATTTTCTCATTAAACCTTTTTAACCACAAGAGTGTTAGCACGTGGTAAAAGCGAAACGATTTTATAACTTTTTTGTGTGTGAACATTTAAACAAACTCAATTTCAATTTTTTTTAATGAACAGTTACAAGGAAAAAGTAGTGTGCATACCAGACGACTTCAACTACACCTGTGTGGATATTTTATTCAACGTAAGGTTAGTATTTTAGAAATTTTTAAATCAAATTTTGTTTATAACCTCTTTGTTACCTAACTTTAAGACAACTCAGAGATTTGCCGTTTTTAACTTTATCTGTATGGTCCCCCGGAACTATTATTCTTTATTTTATCTGTGAACCTTAAGGGCTGAACGCCACAAACTGTGAAAAAAGTAGAGTTATAGCTACAGATTTTTGAAGATACAAATTATTTTGCCAAATGTTGTATTTAATTGATTGATACTTATCATAATTACTTTAGGCGGAGTTATAGAAAACTATTTCAAGTCTTGGAAGTTTGTGATCAGTAGTTCAGGTATATTGAATTACTAGTGACGTACGAAATTTGGATTGTCTGACATTTCTGTAGAATTTATGGTGCTTCAGTCTTGGCAGACTATGTAAGAAAAACAAGTAGTATGAGTACAAGTGGAGTGATGTATTGATTTCAGTGATTTCAGTACTATAAATTGTGCATAGGATTAGGCCTAATCCTGTATAGTGAAGTTAGGGATTACAGCTATAATTCACATACAATCAAACTAAGGCCCAACAGAACTTAATCATAGCAGTTTTGACTGCCCACCACTTAGTACTACTTAGTCCTTTATAATGGAATAGCCATTATCATGGACATAGCCACTTCCAAACAACTTGTAATATTTCTCACTTGTATGTTCCTCTCAGGTCAAATGTCCACTTTAGTGGCTTACAACGACCAAATTGACCACTGCAAAAACATGGTAATTGTATGTAAAGACTTCTTTGGATAAAATTGAAAAATAATAAAAGTTAGGTAAGTCAATTCAAATAAAACAATCAGGCAATATTCACTGTAGAAAAATTTATATTTAAGATAAGTTAATAAGTTAAAATTGTATCAAATAACCTAGTTTTAGGGAAAGTATAATCTAAGAGATAGCCTTATTCATGAGGTCTAAACTTTTACATAATACTTAGCCTCACAGCAGGTCAGATAAAACCATATTGGAAAAGTGTATTCATCCGTAATAAATATTTGTAAAGATTTGGCAAGATGGCTGCCTGAAGCTTTAGTAGAAGATAAAAATGTGGAAGTTAAAATAAATACATTTGAACAGATATACAAATCAGCTGAAGAAGAATGATAATATCCAATAAATCATCAAACATATCTAATATATAAAAGGGTAGAAATTAAAACTAAGTAAAAAAAACCTAGAAAAGGGGAAGAAACAACCGGTCGTTGCTGTGAAAACATTAATTGGTCAAAATTCAAGAAAAAGAATAAGACTAGTCTGGCTGAGGACAGAGGAGGCGGAGGAGAATAGCATGGGTTTAACTCCCTCTAACAAGAAACCAGAAACAAAGGTTGTTAAAAAAAAGGGGAACTAAAATTGTCAGAATGGCATAAACTTTTAAAGTGGAATATTATATTTGTATGAAGTGTGGGCTTGGGGTGCCAATAGCAAAAACAACACACTAAAACGAAGCAGATGTGACTCGGTGCCAAATTAAATAAAAAGACCTTCATGTAAAAGAAGACAAGGAGAAATATTTTCATGGAAACTGAAAAACCCCAGTATTTACGCAAGTTTTTACGTGCCTTCTTTAATGATTTTGTTTCATGTTATTCTAAATTTACTATTCAAATTCAATTCAAAATATTTATGTACAAAATTAATCTTTATTATACTCTTCTCAAGCAATTAAGGTTAGAGTTTGAAGTAGGGTTTACTTACAATATGGCTTTATCTATAACCTAACTCATTGACAAATCATAAAGAAATTTTATAATTTGCAACTTTAATAACACTTTGGTTAAAAAACAAATAAATATTAAATTCATTAAAGAAACTATAAAACAAACTCCCAACACGTAACCTTTAAAAAAATCGAACAAAAAACTGAGTAATATATTTGGCAAACAAGCACTTAAAACTTAGAACTTGTGTATGAAAACAAAGATGATTTGAACTTGTTCATGATAATGTGGAACGGTGGGACGTGTTCTATCAACATCTTTTACCAGAACCACCAACCTAGGAAGACAATATGGTTTTACACAAAGTTACTTCAAACTCCACAGAATGTTGTGCCATAATTTAAAAATGCTAAACCATAACAGCTTCAGAGTGGAATGCTAGAAAAACTAAAGTGAGGTTTTACTCAGCTTTTGGGTAGATAAAACAAAAAAAACATTGCCGGATATTGCCCAGTTTTGGAGTAAACCATCAATGTTGTTGCTCTGATCGTCTAAAATACATATTGCCATTGCCAATTTATAACCGGCAGTGGAGTGAAAAAGGGTTTATACAGAATTAACACTTTTCTACTATAGTGGCCATGTAAGTGTTTATAGAAGTTTGTGTTATCCACTATAATGGCCATTCGACCTGGGAGGAAAGCAACTACAAAACTCAGTGTGAGGTAGCAGAGACCAAGCTATGGTCACACAGCCCTTGAGGAATACCTTTAAATTCCATTTCGAGTGCAAAGGGTTAACATGTCCAATATTTGGTTGTATCAAATCTTCAACTCATGGAACTATAAGCAAGTGTCTACTGGTAGCACTTCTGTCCTCTGTGAAGGAAGGACAGGTGGAATACAGATACAACTAATGAAGGGATAAAGATTACCGATACTAAGAAAAACAAATTCTGCTGTTGCATGGGCAATGTTGATTTTTAAACCAATCTAGTTCCTGAATTGTTTCACCATACGATTGCCACAAAATCCATTATACTTATACACAATGTCACTATGTTATTATAATGTATATAATTTTTACTATGAGATACTTTCTTTGTAATTTCGTTACTTACTTCTTGCCAAGCCTGTTCATTATTTGCGTTATGAATTTTGATAATATTTTCCATATCCTTTGGTTTTAAATCATCATCTTTCCATCTCCAACCTTTCCTTAGCATAGCATTCCAGAACATCTGAAAATAAAATAGTTTCTTTTTACTTTGAATGATTACAATAACTTAATAAAACATTTTATAAAGTTAATAAAAGAAAACAAGTTTGCGACTAATTAGAAAACACACATACACACACACAAACTTACAAACACGCTGAAACAGCCAATTCAACTTTAATAAAAAAAATCAACATTTAAATTTTACAAAATTTTTACACATTAGTGTTACAAATATAATAGACAGATTTCATTCATCAGTTGAGGCGATTCCAGTTGAAGGCTTGTGAAACCTTCTTCTTAATATTATTGACTTAGTATATGAGTAAATATTTCTCTTTCTCTTTTTTGATTCCCAAAGATCTTTTTGATCGAAATTTTTCAATAGTGTGATAAGTTTTTATGTGTCTCTTTATTTATTTCCAAGAGATTGCAGTTTTGGACTATTGCCATTAAGTAAGTCTGTCAGTCTCCTATCTAGTTCAAAAAATTCCTAAATAAGCTTTAAGCTCTACTAGAACTAACCTATATATATATAAAGTTTTTACATAAAAACACAAAAGTAATAAATAACAATAATTCAGAATCTAATAGAAGTAAATTAAAAATGGATGAAAAAAAAGAAAATGTAAACAATAGAGCCATAACCTAAAAAAAATTATAAAATATTAAAACCAAGATGGCAGTTAGTATAATTATGAAACAGCTGATGTTTTCCAAATGTAGAATTGTACAAAATCTAAAAATTATTGCATAGAGGATAAAACTTAACTGTCCAGGTAATGACATGAAGATCAAATAACCAGTGGGTTAAATAACAGATGTTTCAACAAAGGAAAAAGCTTTATTCTTTTCTCTAGAAATTTTCAATATTAGAAAAATTCATTGTTAGAGAAGCTTGCATTGGAACTAGAAGCAAAAACTTAGTTGGCCAAAATTTTATTTAAAGGAAGAATTCAAGCATAAAAAACATAGTTTGTGAAAGATTTTTTTATAGAAATAAATTTAAAAGGCTAGAAATTTGGACAAAAACATTAAACTCCAGATAAGTAATTAAATAATAAGAAAAGATTGTAAATTATTATGATATTGTAAATTCAAAATTAATAACTTTAAGCCTAGGCGTTTCATTTATAAAATTTATTACAAAATTAATTGGATAAACTAAATTTTAATTTGTCATAACACCCACCGAATAACCTGAAAGAAGGAGTCTTGTGATATTTAACTAAATTAGGAAATAGAGAAAGCGTATTAAAAAAAATATTGTAACTAGAATAAGATTTAAAAAAAAAATTAAATTAAACAAAAATTAATCGACTTATAAGAAAGTGTTTTATTTATTACTATAAATGGTAAGTAATAAAAAATAAAAGTAATAGGAATCTAAATTTTACTGTTAGGGTTACAATTATTTTGTAATTCTAACTGGCGCCCAGCAATTTATTATTTTCTAAGTATTATTAAATTTTGTTTTATTATAAAGAAATTATTCAAAATTATAAAATTAAATATATATAAAAAATATTACAATACACACACACACACACACATATATATATATATATATATATATATATATATATATATATAAAGTTGTTATTGTTAATTGTAAACAATTATTCCACCACTAAGTGCAATTATTTTTACCTTATGTGATGAAGCACCTTTTGGTCACCTTGACCATTGTCAAATTACTCTATTAATTTTTTTTTCTCTAATCACTTGTAATTCGGCTTTTTTTGTTGCTTTGTTAATGGTATTATGTTTATTTTGTATGTATAGTTTAGCGTATTTTGGTGTAATGTAAAGAGATTTGCATTTTTTATTGAAATTTATCTCGTTAATGCAGTTTTGAAATTTGTTGTTTAGGTTGAGAAATTTCAAGTAGAGCTGTTTACCTTGGTTGGTGTTAAAATCGTGATATTTTATGTTGTCCATTGATTCAACAAATGGTCGAGTTACCGAAAGGTGCCTCATCACAAGAGGTACAAATAATTGCATTTAGTGGTGAAATAATAGTTTACAATTAACAATAACTTTATAAAGTCAGTGTAACAGAAAAAAATGGCCGGCGTGAAATATATATATATATATATATACACATAGAGAAAGAGAGAGAGTCTCGAAGAGAGAGTCTCCAACACTTGTTTACTACAATCTTATGATGACACACTAGGTTTTCGGGTGTCCAGGCATTATGTCATTGACTCTTATTTACAGTAGTCGGTTCATTCACTCTAATAGACAATTATCTTTTATTCTTGCCTTAGTTCCGAATTCTTAGTTAATTTTTATGATTGTTGTTTTTACCAGTTATTGTCCCACGTTAAGTGGTTAAAACTAAACAAACAATAAAATATAAGAACAAATTAAATCTGTTCATGAAACTCCCTGAAGCATTGTTGAATACAAAGGGTAGCAACCTCGGGGCAAGCAAGGCAATAAAAAGATGTTTCAGTTCTTTTGTTTTTATGTAAACAAACCCTGCACTTCCTCCGAGTTTTCTTATTTGATCCTTCAGGGGTTGGGAAAATTGCAGGAAAATGTATAATTACATATGTCTATCGGGGTTTCTTAAGAGGTTGGCTAGAAGAAGGGGACCAATATTTGAATTTCAAAAAGTTAACTTGGGATGGTCGGATTTCAAAACGACTAAGGCACAATGTTCTCCAAACTGTTCTGAAGCAATGGCGTAAAAATCAAACCTTTTCCCAAACCCTTATCGAAACTAGAGGAGTTTTAACTAGACTGGGAGTGAGCATGCCGTCTCTCAGAAGGGAAGAGGGGAGCACACCGGCATGCTCTCAGTGCCTCGCAATAGAACATTTTGCAGGGGTTTGTTATGTCTTTAGAATGCTATTTTATATAGCCTCTCAGTTGTCAGGCATTTCTTTAATTGCAGCCGACCAGCTCCCACTTGAAGCAGGTATAATGAGGTTACGCTGTATTGAAAAAATTAAGGCCAGCAGATCAATCAAGGTATGTGACAAATAAATACAATGTATTTGTTATATTTTTTAGATTTTTTATAACAATGTTTTGTATATGACATGTTATTATTGATATAAATAAATAGATAAATTTTTAAGCCAGAATAATTTGATTTTTCTATACCAAGAAATTGCATAGAGCCAGAAAAAATCCAGAAATAGACTTGAAAGTAAATTTTATATGATTTTTTTCTTATTAGCCAAAATAATTATTATTTAAGGTACATATAATTAAACTAAATTTCACAATATTCCTGAAATTTACAATTTTTAAGGAAGAATCATCTCACCATAGCCACTAAGACATGAGATTCAACATACCCTTCATGGTAATCTTGTGAGGACGCTAGAACAAACTTGAAATGAATGCTGGAAAAAGGCTAGGTGTTATAGCTGGAGTTGAAGCGCTAAATGTTTTGTGTCATACAAAGTTGGTCACACAGAACAGTGTCAGGGTCGAACTTGTGCGACAGATGGTGGCACCTTGGGCTCAAAGGAAAAAAAAGGATGTGCGTTTGATTTTACAGGTCATACTTAATTACAAATTGTAATAGTTTGATGAAAAATAAGTAAAACAAAACAAAAGCTCTCCATAGGAGTATTGTTTAGTTTTCATGTATAAGAACAAATTTAATTCTCATGTTGAATAAAATATATAAAATTTATATATTTTTCCAACTGGTAATAATTTAATGAACACAATCTTTCAACATCCTCTAAAATTCTACTCTTTCCCTTACATAATGGTAATACAGTCGGCGCCGCTTATTGTGATCACGGTTAATGTTATCATTCGGTTATTGTTATCGTTTCATTGAAAAACAAACACGGGCGTATATTAATACATTGTAATTAGGCTGCTTATTGTAATCATCTGTTCGCTTATTATTATCATTTAATTTGCCATTCAAAATCATATGCGTCAACGTATACTAGCATAGACCAAGTAAAAATATCTACAAAGTAGTGTAAACAGCACGTGCAACACACAATGACGCCCAATTCATAGAATGTTTATTTTTAGAATGACAGAAATACTTTATAACGGTTTCAGCACTTAGCACAGTTCTCAGAATGTCTCCCTTACTCTTTGTTTACGCAAACCCCCTAGCCTCGCTGAGTCGATTTTAGTTGTTTGTTAACATTAGTTGATGTTACTACTGAACCATTTACAGTACAGTCCTACTGTATTTTTTAACAGTGAATTTTTATGAATGTTTATTACAGTATTTCAGTGTGATTTTACATAACTTAATTTTTAAAGATCTTTTTCGTTTGTTTTGTAGAATTTAGTGTCACTTGAAGTTTCAAAGGACAGTATAGCAAGATGTCCGAATCTCAAAAGAAACGACGCGATTTAAGTCTTAAACACAAACTTGATATTCTAGATAGGTACAGTAAATTACCAAAATTGAGTCAAAGAAACGCTGCTTCTCAACTTGGCGTTTCTCAACCTCTCTTATGTAAAATATTGAACAACAAAGAAAAAATCTTGTCATTATCAAAGTGTGATGCAAATGTTGACAACAAAAGACATCGTTCTGGGAAGAATCCACAATTGGAATCAGCTTTGAAATTGTGGTTTAAAAATGTTCGCAAAAAAGATGCTAGAGTTGACGGCCCACTAATGCGTCTAAAATCTGAGGATCTTGCCAAAAAAAATAGGAAAACAGGATTTTAAAGCCACAGATGGATAGTTCAATCGATGGAAGAAAAGGGAAAACATTGTTTACGAGAAAACGTGTGGTGAAAAAAGAAATGCTGATTTTGTTGGAACTGAGGATTGGTTACAATATGAATGGCCATAGGTTTTGGCCGAGTATTCTCTTAGCTGCATATACAATGCAGATGAAACAGGACTTTATTATCGTGCTTTACCCGAACATACTTACTTATTTAAAAATGAAAGTGCTAACGGCTGTAAAATATGTAAACAAAGAATAACTGTTTTGTGTTGTGTTAACATGGTTGTTCATAAAGAAAAACTCTTAATTATCTGTAAATCTAAAAATCCACGTTGTTTTCAAGGTATCAAAAAGCTACCGGTAGAATATCATTCACACTCCAATGCTTGGATGACATCAAAAATTTTTAATGAATGGCTGACTAAATGGGATACCAGCCTCAAACACAACATTGTCCTTCTACTAGACAACTGCACTGCAGATAATGACATAAGTACTACGCTAAAACACATCAAAGTGATTTACCTTCCGGCCAATACTACATAAATTATTCAGCCATGTGACCGAAGCATAATTAAAAATCTCAAAAGTTTTTATCGACGAGAGATGCATGCTAGAATTATAGAAAATATAGATGAATTTCAAACCCTTACCTCAAATGAATTGGCTAAAAAGACTTCTGACTCTGAAGAGAATTTGAAGCCTTTCGATTTGTCCTTTAAAGAATATACTGAGTGGATGGCAGTTGACGATAGTATTGAAACAGCAGCGGAAATGACTGAAGAGGATATTTGTGAGGTAGTTGCTTCAACATCAAAAGTTACTGAAGAAGAAGGCACCGATTATGACGAAAATGATAAATGTGTACCGCAAAGATCTAAGCAAGAGGTTCACAAAGCTCTTGAGATTCTAAGGCAGTTTGTTCAACAAAAAGCAGAAAATTTCAACAAACATTATGAATATGAAAATTTATAAACAATATTTTACGAGAAGACTACAGACAGTCACATATAGAGGAATTCTTCGAGAAAAAGTAAATGTAAATTTGAAGTGTAAATAAGATTGAAGTGTTTTATAATGAAGTTTTATGTGTTAAAATGTTTTGATCAAGTGTTTTACGTAGTTCTATATATTTTTTTTCAATTATGCTAGATTCAGTGTTTTAAAAAAAATCTACAGTGGAATAAAATGAACTGACATGAAATATGCCCACTAATTTTAACAAGTAGAAAACTAAATTACAGAAATTCTACTACTGTACATAAAACTGTCCGGAATAGCATCAAAATTTGGCAAGTACAGTTTAATTATAGTGTTACAGAATTAGAATTACTTAATGTAATGATAGGCTTACATATCGTTCAGAACAAACAGTTGTGGCAATAATACAGTGAGTTCAATGCAGTACGGCTGTAGACTACATCGTGATTAAGCGTTCGGTTATTGTTATCAAATATGCTTCTGACAAATATGATCACAATAAGCGGCGCCGACTGTATATACAATTAAAGGGATCCACTTCCGAGGGCATATAAAATCAAGAAGCAAATATACTAGTTGGTTTTATAGAAAGTCCAGGTATAATTTCTACTGGCAGTTCCTATTAGATGTAAATATCGCATCTATCTTTATAAAGTATATCGAGTACGACCATATTTTGCACGTTTTGATTATTGTGGTTTCGGTACTTATATGGTCATCAAAAGAGATCTGGTTATGATAACATTATAAGTGTTTTGCTATGTTGTAAATTAACATGTGTCTCAGTTATCTTCCTAGCAGTGACACATTAACTTTTGCTGGCGCTGTTAAGTATACAATCCAACCTATGTTCCTGTACTTTACTCAGATGGTAGCACAAGGCAATTCAAGACAATTTGTCAAATTTTATGCACAACATCAATGCACACTGATCCCAACGTAATTTTCTCTTTATTCTATGTCCTATGCAACTGTTGACTAAATCTAAAATTTCTTGTTACTAAATCTTCACCCAGAATCCCTTGCAAACTCGTTTTATTCTCACTTTGTTAGGGTTGAACAAGGCATGCTCCTAACAACATTCAATTCTTCTCGTAATCTATGACACCTCATGCTACAATAAAGCCCTAACAATTTGTAATTTCCACAACATAGATTCCCTCTCTCATACATTTTTTTAAAACAAATTTTACGTTTACATCTAGACTCCAAATGATTTCAAAATAAATGATTTTACCACAGTGGTCAAGATTCTTATTTGATATAAAGCTTAAATTGAAACTAAGGCTTACTAAGGCTAGTTGTATTAATAATAAACATTAAAAATCATTGCTAGTGCATCAGGTTTTTCAAAAGACCAAAAAAGTCTTTAATCAAGAATTTTAAATCTTAAAAGATTAATGGAGGATTTATATAAATTAGAATAAAATTAATTATTCATAATTTATATCATGGGAACAATTTCTGGATTATATCTTTTTATATTATTAACAGTTAATTATATTATATTTTGGGTTGGAGAAAGTTTGAATTTTAAACTTAAATTTAGAATATTTTAAAAATAGTTATTAAAAATTCAATGTCCGTAAAATTGCTGAATACTGTAAACCAGGGGTATCCAGCCTTTTTTACTCAAGGGCCACATAGAAAACTTTCGGAGGAAAGGCGGGCCGGCAATATTTCAGAGCAGAAAGTCTAGCACCCACCTCCCTTATGCACCCACGACGTTTTTTTTCTAATCAAGAGCTCAATGGTGATTTTATAGATTTTATTTCTTAGTTTTTTACTTGTTTACAGCTAGTTTTCTTTCCACTTATAGAGAAAAGAAGGGGCAAGTGAGAGACGAGTAGGCCCTACTGTACTCATATTTAATGGTAAAAATGCTTAAAGGGAAATATATTACCAAATATTTTTTTTCAGTATGCTAGCTTCCCGCGGGCCGGAAAAAATCTGTTCACGGGCCGGATATGGCCCGCGGGCCGTAGATTGGAGACCCCTGCTGTAAACCATTATTTTTTATATATTACATACATATGTAGCAGTAAAAAATACAATAGTTGCTAGTCATCAACTAACAAGCTCTAAAAAAAAAACAAACAAAACAGAAAAGCAATTCTGTGATATACAAAGTTTACTGCTCAAACTGTAATATATTGAAAAATAAAATAAAAGGTTGAATACTCTTTGAATTAACATTTCTCTTTCTAATAATATTTATAAATTGTTTTTTCTATTTAAAACATTTTTACCTGTTGTGAAGGATAGACCCAAAACTCTCCATCTTTTCCAGCCTTAGGAATCGTGGACTGTTGCCGTTGAGTCGGTAATGCAAATGGTTGATCAGGGGCTGGTTGTTGATTGGGTGGATACATCTGAAAATTAAATAACATTAATGTTTGAAAAAATACAGTGAACTACGAGTAATTGGACCATGGTTTTCATTTGACCAGCCATTTAATTGGCTAAAATTTAAAAAACATAAATGACATAAGTTAATTGGCCTTTAAAAATGCTTATTTGGTCTAGTATTCTTTTAGGTAACAATAAAATAGTATTTTATTCTTTCTAAATAAACACAAAGTCAATAGGGAGAAAAGTTATTTCATAAAATGTTTTAATACTATGAAAACAAAATTGATACTGAAGTAAGACAGCAGCTGTTAGTTGCCGAGCTCATATTCACTCTTCAAAAGTGACTACTCATAAACGTAAACATTCTATACTCTTTCAATTCTGTTAATGTTGTAGGACTTTATCTTGAAACTGTCTGACTTAATCCAGTTCCTTTGTAAATACTCCCCATGGCTATATTTCCAAATACTTTACATCAACACACTGAACACTATTTTATACATACCATACCCAACCTAAACTTACTACTTTGTGAGCGCATACTACGCCGCTGTTTATTAATTCCGCAGCTTGAAATTAACAAATGTTTATAAAACATATTCATGAATAACATTTGAGAAAAATCGAGGTAATCGGACTTTAGTAAAGAACAGTATCCTTTATTCTTAAAACTTCATTTAATAGGATCAGTTTTTTTTAACCAAACAAGGAGAATAGCAGTCTGCGGCGTCCTAAGATAGCTGACCTCCTGCCTACAAGAAATGCAGTCCATCACATCTCCAAATACCAGGGCCAAGATGGCAGAGAAAAATGGAATCAGCACGAAGCGAAAAAAGGTTCGACACTCTTCTTGATTTCATACAAATGAAAATAATAAATTAAATTCTGTTGGGTTCAAGTTGTTGAAAAAATTTGGTTTATATTGAATAGATCATCAAAATTATATTTGTGTGGTTTTTCACAATGGCTTTACTGAACCTAAATAAAATGTGTGTAAAACTTGGTATTTGTTTGCCATATGGAACAAAGATGGTAGATATGTGATGTATTTAAACCATAAACAAATGTTTACAAATACAGTAAAGTTTAAGGAATAGGTGTATTAGAATAAAAATGTGGATAGTTTGATATAGGGATAGGCCAATTCCAAGAATCGTCGATTTTAATATTAGTTACCAGGACTCGATTCTCCAATAATAGTGCCAATTCCGGTTCTTATTTTTTTAACTGTTACACCAAAATACGTGTGGTGTAATTTAAAGGAAATATAATTATTCATCGACTATGTCTTATTTAGGCATTAGTTGCTTTGAATGAATTAAAATACTAAAGTAAATGCTAATTTATGATAACGAAAATATTATTTTCATTTATGAACCAACAACAAAGATGATCAGAAGCATTTCTGGTCCGTTTGTCACCGCTCGTCTTGCTCTGCTGTCTCACTCTCACTCAGACCTGTCATCTTTCTCTCTCCCTATCTCTGACCACCACTACTCCACCAACGTTTCATGTATGTCAAAACAAAACAAAGAAAAGGTAGTTCGGATTTCTCCAGTTATATAAACTGAAATGGCTATTGCTAAAGTTATATTGTAATTGTGAACTGAAGTTCTTGTTTGTAATTTTAAATAAATCATTACTTTTATTTGATATGTTTGTCATGCTTTCAGAAATTCCTATTCATACATCAAAGTTGAACACTTTCTGTAGCCTATTACATTAAAACAAAAATTTTAAAAGAGTTCGCCTTATGACCAAGATGTTAACTAAATTCATTATTAGAGCATATCATGTAGACATAAGGTAAAGGAATCGTGAATTGACTTGAGAATCGAAACTAAAATTTTGGAATCGAAATCGGGATCGAAAATTTTAAGTGTTGGTTCATCCCTAGTTTGATATAGTACAAAATTTAGAAAGGGTTAAAAAGTTTAAAAGATGTTGCAATAAAAAACTTATGTTTTTTTAAGCAAGAGAAAGACTTGAATGATTTTTGAAAAAGTTAAGACTTAAGAAAATGGTCTTCCAAATTAAAATAAAGTATAAAAGATAAAAAATATAATGAATTTTTTGAGTTAATTTTAAGAAGGAGTTCTTGTAGATATTGTCAATTGCAGATATAGAAATAATTTATTTTAGTTTAATAATGAAATGCTGTTAATAAGGTTCTATACCAGCAAGATTTTAAGTACTATATATTAGGATTATTTGTTCATTAGGTGGTGTTTTAGGACATAAAAGAGTAAGTCAGAAATTTATTTCAAAAGAATTAAGATAGTAAACAAACTAAATTTCAGGTTATATAACTTAAGTAAATTCTTATAAGCTGATTTTCATCTAAAAAAAATTAATTAAAATTAGAAATATTTAAAAATAAAACTTGATAATATTCAAATATTGAAGAAAGATAACTCAACTGTTTGACTTTGAGATTAAAATTTTTATTTATGAATCATGTATTGATTAATATTTATTTAATACTTAATATAAAATAAAGCCTTCTTTGTCTTTTGTGCAATTACAATAGAAATGAATAATTATAGTTATATAAATTTATAAGCAGAAAATTACTGAAAATTTTATTTCAGGGACTTTCTTTGAAAAAAGAAATTAGTTAAATCAAGCAACATTCTATAGAAATAAGGAGAAATTTTTGAAATGGTCAAAAAATGTTTATTTGTTTAAATATTTGTGAAATGATATGAATATATATGTTTTAAAGGTTATAGCTGATGTCAATATATATGTTTTAAAGGTTGTAATTACAAATTATGTTACTTTAGATAGACATTTTAAATGTTTCAAGACTGAGTTAAAAAGGGCAAAAAGGCTTAAATGTTTCATTAAAACCTTTCAACCTGTTTTTATTAACCCACAAAGACCACCCGCTGATAAATCTGCTTGGTATTTCAAACTGTTGTAGTTCTCTTAAAACACATCACGTGACTATTACTACCATAGGAAAGCTTATTTCATGTCAAACGAAACGTTTCTTCTCTCACACATATATGGCGATAAACAAGGACAATGTTTAGATGGCTGCAAGCATCCTAATGGCAGTTTGCGCTTGTTTGTTCAATTCGTCTGTCCTGTCATGTATTAAAGTAATTACATGTACATTTTCTCTTCACATTTTGTAATTATTTATTGTATGAATGTCTTTTAACTTATGCAGTATTACTTCTACCAAATTCTAATTTGTTTTCAAATTTAGATTTTCAATGGGAGATATTTTTCAGGTTACTAGAAAATGATCTCAAGGACTGTATATATACGATGTGATAAGGGACCTCACGGGTAATGGGTCTCAAAATATACTTGTGGGAATTTCATTTTACAAATATTATAGGATTTTAGGAACTAATATTAATAGATTGATAGACTGAAAATAGGTTTTCAGTATAAGAATCAAACAATTTAGGCAGATCGAAATTGAAAATCATAAAATTGGTAGTGAATATAAACTAAAATTTTAAAAGTATGATTTCATAAGTGTAGACATTTCAAATTTCCAATATATGTAGAGAATCTCTTAGAGATTAGCAAATTTCAAGATGGCAGGATTATTTTGTAGATTTTAGATGCTTGGAAACCTAGAAAATCAAATAACTGATGATAGTAAGTAGGAAAAATTTACTGTCTGCATGAAAATTTAAAATATAAATATTAGTCTAGGTAATTTGTGGAACAAATATCACAAAAAATCAGACATCTAACTGTATATAACATTCTATGGAATCTACACAACATTTAAAAAGTACTACAAAAACTGGAAAAATAGTATAGTCTTTCTCACATGCAATTTCAAAAAATGGATGGTCTTAAAAAGGTTTAAATATAAAGTATTTTCAACAGAGAAATTTTGGATAAAATTCAAACAAACAAAAATGTTAAAACTGTGGTAGATTTTTAATTTTGGAAATAAACTAGGTTTCTACTAGTTCTACACATTAGAGTAGGGCCTAGCATTTATTTATTTTTTTTTAATCAACTTTTTCAAATAATCCTAAGCCATGGTCATTAAGCTGTGATGCCTTCAATGAATTCATTCCTTGGGAAAAAACAGCCCAAAGGGTTAAATCTCAGTCAGTTAGTATTTTTATTCAAAATAGTAGTGACGGGTTCTCTGACATAATTTCAAGCAATAGCACAGGTTTTGATTGAGGTCAGAAATGCTTGTTTCAAATTTTACCTGTGTCAGTAGGTTTACCGGAAAGTTGTGATCCAGAGAGAGATAGCAGCCAAGCAGGAACGCAACTGGCTGGTATGTTTAACTGTCGTTAGATTTCACTTATTTCTTTTCTATACACATTACAAATATGACAATAAATTTCAATTTGTTTTCAGTTTTTTTGCTAACAAAAACCTAATAACAGAACACACCTCACAAGTATCAGGATTTTTTATTGCAAACATACATTTAACATTATACAGAGAGTAAACACACAGACAAAATGCGGACTGATGTCTAGGAATATTATACCACAATAATAGGCAACTTACCACAGTAATAGGTGAAATTGTTTATAACATTTTGTTTGGATAACTTTTATATAAACTACTTGATAAGATATTATCTCTGTTTGATCATGTATATTCTATTGACTGAAATTATGTTTTAGAAAGAAGAATTGTAACTAGCCACATCAACAATAAATCTTTTAAATTATAAAACAATTGAATTTAATCACAAAAATACACCTTCCATGAAAGTCTTGGTATTTCCCGCAATTTGATCTTATTTGTCTAATTTGTTTATCATATATTACTTATTGAATTCTTACCATATTAGCAGGGTTTATATCACTTTGATCATGATTTACTGGACATTCTGATGCTTCCTGTAACACATATGAAACAATTTTATTTTATAAAATTTGAAATCATGGCATAAACATTACTGGTATTTCACTAATATTTGAAAAGAAAATCTTAAGACTTATTACCTTCTATAAATATTGCATGCATTTAATTAATAGTTTTTCTCCCAGGACTAATATTAAATTTCTTTACTGTATGTATTTTGTTTTGTCTCTGTATGCTAGCCAATAATCAGTTAACACAGATAAGCTAGTGGTTTTTATTATTGATTCAGTTAAGAACAGACCTAAAATATCTTGAAGCAACACATAACTGTTTAGCCCTAGATTCCTAATTATATGTAATTCTTACACTCTAAGGTATGTTTCCCTCCTTCATACCCATACCAAACAATCCAAACATCTTTCCTGCCTGCAGTGCTTTGTTTAGTGTTAGTTGAGACAGTGAAAGATAAGGTTAAGTTGTGCCCTTTCTCTGTCCACTACACTTGTTTTTCAGTAAGTTACCACGCTTATTTTACGTATTGTTAGTATTAAGAGGGTTTTTATACACGTAATAATTACGGGTAAGTAGTTTTCAAAAGTTATGTTTTAGTACATACATTTTACGTATAATTAGTAAAATATATAGCAGGAACAACTATGTAAATCTGGTGTACACAACAAAATTGTGATAAATATTTATTGCTGAAACCTTACATTTTCATGTTCCAGCACCATGACTAGAATTAATGATGATGATGATAATCGCCAGACTTATCAATGAAGTATTTGATGATGAAGGAGAAAATAGTGAAACTGAAGACAATGTTGAATATTTTTTTGACTCTGATGATAGACGCAGATTAAGATTTTAGTCCTACACTGGTGTCTTTGTGGGAGGACATATTGAGAGATGAAAGTTACTGGACTCTTGCATCCATCATCTACCATGGACATCGGCCTATCGTCTACACATAAAGCCGGACGCCTGTGCGAAGAAGAAGATTTCAGTCCTGAAGATGAGATTGATGCAATTGATTTTGAACATATTAGGTTAATTGAAAAGTGACAAGTTAAGAGAAATAAAAATCGAAAAATGAAGATAGGTAGTGATAATTGTTTCAGTTCATCTAAATCATCCCGAGAGTTTCTTTTCAATGCTGATCAAGATTCTCATCCAGAACCTTCTCAGCCTCCTAAAACAGTTATAGAAATACCTACTGAAAGAGATCTTTTTGGAAAAAATGCATATTGTTGGAAAACTAAACCCGTTCACCGGTAGAGTAAAATATAAAGCGAAAATATCATTCATATTAGACCTGGCTCTAAGTTAAATATCAATCCAGATGTTGGCAAATGTTTTAAACTGTTGATAAATATATATAAAAGAGGAAATAATTGATGAATTTTTGCTTTATACTAACAAAGAAATTCAAATTCAGAATTAGCGTATAAATATGTATAAAATATAGTTGAGTAAATATTAAGAAAAAAAGTAGCTTCTTTAGTTGGAATTTGAAAAAAAACCTTTTATAGCCAACTGCGAGTTAATTTTCACCATTATTTGATCTAATTATATGTGTATGCCAAATTTAAGTATGGTTAGTGGAACAGTACAAAAAATAATGTTAGTAGTCTATGATTAAGCTTTCTACTCTTAACTTTATTCAAATAGTTGTCCTGCACCGATTTCCGACATCATAGATCATATGTTTCCTAAGCCTATCGATCTCTAGGCCTTGTAGAAGTTCTTTAAATATTATGTGGCTGCCATGTTAGTCTAAACGCTTCCGTTTTCAAACTTTTTATGTAAACAAACATCTCAGGCAATAGTTTAAGTTGAGCTATCATAACACTGTGATATGTCAGTCAGGAGTCTTTTATAAAATCAGAACAGGTAATTGAGAAAAGCTACAAATGCAGTAAAAGTTATCTAGTTTTTGAAACATTTGTAATATGTGTGTGTTCCTACGGACATTTCTACCCTTTCCTGCAACCAACATCTCAGCTCACCTTTGGCCATCTCATCTAATCTCCTACCTCCTACTCTTTGATGTTACACAACAACTTGTCCATAGAAAAGTAATGATTTATTTCTCGAGTTTGAACTCTGGTTCGAAACCTGTATATCAAGATATAGATCTCTCAGAAAAACCAACTCTTGAATTTATAACAAAACCAATTAGCCACCTCTAAGCCCTTTAGGCTTTTATTGGGGTCACAGTTTCTTTGAGAGACATTTTGACTTAAAGACTATTTTAAGGTTAGACACTGGTAAAACTGTACATAAAAAAATAATTGCAAATCGACAAATAACATTTTTTATTTTGTGTAAAATTTTAGAAATAATTTATAATTTGGTTGAGAGTTCAGGTTTTTCTATTTACATATATTAATTATCAATTGAATTTATATTTTACATTTTATTTTATTTATACATTTACTTTATTTTATTTATTATTTTATTTTATATTTACATTTTTAAACTAGTTTACACAAACAAATTTCATTCAATTTGTTCTTTCACTGCCCTAATCAATCCGTTAATGACTTTTAACATTATTTGTTTATTCCTAAATCCCTAACCTATTTGTTACATGTTTTAAAACTAAATGTATTGTGAAGTATTACCACTTTACAAACCTAACTTACATTAATTTACTTTCCTAAATTCATCATTACATACTTTTATCAATATTACTTCTTATAAAGTTCAAACAACAAATTACTTATCTCTTTATAATTACAATTTTTAAAACTCAGACATACAAGTAATAAATTATAATTCATGTTGAAAGAAAATCCTAATTATTAAATTTATGCTTCCTTTTTAATTAGTTTTCCTTCTACCAAACAATTATCAAAGTTATTCTTTTGGGTTAAAATTTCTGTTTAAACTTAATATTTATATCAAAACATATTTATCAATAGCATAATATTATTATTCATTATAAACTACAACTAATAAAATGATTATTCATGATTTATTTGTTTAATAAAGGCATATTTGAATTTATAGTTTGAAATAATTTCTCACCTTCCATTACAGGCAAACAATTGTATGGAAAGCGAATTTTGAAAATTAATAAAATTACTTTATTAGTCAAAGAGGAATACAGTAGAACCCCTCAAATCCAAACCCCCGCAAAATCCAAACATGATTTGATGAAATCCAAATTTTAAAAAAATATCTTAAATTCAATGAAGTATGTACTGAAAGTTTACTACCTACATAAAACAGGACTGAGATGTGTAATATATTGGAATTGACAATGTAAAAACATGATATAATACAAAGGCCTATACTGTACTGCTGTGTCACTTCATTAACATAAAATTTATTGACAGTAAAATAAAAATATAAAAGCAAACACTAAACTATATGTTTCACTTAACAAGAAAAGACACAAATATTTCACTATATTTTTCACTTAAAATCGGTAATCTTCATATGGCGAAGAGACATAAGCCTTCCCGAGGATGTGATGTGCCACCGTAGCATTAGAATAGCATCATTGGGTTTGCAGCTGTGTTTTCTACGTAAACACAATGTCGAGATTGTCAGCGTAAGTAACAACATTCGTAGAGGCATCTTTTTCCTCACTTACGCTTCTGCTACACTGTCATCATGTTGATCCTGGACCATATACACCATGTCATGCTCGGTATATTCTTCATTGTTATCTAGTACTGTCTACTCTTCCAGGCAACTTTCTTCAGCATTTTCACATCCTGGTACTCTTTGAATGAGCTGAAATAGCTCAGTTTCATCATCTCGTGTTCTAAGTGGTGTTTCTACAAATTCGAGGCTAAGTCAGAGTGTCTTCCAAGATTTCTGCAGTAAAGTGTTACTGATATTATTCCAAGATTCACAAACACTAAATTACATCATTTATTGTAATTGTCTTAAGTTTTTCTGGAATAGAAAGAGAACAATCTTCTTTAATTAATGTTTACAGAAGCTGTTTTCTGTAGCTCAGTTTAATGTTCTGCAGCACACCTTGATCCATAGGCTGAAGCAACAATGGCACGTTAGGTGGGAGAAATATGTCTTTATATACCAACTGCATGTCTGAAGGATGTGAAGGAGCATTGTCTATCAAAAGTAGAGCTTTTGGTGGCAGTTCATTTTTTTCATTAAATTTTGTTACTGAAGGAACAAATTCAATTTTGAACCACTCCTTAAAAGTATTACCAGTCATCCATGCCTTATACTGATTTCTGTAATGAACAGGGAGAGCATTCAAGTTCATATTTTTAAAGGCTCGTGGCATAGCGGATTTTCTAATCACCATTAATGGTAGCTTATTTGTTCCTGCGGCGTTACTGCAGGCTAAAACTGTGAGACGCTGTTTGATCGTTTTAAAGCCTGGCCCAGAAGATTCCTCCTTATAAGCAAGACTTTAAATGGAAAGAACATTAAAATTCAATCCAGTCTCGTTCGCATTATACAGTTGCTGGGGTAATTTTCAGGCGAAATCAAGTTTGTGAATTCGTCTAAATATTCTTTTGCAACAAGATTATCAGCTGATAACTTCTCCCCGCTTACCATTAGTTGTCTAACTCCGTGCCTTCTCTTCCAACTCTCCAACCATCTATTGCTAGCAGTAAATTCCAAATCACCGTTCATTAATTTGTTCAATTGTAATGTCTTTTCTTGTATTAATGGGTCGCTAATAGGAACTCTTTTCTGCCTCTCTTGTGTAAACCATAAAAATACAGCCTCTTCAAATTTTTCATTTACAATGTTTGCACGATGGCGTTGTTCCAAAGGCTTTTCACTTGTAGCAATGCAAAACTGTTCAATTTTTTATAGAGAAATATGTAATGAATGCTCTAATATTGTTCGTTAATAAAAAAACGCACTTCTGTCAAATGCAAAATTCACAGCAAATCCAAAATCCCGTACTTAGCAGGCATCCAACCTTTAAAGTACCACAGTTGCTCCAAGTTATTGTTGTCATCTTTTTTAAGTAAATTTTCATTCTGAATATGTTAATAAAGTTTGATAATTTTGAATATGGACTCACTTTTTTAAAATCACATAATCTATGGCAACAGTTTGTAAAATTTGGCGTCTCATTTTTCAAAATTATTAGTTCACTGCTACATCGTAGAGACTTCGTTTTTGATACTTTGGCATAAAGCCCAAGTATTTGTTTAACACTTCCCGAATCATATCTAGCATTAAAGACCTCTCTTCATTCCACACTCTTATTTCTGAATCAATAGTAAAAAGAATCTAGCTCTTTCAGAGGTTTTGTTCCAACTAACTGCTAGGGACACTAAAAAAGTCTTAATCCCTTTAAAATTTCTTGTTGACTGAGACTTTCCTTTTCCTTTAATCATAGCAACGTCGTCATAGCAGCAAGTTTGTTTATAAGATAAACAGTGGGTAATTTTACAAGATGTATTTATTTAATTTTTAAGTTTTTTTTTCTCAAAATTGCCTCGTTTATATATGTCATTATTTACTTATTTCCATCATCTAATTTTTGTAGTTCACTGCTAGTAAGTAGCACTGTAGGTCTGTTTTACAAGATTCTACAAACAATTATATGGATGAATACATTCCATAAGACTTTATTTATTTTGAAACCCGTTGAAAGGTTATTATTTTTTCAATTATTTGTTCCTCCAGTCCATGTCAACCTAATGTGCAATTAAAACTATAATGAAAAGTAGTTTCTATTACAGATTTAATTCAGAGTAATTTGTTGCAGCATTTTTAGCTACTGGCTCCAAGGGCTCCAGCAACAAGCTTATCTTTGCCAGTATGGATTCCAAATTCCAATATGGATTTTTAAATCTTTCGTACAGCTAATACGGCATTACTTAGAATCTCTTTCTGAAATTAAAACCCAATTCTCTGTAACAACTTGCAGTGGCCAAAATGACCGATGCAAGAAATATGGTAATAGTACAGAATATGTAACTAGGCCAAAGTGCCTAATATTAAAAATTATTTTAAATTAATGATATAAAAAATGGTAACTATATGGAAAAGAAATGTAAACAGATTTACTTAAAACTAAATTAGACAAACTGTGAGTGTTAAAATATATTATAAACAAACATAACTCTAAATAGGTCAAAGCCTAATCGACCGGTTTAAATTAAACAGTAAAAGTGTAGTTAGTGGAACTAAGCCAAAGTGCCAAGTATTAATTAAATTTCGACTAAATAAACTACAGACTAGTAAATAATAGACTAAGAAAGAGTAGACAGAGTAATTTAGACATAGAGAGAACATATTGTAATCAGTAAGATATATTCCACAAAACTATAACTTAAAAGGGGCTAGTCTAAATAACTGGTGTCAATAGGACGGTAATTGAGTAGTCTATGGAACCAAGTCAAAAGGTATAATATTACAACAATTTCAACCAAATATAATAATGAATATAAGAACAAGAACTGTAAGGAGAGTAACTTAGGCCTAGCTAGGAAAAATTATAATTCTTTAAATGTAATAATCATAATCTAAAATGGTATAGTCTAGAATTGAGGTTAGGAACAAAATTATTCTTGACTCGGTTCAAAAAACGTGTAGAGAGATTGTTAATAAGGTCTTCCCAGACTGCGGAACCAGCGCAGCAGTCATAATTTGATATATGAAAAGTAACAGTAAATTAAATAAATTGGAAGAAATAAAGATAAATAAACTATTAAAATGAAAGTTAAAAGTAAAACATTGTAATAAACAAAAGACTTTCATAAAAATCGAGAAGGAATAAGTTGAGCTAATAAAAGTAGAATGGTTTGGAGATTAAATATAAACAGTATGATTACCATGGCAATGGAGTTCCCATTGGTTTAAAATTTAAGATGGATGTAATGACGCAAGAGTTTGGTCTTTTGAAGAAGGAAGCGTGCCTTTGTCAAGGTAACGCGGGATTAGCGTCTCCACCGCCGTAACGGCGGTCGTTTTTTAGCAAGAGAAGTTAAAGATCCAATGTAATATGGCAGTATAAAGTGCTTCGATGTGACAAGGGAGTGTAAAGATATTTGGGCAGATGCTCAAATATCCTCATAACATCATCTCAACCAAGAAAATGCCCAAACGCCGGAATTAGAGAATTTCATAGACACCACGCAAGGAGAGAACAAAATTTCAAGAAAGAAAGGGACAAGGCCCACGAACCAACCACTTTTGGAAGATACTTCACCTTTTGCAATACAAGGTCATATAAACAATTTAATTTTTTTTCAATAAATCTTTATTTCAAAATATATTAAATTTAAGTCAGAATTAAATAAAAATTGAATAGCCTAAGGTAGAGAAACCTCTCTTAGGTTATTTAAATTAACTTATAAGTATTCTAAATTGATTTTCCATTCAACAGTTTGCCTGAAATGGAAATTAACTTATTAAGTTTAATTGATAATATCAAATATGGCTTTATTCTCGAAGAACGGATGGAAATCCGCTATTAACATAGTAAATAAGTATGAAAAGGAGTAAAAGTAAAGGAAGATGTATTAAATATATAGCTAAATATATAAAACTAACTAGGGTAACCTAAAAATGGGGAAAATGTAAATGGGTAAACAAGACTCTGATATTGAATTGGATGAAGTTTGTATTTAAAGGCATAGCCTATTGTAACTAGATAGATTAACTTTAAAATGTTTGAATATTAACAAGACTCTGAGATATCTGAAATTTAACTGGGATAAAAATATGTACACAATTAATTATGATAATTGAAATTGAGTAAATGTTAGTATATATATTATGAACTTTCGGCTTTTGATAATATTAGAAAAGAATAGGGTGTACATAAATATATATGTGTGTGTGTTAATAATAATAATGTAGACTTAATAAGGAGACATATTCTGCCATATTAACCTGAAACTAGATAGGCAGGTTACTTGTAATTTCAGGTTAGATAGAACTCGTGTAAAATAACTGGAACTAAATAACAACAAATTCTAATGTTAAAAAAAATATATATTTTCCAATTAACTTTGTTTTTATTTAAGATAAAATAAATCCACTAGGTAGTCTTTAAGTCAAAAGTGTCTCTCAAACATCCCCCCCCCCCTGAAAGGAGCTTAAAAGGCTTATAGAAGGCTAATTTTTTTTTTTTTGTAACAAATTCAGGGGTTGGTTCCCCAGAGAAGTTTATTTCTTGAGATACAGGTCTCGAACCAGGGTTCATAGCCAAGGGATAAACCATTACTTTCTTGCACACAAGAAAGGTCATCTAGAGGAGTTAGCCGGAGGACGTCGATGGTATGGCAGAGTGAGGTAAGGTCCATAAGAAACTATAGTAGACATACAATCTATCAATAATAATTGATTATTCACAAATTTGAAAGACTAGTATATGGACTGTGTATTTATTCACATCACTTATTGAATTTAAAGGTCATCACTTATCTAACTGGATAGGAGCTAAAATTACGTAACGCTAAAACGAATGATTTTTAACTCAAGAAAGAGTGTGACCAAGATTCGGTGTACTTTTGAGTTCACTTTTGTTTTGGCCTGATAAGATATTAGCATCGAATTAAAAAAATATTGTTTCGTTAAAAACTGCTATTGATGTAAGTAACAATATCAGCGCTTTAGCTGATACATTGAGACCGCAGTACTTATCTGTACAGGCCGCATGATCTTAGTACTGTGACTATGGCAATACCACACTTGAGGTTAAGGTTCCTCACATTCTTTCTCCAATAAAGCTCATAAATAGGAAGTTTAATATAGTACTTTGAATACATATTTTTTCTGTAAATAGATTTTATTTGAGTTCATTATTAATATTAGGTACATTTTACTTACTCAAAAGTTTAAATGGGATGATTTATTTATTAAATAAAAAGAGATTTTAATGTAGTAAAAAGTAAAATTTCAAGTTACGTAACACTACTGCACACCCCCTCCTCCTTCCGTAACAATGCATAACGATAAATTTAACCCCCCTCCTCCCTCGTGGTGTTACGTAATTTAGGGATGAATCCATAGGAAAACATTTGATTACTGAAAATACATTGTTGAACATATTTTGTGAACTACATATAGTAATTGAAACAAAGACAAACATATAAGAGCTACTCTACTGTTTGAACCAAAACATTTCATACTGTATTTGGTTATTTTACAGTTATAACACATAGTTTGTTGAATAACTTATAGTTCAGATAATACTAAAAAAAGGAAAATATCAGTTAATTATTTCTAATAGAATGTATTACCTGTGTTCTTGCTTTATGCATAGGACATTCTGGAGGAGGTTCGCCTTCAGTAGTTTTGTGAACATAATTGTGTGATCTCTTAATTTCTGGATTTTCAGATGAAGAAGGTGCAGGAGTAACAATTTGCGTGGCAGCTAAATCTGCAGCTCTTATTGTATTTCCCATCTTTAAAAAATTACCATACATTTACAACTAACAGTTATATTAAAAGCTGATAGAATGAATTCTTACCGTCTTACAACTATTTTTATTGCGTTTTCACGCATAAAATAATGTTTTGCTTGGAGTTTTAACTGGGTCATCCAATATGACTAGTATAGCCTAAAAAAATAGAAAAGTCAGGATTGTGAATAAAAGTAAGATTAGGAAATATAGGTAGGATATAAAACCTTTGCTACAGGATATAGGGGAGATATTATGGCATCAGGTTGGAAAGACTGTGTATTTTAAGTATATTTATTCTCTATTGGGGTCATAAAAAGTTGTCTAATGAGAATAAGCAAGGGTAGAACAATGATCTGTTGGTACTAAGGATAGAGAAAATTATGTCATAGCGTGGGTACAGTTATTTACATTTACTATTATCTAGGGTGAAAAGAGATTTATATTTGCTCCTACTATGACTATTATTGTTTGCAAGGAAATCATAGTGAGTCAAAAGTGTCCATATCTAGAGAGATTCGTTAGCCTGTGAGTTGGAGAACATCGTAGGTCGTGCATGGAAGTCATATCTTGTGAAAGATAAAACGTAGTATTGGAGGTCATAAAAAGGTAAATACTTGCAATAATTACAAATAACGGTACAATAACAGTTCAGTAAAGGGTAAAATATATTTAAGATTCTAAAAGATACATTAACATTTCCTTGTACACAAAGATTTCCCTTGTAAGTATGAAAGATTCAGGAATCATTACTGAAGCAAGATACCATTCTATTCCATATTGTAGATAATTTTATTAAAAAGGTTAATTTTTTGAAGATAGTTAAAACCGTTCTTTGTACAGAAATACTCCAGTCACCCAGATCAATAATGAGAAAAATTTAATTCTTATGGTGTGCAGTATCCCAGATACTAATTTTGGGAATGGGTTCAAATTTGAAACAATCAAAATGTATCAACAGATAAAATTGCATAAACAAGAAGTTTCTTTATAAAACAAAGCATTATATTTTACTATATATTTATATCGAAATCTTGTTGCTGTTCATGACGAGCTGGTTGTAAATTACAAATTACCCTTTTGCGCGACCAGACATTTGTTAACTAAAAGTTGTTAATTGTTAACTTACACTTGGAGGAAACGTTTTCGTCTTACGACTTCTTCAGCTTCGTATTTTTGCTGCTAGGAATGCTGCTGTTGTGCTTCCTCGGTACCATTTTTTTGAAAGTTAGAAGTAATGTGATCGAAAAGTATGTGTGATCTGTGCCGTGTTTGTTCATTTAAGATGTCATTTTTATGTGTGTTGCTACGTCTATATATTTCAAACTGTTCTAGTGTGTTTAATTTATGGCCTTTGTTGCATGTGTGGAGGATGCTCATGTTATTTTCCATACTTTTGCATGAGTGTTTAGTGTCCATGAGGTGATTTGCAAAGGTGGATTCAATAGTAGTGTGCAGTGCCTTTTGTGTTCTTTATATCTTTTGGCAAAAGATCTGCCTGTTTGTCCAATATAGAACTTATTGCAGTTGTTGCATTTTAGTTTGTATACTCCTGGGTTATTGTATGTGTTGGTATTGTTTTTATTATACATACGCAGGATTTAAACAATAAAATTAATGAATTCATTACGGCAAACAATATCGCAGAAACAAATAAAGACCCAACAAACGAATATCACAACACAGTTAAAAACATAATTAATTCAGCAAAACACATAATATCTAAGACAGAAAAAATACCTTAGAGCAATAAGACCTACGGCACCTACCTTACAAGCACTTCCTAAACTACATAAACAAGGAACACCAATAAGACCGATAATCAACAGCCAACAATCACCCGCACACAAACTAGCACGCCATATGGATAGAACTATTAGAAAATACATAAAACTAGACACACACACAAGTATAAAGAACACAATAGATCTAGTAAACAAAATAAAGAACATTGAAATTTCTCATAACTCAACCTTGGCATCGTTTGACATCACCCTATATAGCAATATCCCAGTCACAGAAACACTAAACGAGACAATCTAATACTTAACAGCACTCCAGAAAATATCACAAAAGAAATCATACACATTTTGAACACCATTACCCAACAGAACTACTTCATTCACAACAACAAATATTACACACAGAAACAAGGCCTACCAATCGGTTCACCGATTTCAAGCATTCTCGCAGAAGTATTCCTACAACACATAGAACAGAATAAAATCATAAATAACAACAAACACTCAGATAAGATAATATATTGGCACAGATATGTAGATGACGTTATAATACTATACCGAGGAAACATAAGACATGTCAATAACTCCAAACACATATAAACAAAATACACAAAAATATCCAGTTCACTGCAGAATTTGAAAACAACAAAACATTGAATTTCTTAGACATCACCATAACAAAAAATCAAAACAAACATTAATTCAACATATACCGCAAGCCAACCATGACAGACACATTGATACACAATTCATCAAACCACCCAATACAACATAAACCCAAGGAACTAAACACAATCAAATATTTAGCTCACAAAAATGGATATGACAATTATTTAATAGACAAACTACACAAAGAAATACTCAACAAAAACACGAACACAAAGAAATTAATCACCCTCACATACATAAACAAACTCACAAATAAGATAGCGCACCAATTCAAAAAGCAGCATACAATGTAGCTTACAGAACAACAAATAAAATCCAAACGGCTATCATACACAGCATTAAAAACAATACCAACACATACAATAACCCAGGAGTATACAAACTAAAATGCAACAACTGCAATAAGTTCTATATTGGACAAACAGGCAGATCTTTCGCCGAAGGATATAAAGAACACAAAAGGGCACTGCACACTACTATTGAATCCACTTTCGCAAATCCCCTCATGGACACTAAACACTCATGCAAAAGTATGGGAAATAATATGAGCATCCTCCACACATGCAACAAAGGCCATAAATTAAACATAGGCTACTAGAACAGTTTGAAATATATAGACATAGCAACACACATAAAAATGACATCTTAAATGAACAAACACGGCACAGATCACACATACTTTTCGATCACATCACTTCTAACTTTCAAAAAAATGGTACCGAGGAAGCACAACAGCAGCATTCCTAGCGGCAAAAATACGAGACTGAAGAAGTCATAAGACGAAAACGTTTTCTCCAAGTGTAAGTTAACAATTACCAACTTTTAGTTAACAAATGTCTGGTCGCAAGTAATAGCAAAAGGGTAATATATTTATATTACAATCTAACAACAAAATATCTGGTTGGGATTAATTTTGTTATAAAAAATAATAATTTCACTAACAATGCTACTGCAGTAGTTAAAGAGTTGAAAACGCATGATATAATTTAACTTAAAAAACAAAAGTGACGAACTTTCCCACTTTTATTATATCTGATAACGTGATTTCATACATTTTTAAATCATTATTTCATTCAAGGAAATGATCGATTTCATTGGATATAATCTGTTAATAAAATTCTTCATTGTTATTAAATGTATTATCTTGTTTGTTTTATAGTTGTATGATACAGAGTCTATCGTTAATGTATATTGATGTGGTTTGATGAAATTTGTTAGTAGTAGTAATATGAAGGCAACATTGTCATTGAAACTTGTCTGTATATACTAATATCTAAAGGAGTATTTTTAAGCAGTTGTAGCAGAGTTGATAGGGTGTCATTGATTTATAAAGAGAAAAGTTGATACGTAAACTGTTGGTAAACTGTTTTTATATAATTTATTCAAAAATATGAATGGCTGAAGAGTTTAACTTTACAATAGTTTTTAATACATTTTTATTGATATCACTTGGTAAGAAACCACTATTTACTGTTATTTTTCTTCACAGATACTAATATCAATAAGAACATTTTAATGAGCCTCAAGACAATAACACAATAAAATGATGTGCGATTTTTATAAACATTTACCAAGTTGTTTTATCTTGAGATAGCTATATCAAGTGAATTTTAGTGTTATGATATAAAAAAAGGTAAGTGATAAATGTAGTTACGTGTTGAGTATCTGTGTTAGGTGTAGTTTGAAATGTTTATAAATTTGGAGTTCAGTTAGATGGAGTTGGCTACTTTATTTAGTTTGTATCAAATTTGTAGGTTTAATTTAGAAAAATATCCAAATATATTATATATTACAATTTCTTTTGCATCATAATCCCAAAAACTTTCTACAAAATCCTTAATATAGTTATCCTAGCTCTACTCTCACACGAACTTTAAAATTTAACCCAGAGGTCAGTTATAGCCTGAATCAACAATTGGACACATCTCCCAAAACAGCCACCCTCAATAAACAAAACTACTACCGCATGCAAAAGACACATATTAATCACTTTAACATGTTCTGTCTTAGAAAGTTTTTACAAAATTTAAAGTTCGGATAGTCATAATCTAATGTTAAAGTGATATGAATTTAATGGACTACAACATTTCAGATATTAATATATGTTAAAATGTATCATTAATTATAAATGGATTGTTAAAGTTAAAATAAATCAAATAATATTTAAAAATAGTAAATTCAAGAATTTACTGTGATTTTGCTTATAGGTTAAAAATATTCCTACCATTATAGCTTGTACTTGCTCGCAAAGCAATTTTATAATATTACAAGGTAGGGGCGCACCCAGAATTTTGTCAAGGTGGGCCAGAACTACAACGGGGGAGGGGGGGTTTGTTCATCAGTACGGGTTTCGGTAAGTATGTTACAACTTATATTTTAAGCATATGCACCATAAAAAAGACTCAAATTAAGACTAAATCTGTTTTTTAATAGTATAGTAAATTGTTCATTAATTTTCGACGAGTACCTCAGGCGTTTTTACATTTTTATTCCTGTACCATTGACTTTCATTAAAGTTGTCTTGTTTTTGTTTTTGCTACTAACAAAATAATAGTAATCAAAGAACATTTTCTAATAAGGCATGGACAGCAAAAAAAAAAACAAATCAACCTGAACAAATAAATGGGATATTTATTGTTATAAGTTGATTTGGTTTTTTATATTGGTCTCAGAATTTACACCAAAATAAAGACAATGTTACTAAAACTGTTTGTCTGCTCCTCTGTCATGACATCTCAGAAACGTGTTTTAAACTGATGAGCTTAATTACACCTTGACAATCTTCAAAATTGATAATTATATGTCACTGCCTATTTATGGTTTTTAACATTTGTTGATTCCATCTTCGCGTGAGCTACTAGTAATCACTTACAACTTTTTTAAAAAAATGTTTTAACTTGCCTATAGTAGCACTTACTTTTTTGTGTTGAGGACGGCCGTTTCGGGAGATGTGTCCCTTTGTCAACTCAGACCGTAACTGATCTCAAGGTTTACGTAGGTTACCACCAAAATATCCCACCCCCACCCTAACCTACGTAAACCTTGAGATCAGTTACGGTCTGAGTTGACAAAGGGACACATCTCCCGAAACTGCCGTCCTCAACACAAAAAAGTAAGTGCTACTATAGGCAAGTTAAAACATTTTTTTAAAAAAGTTGTAAGTTATGGTTTTTGCTATGCCTCCAATTTATTAAGCAGTTATTCCTTAACTAACGATCCTACTATATCGATACCCTCTGACGATTGCCGAGAGATGTTAACAGTCCTCGAAATAGCCATAGAAGACAAGGAATATTGTTATGATTGAACAAACGGAAGTTAAATAACTGTTACATCATTCAACAATCCCCTATTTTAATATTTCCCCATAACTATCAATTACAAGTAACTTCAATGCTTATTTTGTTATACCCTACACCTAAATTGCAGTTAAAAATATATTTTTCTTGTCATTTAAAATTAATTTATAAATTTTCCTTTTTTTCCTAATGCTACGGGGAGGGGCCGGGTACCCTCGGCCCTTCCCTACGGTGCGCCACTGTTACAAGGGCAAATTTTATTTAAAATAGTTAGTAATTTGTATTATAACCTAACAATATATAAGAATATATAGTGTATTATTTTTAAATCACAAACGAAAGTTATTTTAGGATATTATTTACAGTTTTTACCTTCTAATATGACGTCTATATCTTTTGAATCTTTAACTATTGGGGATTTCAAAACACATTTACAGTAATTAAACCATTATTAAATACTAGTTCACAACACTAGTAAATAGTGAATAGGAAGGACTTAAAAAAAGGACGTTGTATCACGGAACAACTATTAAAAACCTAGGATTTTTTGTGTGACACTGTGACAGAGATTCAAAGTTATATTTTATTTACCCTAGAAGAACTATATAATACATCTTGAATTTTATATACTACAATCGTAAAATCAATGATTTATTAGGTTTTAAATTAAATTAGACTGGACTGTAATAAATAACTCAAAACACAATCTTTATTTATAAATATATTATATTCTATAAATATGGTAAAGCATTATAATTTAATACGACATGAATAAAAAAAATATCATTTTATAAACCATTGTTTTAAAAAGTATTTAGGCTGAGCACTATTAAATATAACAATAAATAAATGAATCCCTACATAAATAAGTACCCTAGATTAGATTTCGACTCTTTTAAAATCAGGTTTAAATTTTTTAAGGTTCATTAAAATCAATTGTGTTTTTTAAGTCTTTCAGATTAAAGAGTAACACAAAAATCATATCCAAATTTCTATGCGAAATATATACTATTATATAAAAATCTAACGGTGTCTTTTTGTGTGTGTGTCTGTTCGTGTGTGTGTGTTAGGTTGGTTGCAAACGAGCCACAAAACGTCGACGAACCGTTTTGAAAACGCTGTTTTCTGTGGCAATAAAATCGCGGGTTCCTTTTAAACCGCAGACGCGAGTTTCGGCGTTCTACTGTGATTCTTCCCACCTTAGTTCAGTTACCCTCACTATTGACGAGACAACATGGATAATGAAGAATATTAATTTTTTATAATCCTTCGCCGTGTTATAAGAAGATGCAGAAAAGTGATTAGACAGTTTTGGGTTCATCCTATCTAACGTTCCAGACTTCTATTAAGTGAGTTTTACCGATTTTATGCAGAGGTTAGGAAAGATGAAGAATTGTTTTTTTACTAATTCCCGTATGTCCGAAAGATCTTACGATGAACTATTAAAATTATATTTTATTTATGAATATCTGTCTTGAATTTAGCCTCCATTTGCTCATAATCTGTATACATTGCAGAAGCAATGCCTTCCCAGGCTTTGAATTTCAAATGCTTGTTGGAATATTAACTTACTACTGGAATGATTCCACAGCACAATCCTACTATCCACTTCGATTATGAAACGTTCAGTGTCAAAGGAGCACATTGTTTTGAGCAAAATAGCAGAAGAGAAAAAGAGACGCTTATATTCGAGCAGAGTGAAGACGCGACAAGCGGCAAGACGCCAAAAGTGACGAGTCTTGGGTCATTGCAAGTACTTATGTCGCGTTCTGGCTTTAAACGCTACAAACCGCCACTTTGTGTGAACGCACCCATGAACGCCTATGGCTTACAACTCCACCCGGCGAGCAGTCGGCGATTTGTGGCTGACTGAACCCAAATAGTTGCGTACGGAGTTTTGTCGCCCGTGTGCAACCGGCTTTACTCAATCACCTAAAAACTACCGGACCATTGAGTTGAAATTTTAAATGGACATTCTTATGGTCCCTGGTTAAGACATAGGTCTATTTTTATTTAGAAATCTCCCATAACACTCAATTATTTATACTTGGCTTAATCATCTGATAGTGAATGTGTTTGTAATCACATGTAACAGTTACTTTAAATCATTAAACAGCTGGTGGTAAATGTTTTTTTTATTATTCATCTTTCAACATTAGTTATACTTTACAAATGTCATGATAGAAGCAAAAGCATTTCCTTCTTTTGGTTCTTCAAGAAAATTATCAGTTTAATTTATAAACTATAGTTTGAAATAACCCTATTCTTTGAGCTTAGCTTGTGTGGTTATTTTAAAACAAGTAAAAGACGTACACAAAATTCACAAATTAATCTTTTATTGACTCATACGCGTTTCAATAACAAAGTCATCATCAATGAGTGTTGCTACTTCAAACTCCAAATTTCAGCTATAGTTTGATATATTTATTGGGATTTAATTTCTGTAAATTGAATTCAGCTCAAATACAAATATAAGTCAATCCCGTACGAAGGAAGGGTAATCTGCTAGTATATTATATAAGAATTTATTCTCACGTATAATCTAATAAATTAATCTACCCTATAGCCAAAGATTCTGTGTCTAAAGGTTTAATCCTCTTATTTGTTCTGTCTTCTGTGGTTTTGGCAATAATTGAAAGTGAAATCAATTGGTCGGAGTACAAATATTGTTTTATACTCCTATTTTTTAAATAACAAGTAAATTTTTACTGGTTTCTTTTGTTGACATTAGTATAATTTTTAAAACTGTAATCGTAATCAATAATAGAGTTATACAGATTGTATAATATAAAATAAAAAATTGTCAGTCATTAGCATAGTTCCAGCATAGTATATTATATCTAATACTTGGTACTAGAATCAGTATAGGAAAGAGGGTAATTATTAAGATCAGCGACTACCGCTCTGATCGGCGAAATTTTTTATTCCTGGTCAATTTGACCATGCTGAACAGGAATCTGAAATAATTGTTTTACAGCAAACAAAATTAACATAAAATAAATTAGTCTAACCTGACCTGAGCTAACATTGGTGCTTACCTTAGAGGTATTTTGGTACGTACAAAGTTGATATAGCACCGAGGTGGTTAATGTTCTTTGGCCCTTAAAAATGAACTGACCTTGGCTGAAACCCTCCACCCACACTTTTCCGGTTTATTTTTGGCAATGAAACAACCTTTCCACACCTAAATTTGAAGTTGTCTGTGATCTTCACCGTGTTATCGCACTTCAAACAGTCCGTCTTTATCTAACGTGGTGCGAACATAACCTGGTGAGCCACAAAACGTCGACGAACCGTTTTGAAAACGCTGTTTGCTGTGGCAATAAAATCGCGGGTTCCTTTTAAACCGCAGACGCGAGTTTCGGCGTTCTACTGTGATTCTTCCCACCTTAATTCAGTTACCCTCACTATTGACGAGACAACATGGATAATGAAGAATATTAATTTTTTATAATCCTTCGCCGTGTTATAAGAAGATGCAGAAAAGTGATTAGACAGTTTTGGGTTCATCCTATCTAACGTTCCAGACTTCCATTAAGTGAGTTTTACCGATTTTATGCAGAGGTTAGGAAAGATGAAGAATTGTTTTTTTACTAATTCCCGTATGTCCGAAAGATCTTACGATGAACTATTAAAATTATATTTTATTTATGAATATCTGTCTTGAATTTAGCCTCCATTTGCTCATAATCTGTATACATTGCAGAAGCAATGCCTTCCCAGGCTTTGAATTTCAAATGCTTGTTGGAATATTAACTTACTACTGGAATGATTCCACAGCACAATCCTACTATCCACTTCGATTATGAAACGTTCAGTGTCAAAGGAGCACATTGTTTTGAGCAAAATAGCAGAAGAGAAAAAGAGACGCTTATATTCGAGCAGAGTGAAGACGCGACAAGCGGCAAGACGCCAAAAGTGACGAGTCTTGGGTCATTGCAAGTACTTATGTCGCGTTCTGGCTTTAAACGCTACAAACCGCCACTTTGTGTGAACGCACCCATGAACGCCTATGGCTTACAACTCCACCCGGCGAGCAGTCGGCGATTTGTGGCTGACTGAACCCAAATAGTTGCGTACGGAGTTTTGTCGCCCGTGTGCAACCGGCTTTACTCAATCACCTAAAAACTACCGGACCATTGAGTTGAAATTTTAAATGGACATTCTTATGGTCCCTGGTTAAGACATAGGTCTATTTTTATTTAGAAATCTCCCATAACACTCAATTATTTATACTTGGCTTAATCATCTGATAGTGAATGTGTTTGTAATCACATGTAACAGTTACTTTAAATCATTAAACAGCTGGTGGTAAATGTTTTTTTTATTATTCATCTTTCAACATTAGTTATACTTTACAAATGTCATGATAGAAGCAAAAGCATTTCCTTCTTTTGGTTCTTCAAGAAAATTATCAGTTTAATTTATAAACTATAGTTTGAAATAACCCTATTCTTTGAGCTTAGCTTGTGTGGTTATTTTAAAACAAGTAAAAGACGTACACAAAATTCACAAATTAATCTTTTATTGACTCATACGCGTTTCAATAACAAAGTCATCATCAATGAGTGTTGCTACTTCAAACTCCAAATTTCAGCTATAGTTTGATATATTTATTGGGATTTAATTTCTGTAAATTGAATTCAGCTCAAATACAAATATAAGTCAATCCCGTACGAAGGAAGGGTAATCTGCTAGTATATTATATAAGAATTTATTCTCACGTATAATCTAATAAATTAATCTACCCTATAGCCAAAGATTCTGTGTCTAAAGGTTTAATCCTCTTATTTGTTCTGTCTTCTGTGGTTTTGGCAATAATTGAAAGTGAAATCAATTGGTCGGAGTACAAATATTGTTTTATACTCCTATTTTTTAAATAACAAGTAAATTTTTACTGGTTTCTTTTGTTGACATTAGTATAATTTTTAAAACTGTAATCGTAATCAATAATAGAGTTATACAGATTGTATAATATAAAATAAAAAATTGTCAGTCATTAGCATAGTTCCAGCATAGTATATTATATCTAATACTTGGTACTAGAATCAGTATAGGAAAGAGGGTAATTATTAAGATCAGCGACTACCGCTCTGATCGGCGAAATTTTTTATTCCTGGTCAATTTGACCATGCTGAACAGGAATCTGAAATAATTGTTTTACAGCAAACAAAATTAACATAAAATAAATTAGTCTAACCTGACCTGAGCTAACATTGGTGCTTACCTTAGAGGTATTTTGGTACGTACAAAGTTGATATAGCACCGAGGTGGTTAATGTTCTTTGGCCCTTAAAAATGAACTGACCTTGGCTGAAACCCTCCACCCACACTTTTCCGGTTTATTTTTGGCAATGAAACAACCTTTCCACACCTAAATTTGAAGTTGTCTGTGATCTTCACCGTGTTATCGCACTTCAAACAGTCCGTCTTTATCTAACGTGGTGCGAACATAAAGCCTCAATGACCCGCTTTCGATCGAACAAACAAGCTTCGTAAAAAATAATGTGTGGCATGATCCGTCATAGTCCATCGTCACACACACACACACACACACACACCAAATACGAGCTTTTTCGGTTGAAAGTTCAGGCGGCTTTTGTCGGCCAATCGGAAAGCATCTTGCGGGTCACGTCACTTAGATTGTCGATAAAATTTGCGTCATTTTGACGAGAATAAAAAATGTTGCATGATCAGATCGTTAGTAAGCACCTTAGGACAGGATAAGTTAGGTTAGTTCATTCTAATTTACGTTTGCCGTTAAAAAATAACTTCAGATTCGTGTTCATCATAGACCAGGAGTAAAAAAATTTCGCCGTTCAGAGCAGTAGATGCCGATCTTAATAATTATGGAAAAGAGTGCCATACTTTCATGGGTTTTAAAAACTATTGAGCTTTTTGTACATTAAATAATTTAAATTATGGGTATTGTAAATTCTAAAAACAAAGTATTTTTGGACGTTAAATAGATTTAAACCTATTTTATATTTATTTTAACACCTACAAAGAGTTGATATAGGAAACGAACACCAGTACTAATAAAGATTTAGGTTTGTTTAAGTAGATATGTTTTTGAAAATTGATAATTTTTATTACTGCTGTTATTTTTTTACCTATGAAAATAGTTCCAGACACAAGACCAAAACCATCTTCGGAAATTTTTGACAATGCTTCAAATATTTTACATTTACCCATAGCCTATTAGCATACAGATCACTCTTATCTTAATACTATCATAAACTAAATTTGTATACAGGCTAAGACATTCTAAACAAGAAACATGCTATTTCAAAAAGGGTGAAATAAATGCAGTACTGCTAAGTGTTTGCAAAAAGTAAAACATAACCACAGTAAAACAACAACACACAAAAGAAATAAATAAAAATGTCTCTTTTATGTTATTTTATTAAGTACAGAGGGTAATAGCAAGTAATAGCAAAAGTGTAATTTGTACAGAGGCATGGGCGCCCATCTATAATTTTATAGGGGGGGGGGCAAATCTGATACCTGAGGGAATGGGATTCCCTTCATGAGAAGGGGGGTCCGCGGAAATTTTGAAAAATTAGGGTTAAAATGGTGAGTTTTAAGGCACTTTAGAAAATTCGAAACTTCTAATTTTTACAGGCTTTTTTGTATCGATTAATTTATTTTTACGATTATTTATGACGATACTGCACTCGCGACAAGGCTCGCTGATCGGCAAAATGACGCCAAAATGTTACACCATAATGCTCGCGGCTCATGACTGGACGCGGCTACAGGCCTTCGTATTCGCCAGATTACCCTAGACTAATATCTGTCTGAAAATGCAAATTGCAAATTTCTCTTTTTCTGTCCAAATTGATCAATAACTTTATCTTGGAAACTAGCAAACTTTGATTTCACTCTGTTTCTGTGTAAAGTGAGCAGACACAATCCAGAAAGACGGTCCTCGCCAATCGTATTACGTAGCCAAGTCTTTATACGGCGGAGTGTACTAAAGGAACGTTCCACAGTGCAAGTTGTAGGAGGTTTAGTTTGATAATAAATTATCATTTCCCTCACTGCTGGATGACATGTGGTTTCTGTGAGAACATCTTGGAGTGTTGTTTTTTCCGAAAATTCTTTGGATTTCCATAAATCGAACCATAATCTGGCCTCTCCTTCCAAGTTATCAATGTTATAGAAATCTTGCAGTCTTTTAATATCTGTCATATAATCTTTCTTACTGTGAAGCTTTTTTATTGCAAGAGGGTGTAAAATTCCTCCTTTGAACGCTACCTCATTACTGTTTTCAAATCTTGTTGATAAAGACATAATTAATGAATCTATGTAAGGATTATAAATTGATGCTCTGAAGTAATCCTCACATGTACCGCACTCAATATAAAGTTCATTACAAGTACGCGTGAGCTCTTCGAAAATGTTTGAGAATTCATTCGAATTTTCCTCTCTATGGCTTTTAAAAGTCCCCAGTAAATCTGTATTTATGTACTGATGTACTTTGAGAAGGTCCATATCGATACTCTGTAGCTTATTAACTGCAGGCTCTAGATAAGAAGAGTATCTGGAAATAATAATCAAGCAAATAATGAATTTTGCCGAAGATGTAGCAGTATCTAGCTGGTTGGCATGTCTTCTTGTTTCCTGACTGACATTTCGATCAGATGCAAGTCTGCCTAGGCTTTCTTCAATAGTCAGGAAGTGTTCTTTGAATAGCCTGATCGATTTATATTTTTGTAACCACCGTGTTTCACAGAATAATGGAATATTTTTTATGCTTTTTCTACGTAAAACACTTTCTTTAAAAAACTGTATAACTTGTTTTATGGTTCCAACAATATTCCGAATTTCTTGAACATTATTTAGGTCATTAACTACTAAGTTCAGTCTATGCGAGGCACAGTGATAATACTCTTCTTTAGGGTATTTTTCTTTTATTCTAGCCTGCACACCACTTTCATGTCCTGCCATTGTAGAACAACCATCAAACCCTAAGCCAATCAATTTGGTCATATCTAATCCAATATTCTCAACAAATGATAAAATTGATGAAGAGATTCCTTCAGCATCTAACCGGCTTAGTTCAGAAAATCCTAAGAACTCTTCTTTCACATCAAACTTCATGGGCTCTTCTTCAACAACAGTTGAACAACAGTACACCGACTGATAACTGTTCTTTACCGCTTATGTCAGCAGTTTCATCTGCTAAAAGCGAAAATGCCACTGATTTATTAACTTAATCAACAATCTCTCCTTGTAAAACAGAGCCACACACATTTATTAGGTCGTTCTGTACTCTGTGGGACGTATATTTTGCCCTACTGCCATGGTTTTCCAAATGATTTTTCAGGACTTTTGTCACCTGAACTAACTCTGAACTGAAGTAAATCTTCAAAATTACCTTGATTTGAATGTTTCCCCCGAATTGATATATCATGGGTGCCACAAAATATTAGTGATGCTAGAATGGGTCTTGGCTTTTCACGATTAGCATTTATAAGTTCAGTGATCCCGCTGTCTATTTGCTCGATGACATTTTTCTTCTTCATTTCTATAGAATCAGTAAAACTTTTCGCTTTACTTATAGACTCATGATGCCAATTGCTCTGTTCATGGCTTTTAGCATCTTCATGAAAATGTTTGTAATCTTGATGAGCTCTCACAACAAATGCTCCAAATAATCCTCTTTTTAAAACGGGTCTAAATATCGTACAAAATTTGCAAAGCCCACCTTTCAATTTTGGTGAGTAGACCAACCATAAATATTTTTCCAACCAATTTTTTTGAAAACTTCTTTTTCTTATTTTGCCAGTTTCAACATCTTGTTTGAAGTCACATGTCGAATTTCGTACAATTGGATTGGTTAGTAAACTATACTTCATGTCATCTGACAGCGGTACAGATACGTCCTGATTTAGATTTATGTACTCACCTAAATCAAACTGATTTCGATTAGCAACTGATCTTGATGCTTGGGGCTGTGTATAATCAAGCACAGTCGACTCTTCAATGACAATATGATTTGAGATATTTTGGCGTGGCACTTTTGAAGATGTTAGTTCAGGTTCAGATGTAATTGAGTCCTCCTGCCCGGCTCTTTTCAAAGTACCACCATTATTTTTTGGCCCAAAGAAATGTCTGATATCCATGTCACTAAAATAGAACGGAAAACATTAGAACTTCCATGGTTCAAGGCTAAGGACGTTCCGAAACGTCCAAAAAGGTTCTATCGTATGGCTGAAGAGGTTCGGAAACGTCCACCGTTGGACCATCACATATGCACATTCTAGAAGTTTTACCGACTTGAATGATTAGTTTTTAAAAAACTGGAGTTGAAAGCGAATAACGAATTTTTGTAGTTTGGTATAAATGCTCTTTTCTTCAAAATAAAAAGATTAGCACCAGAGGTACGAAAAAATGTTTATATATAAAATTGTAGCTTGTTTAATTTCCAAGAATTTGGTTTACAAAAATGTTTTGTACGGCAAAAATTGAGTGAGATATTGACAATTAAAATTTGTACCAACTTGCAAAGCAAAAACTACCTTTACAACCCTTTCAAAGTCACCCCTTTTTGAAACTGAGGGTTTCAAAAGGATTTAATATTAATAGCTTTGTATCTATTGTAAAAACCTACAAAATGATTTTTTACAGAATTTTCAAAAGTAAAAAAAAATAAAAGGTTCCGGTTAAAAACCCAATATATATTTTTTGAAACAAATGGAGAAGTCCAATTGGAAGCATAATAATGTACGTTACCGGCGTTTTTTTTTTGTATTCTATACGATAGAAACTTATATGCATGCATACATTCATTCATACTCGACTCATGGAACCATAGAGCACATACGAGTACGTATATATAGGCGGGACGAATCTACGCCCGCAGGGCCAGGTGAAAGTTGAAACATCTGCTGATGTATTTACTTATGTAAGTATCTTTTTCATTTTGGAGCAGCTCGCCAGTATTGTTCTAAGATCTAAACACACTCTACGTGCTGCACCAATTTATCATAAATAGTTTAATTTTATGTATTAAATAGTTATGACAATATATCGGTTTGGGTGAAAAATTGAAAATTGTGTTTTTACTTTGGTTTTTGTAGTTCGAAATAAGGGGTAGTTTCACCCTTAAAAAATTTTTTTTAAGGATTGAAATACTCAGAAATTATATTAAGAATATCAAACTATTATTACCCTAATTATCAGATTCAAAATTTATCCTCCTTAAGCTTTTTCTATAAATTTGAGCAATTAGGGGTAGTTTTCACCCTTAAAAATGAATTTTTAGAGGGTCGAAATATTTAACAATTACAATTAGAGTATCAGACAATCATTATTTTTAATTCATCTCAACCAAATTTCACTCTTTTTACGCTTTTTTTATAGATTTTGACAATAAGGGGTAGTTTTCACGCTTAAAAAATAAAAAGCACCCGTCGGCACTATATAGATTTTGAAGTAGAGGGTAAGTTGAACTTAATCCAAAATTTGTATGTAAATTGGTCTTTTCCGAAAAATTTGCGAAGTTTTTTCCTATTTTAAGCTTCGTTTCCTGGACTAATATTAAAGATAAATCAAATTAAAACGTCAATTTCTACAATTCAATTAAAGGTAATGTAACATAAGCTATAACATATAATAAACTATTAAAATTAATATGTGGACAAAATGGTATGTTTTGTTTAACTTAACGGAAATATACCTAATATCTATGTATTACATAGGAATTCTTTTGAAATTGATCCTTGACGTTTGTTATGTTTCGTTATTAGAAAATGTTTTCACTTACCAATTAGGCTAATAATTTATCAATTTTGTAGATCACGGTACCGTACACTAGTCAATATATAATCTCCCTGCTTCCTACTTGCACCCATTACAGTACTACAATCTCGAACGCAGATGACATGCAACAGAGAAGAAATGCAGCGTCAGTCGGAAGGGCCTAGGTTGTCCTTCCTGTCACGTTTTCCTTATCATTGGGAAAATTGGGATAACTGGCTCGCTGTGTCAGCGTCTAGGATATTAGTCGTGTCCTGTTCAACTGTTTTCCTTTATTTGACGCAACCATTAACTGGTCCACATTGACATAATCACATAATATGGATTCGATAGTCATAATATTCGATAGTTTCTGACTTTAAAACCTACTTCGTTCAGTCAAGGTATTAATATAGCAGAATCGCATAAATATACTATTTATATTGTTAATACTGTGAAAATTTATTATAATTAAAATATAGTTCTTCCACATCAGCTGAAAATAAAAAAAGAAATATTTGTACGAAAGTCTTAATAATTTTAATTTTTCTGGGAGCTAGGGGGCAACGGCTCCCCTGCCCGTGTGTATGGGCGCCCATGTACAGAGGGTATATTAAAGCTCTATTCACATTAGCGGTCTCGGTTCGGTCCGGTCACGATCAAGTCAACATCGGTAGTACGTAATCCAACGGCATCGTACACAACGGTATCAACGACCGGTCGATGCACGATCTAGACCGCGGCAGTCACGAGCTTTCTGATCGAGACCGCCTATTGTGAACAGTCAACCGCCGCGCAAATGTCGGTCATATCCATTGTTTTGATTGTTTTGTTTAGCTTAAAAAAAAATAATTGATGTAAAATTATAAATTAAAAAAAAATCTATGAAATGGACGACGAAATTCTAATTGAATTTGTACTTGAAAATAAAGTTTTATATGACTTTTCACACAAAAAGTATTGTGAAGGGACTTATAAATACATATAATAACTAATATATTAAGTAAAACTTTATTAAAATAATATAAAAAAACTGTTTAAAATATGATTTCTTAATCATACATACATTATGTAAATACACTTTTTTTTCAAATGCATCCGTATTGCCAGGGTTCTGATCCTTTATTTGAATTAAAATAGTCGATAAACTTTTCCCTTACATTGAATGTTGCAGTTTGGGCATTAATACCGATTGATGGCAAATCATTAAAAATATTAGTTTGATCTAGCGCATCATATGAATTATTTTCTATTAAAGACATTCTATTATTCCGTAAATAATTATGCAAAATACAGGTTACTAGAATTATGTTTTCTATGTAACCTGGTTTGGAAGTTATTGTCCTGAAATAAATTCGAAACCGTTGGGTCAAAATTCCAAAACCATTTTCAACAACGCGTCTTCCGCGGCAATGCCTATAATTATAAATTTTTCTTTCTATGGTTAAATCATGTCGATGTTGAGGATATGGTCTCATTATGTATGTTTTTAGTGGGAAAGCAGAATCTGCGATAATAACATGTGGCGTAGAAATATGGGATCCAGGCAGTTGTTTAATTTATAGAATGTTTAATTAAAAAGAAGTAATGTGATTTTCATTAAACTACGTTTTGAAAATGCCATCAGGCAGGACTTAATGAAAACAATAACCTTTAGTGAACACTTTAGTACACGTTTAGTGGCAACGTGCAGATAGAACTTGACTGATTGTGACAGATAGTGAGAACTGTACATCATAATCCTTGACCACTTTAGTACACGTTTAGTGGCAACGTGCAGATAGAACTTGACTGATTGTGACCGGTAGTGAGAACTGTACATCATAATCCTTGACCGTGACCGGACTGAACCGAGACCGCTAATGTGAATAAGCCTTAACTGATCTCAGAAGGCGAAGCAATGTAAGGCAAATACTGCTTTTTGATTGGTCTGTAGCTCCTCCCACTCCACCAACAACAACTGTCAAATTCTTAGGGCCTTTAGAAAAAAATATTTGGGCCTCAGTCAAAATAAATTACATGGGTCTCAAATAAATGAAATGTTTATATTATTATAGTTTAATATTGGAGCATTTAATTCATTAACAGGTCGCAGCTTTAAACAAAGAATCGAGAAACACAAACAGATCACCAACTCAACATCTTACAATCACATAAAAGAAACAGTTAGGTCTACTTGTACGTAAACATCAAATGTTTATGATTGCAACTATATCATTTGGTAGAATTATTAATATTTAGCTGACAGGGTAGGTATTTTATAAATTACTTTGGTAATTCGGATCTTTAAATCAAATAAGTACTTACCTACTGTACTCGGAAACTGAACTAAGTAATTAAACAATAACTGCCATACCTATAATATAGGTACCTATGACATATTATAATATAATGTGAAACATATAATATGCTTTACATTCTAGAATCATTCTAGTTTGTAACTTTTTGTGTGCTAGATTGTATTTTGTAATAAGACCCTCTGATGATGATGACATGGTCATCAAAATGTACATAAGGGTTTAATCTTAAGTAACTTGTTTTATTTGTTATTTGTGATTATTTTTTCGGTATTGGGGTTCTTTCCAATATTTTCTTTGTAATGTTTTACATTAACAAATACCAAAATTACCACTTTCCTATAAAATAATACAACTTGACTCTATCTCATTTGAAAAAAAATTATATATATACCTATATAGAATATAATATATAGGTAGCAAAAACGTTTTTAGAAAACCTCCAGATTTATTAAAGATAAAACTAGATGGTTTTGTATTTTCATTCAACCTAAAACTTGAAGTGCCAGGTTTCACAATGTTTCAACGATTCACAATGTTGACAGATGTTGTTGGTGAAGTGAGAGGAGCTACAGATCCGCCAAAAGGCAGTATTTACTTTACATTGCTTCGCCTTCTGGGCTCAGTTAATATGCATGCAGAGGCATTAAAATATTTCTACATAGTATCCGGTTTGAATAGGTTTCTATATAAAAAAAAATAACTCATGTAGTCTTAACATTGAAATAAGAAAAGGGTTAAAAAATGAAAGTTTCTCAACCGGAAAATATTCCAAATTCTATGTTTTTGAATATTCCAAATTGATAACTACATTACCCAGAAAGATGGTAATAATTTCTTCAATACAAAGATTTCATGCAGTGTTTATTTTATTTATAATGTCTATTTATGTATGTGAGTCAATAGACACCATTTTTCATTTTACTAAAATTAGAATTTACATTCAGAAGGTTTAGCCTTTATTTTGTCTAAAAACTTAATCTATTCTAACCAGATACTATATAAATATATTTTAATACAACTATATAGTAATGTAGTGAAATATAATGATGTAATATATTTGTTATAGGATTATACTTGAAAAGTGAGGCATGTTTATTGATATTCTAATGGTAGAGGGCGTTGTCAATAGAAAACTGATGAAGAAAATTATATTTTAAATAATAAGGAGAATGATGAAGATATTATACCTTCAACACCAACTCCAATTGCATTCAAAGCCCAGTTTCACATTTTTTTAACCAAGTACTTGTCTTTGAAGATACCACTGTCGTCCTCACTGATTTTTCCACTACAACTAAACCTGTAATAAATAAAAAAGGTAGAAAAAGGAAACAAAACCCTAGCAAAAAAGCTACACATGCAGAAAATGTAGAGAAAAAAACAACAAAAGCAAAAGAAAACAAGAAGCTTGGAAATTAGAAGAAAGAGGATATACCGGACAACTCGTACACTGAATTTAGTTTGTGACTGTATAGTTGAATGTACAGATGAATTTGCAGTTGAAAAATGTAATCTGTCATTCACTAACTCAAAAAAAGAAGTGCACATTTTCTTTCATATTTTATTTTTTCTGGGTATAATGTGATATCCAGAACTACTGGAAACTGTCAAAGGATGTTCAAAATACTGCAGTGGCAAATGCAGTGTCCAGAAATTGAGATATCATGAGATTTTTACACTTTTGTAAGAATGCTGAACTGAAGAATGAAAAATGTGCTCGGTATGATTGGTAATGTGTATGCTGAATGAAAGATGGATACAGCATTTTCCAAGTGTCAATAGATGAGCCCATAGTGCTGTATTTTTGCAGGCATAGTGTAAAACAACACATCCTGGAAAGCCCATTCACTTTGGATACAAAATTTGAATTCTTGTAAGACTTGGTACATTGTCCAGAGTCAACCCCACCAACGGTAGGACAGTACAAAGATGATCTCTGAGCATGGGCTGGAAGGCTCTGTTCTAATTTATTTATTATCTAAGCTTTCTCATGACAGCAATTACAGCTTATATTTTGCCAATTTCTTTACTACTTTTTGTCTTCTTGAGATATTGAAGAATCAAAGTTATGACGGAAATGGTACTAAAGTTGCTTGATGTACGAGGGCTGTTTTTTTTTCAACTTCCGACTGTACCGCTAGACGGCAGGGCGAGCGGCATTGGCCAGTAATGCGCGGCAATCGACTGCGCACCTCTCCCACTACAACCTCACTCGTTTTCGGGCGTCCGACGCCATTACCAGTTTATCCAGTGACACATAAACATGGCTACCTTGATAGAATCTCCCCCCAAATGTGAGTTGCGAAGTGTCATTCGTTTCTTGCAAGCTGAAGGGTTATCCGCAGCAGAAATTCACCGTAGAATGAAACGAGTATACGGTGAAAGCTTTATGAGTGACAGTGCAATGCGTGATTGGTGTAGGAAATTTAAAGATGGACGAGTTGACATTCATGATGAAGGGGGCCAAGGACGAAAGTCGATCGTAAACGAAGACCTCGTTGAACGAGTTGACCAAAGTGTAAGAAGCAATCGGAGGTTTACGATTACAGAGCTATCCAATCAGTTTCCTGATATTTCAAGGTCAGCCCTATACACTATCGTAACTGATAAGTTAGGCTACAAAAAACTTTGTGCTCGATGGGTGCCGAAGATGTTGACTGATGACCACAAAGCTCGGCGAATGGCATCAGCAAGGTCTTTTCTGAATCGTTACGAAGCTGATGGCGATGATTTTTTGAACAAAATCGTGACAGAAGATGAGACATGGGTTCTGTACGACACCCCAGAAACGAAACAGCAGTCCCAACAATGGATGCATTCAAACTCTCCAAACAAACCAAAAAAATTCAAAAAAACGTTCAACAACAGAAAGATTATGGCCACCGTGTTTTGGGATCAAAAAGGTGTTTTGCTTGTGGAGTTTTTAGAACCAGGGACCACAATCAATGCGGAAGGATACTGTGGTACGTTACAACGTTTGCGGAGAGCTATCCAGAACAAAAGGAGAGGAATGCTCACATCAGGAGTTGTGCTCATTCATGACAACGCCCGTCTTCACAGTGCTGCTTGGACGAAACGTTTTCTTGACGGGTTTAAATGGGATGTTTTTGACCATCCTGCGTATAGCCCTGATTTAGCGCCGAGCGACTATCACCTTTTCCTGGAACTGAAGATGATGCTAGGAGGGCAGAGCTTCCGAACTGACGACGCGCTGCAAGTCGCTGTGAAAACCCATCTCAAATCACTGGCGGCAAACTTCTATGAAAGAGGTATTAAGAAGCTTGTACACAGGTATGAAAAATGCCTCAATTTAAAAGTCGATTATGTTGAAAAGTAACTAATAATGTACCTAACTCTTGATAATAAATTTATTTAATTACTCTCACTAGTTTTATTTTTATACCACATCGGAAGTTGATAAAAAACCAGCCCTCGTAATAATCTTGAATTCACTGATTAAACTATAATTAAAAATTACCTAACTAAGTGAGTATTTAAGGCTTACTTGCTGATGTGTTTTGAAACAATCGTTCCCTTTATGAAGCAAAGCCTCTACTTGTCAGTATACTTTAGGTATAAACACTATGCAACAGATAAAGCAAACATATTAAACGATCACACACATTTTGAGGCAAACTCCCTTTTCATTACATAGCGCACAACCAAAATAACCCATCCCTTCCACAGTCATAAATCGACCCTGACATACTTTATACCTAACGTGTATGCCGACAGTAGAGGCTTTGCTTTGTAAAAGAAACGATTGTTTCGAAATGCGTCAGCAAGTAAGCCCTAAGTATTCACATAGTTAAGTAATTTTTAATTATAGGAAATGGTAATGTTTGAGCTGACTGACTATACCCCCTTACCTAATGCTAAGATTATGAATAAAGAAACTAGAGGTACATTCCATTTTTATCAAGAGACAGATGTAGATACTGGAATTACACTTGTCCGATATCATGACAATAATGTGTTTACAATGGTTTCGGTATCAACTGGTTTGCTCAGGAAATGCTAAATGTTTCACATTGGTCTCTGTATATTGAAAATTGGGACATGGTAGGGAAAAAAAGTTACACAATTAAATTTTTTAACTATCATAGAGAGATAGAATAAGTCCTGACATAACATGATTCAAAGTTCTCATTATCATAACTTTAACCTGCTACAGCATTGATAAGATAACAGAACATACAGGTTAGCTATGCTTGATAGTTTTTTCAAAGTATCAAATGTTTTTCAAATTTGAAGATGCATAAAGTAAAAACTACTAAATCGATTTTAATTTTGAAAAACGGATTCTCCCCAGGAAGGTAAGTACTTATTATATATCACCGTAAAAAGTTCTTGATAAAATGCTCAATTTTTACAAATTTTGATTAAAAAAAAACTAGTATTTAGGAAAAATATAAGTTTAATTACATATACGTAAGTAATAGGGACCTGAATTAATTTTTTAATATTCATTCATAGTAAAAAATTATAGTTGTATTTTGAATTCACTGATTAAACTATAATTAAAAATTACTCAACTAAGTGAATACATAGGGTTTACTTGCTGATAAGTTTCTAAACAATCGTTCCTTTTACGAAGCAAAGCCTCTACACGAATGATAGTTTTGAAACGCATCAGCAATAAAGCTCTATTTAATCACTTAGTTAAGTAATGTTTAATTAAAGTAAACAATTATAAATAAAAAAGTTATTTATTTCATGTTATTTTTGAATAATGTGCATTTTTGAACATTAAAAAACTTTAACATAAATATATGAAACGTAAATAAAGAAGTGAAAATACATTGTATTTTCATTATAAATCACCTTTGAGGACGATTGCTATGCAATGGAAATGTACATAAGTTTTTAAATAAAAGGAGAAAGTTATTTGTGGTTGAGAGGTTTCATTTATTTATGTTAAACATTACACCACAGTTGTTTTATACAGTTATTAAAAAACTTGTTTAATTTTTCCTTTTATTTCAGCTAGGTGGTTGATAATGAAAAAATATTTTTTAAAGCTATTGTAAAAAAAATATTTAAATTGCTTAAATTTTCTCAATTTAATTGCAATATTCAATTATTTTGGCATTATATTCTTGTTCACCAATATTAAAAACATATAAATAATTAGTTTTGTAATGATTGCTAACATTATTCATACATTTACAATTTAAAACCTATTTTTGCAAGCTTGGTATCCATTTTAGTAAAGATTTTTGTATTAGAAAATTTGTTTATTTCTTAGTATTATTTTTGCTATGTAGTTGATAGTTACTCAAAAAATACTTTTTTAAAAGCTACTGTATTGTAAAAAAGGTTAAATTGCAAAATTTAATTATTTTGACGTTATATTCTTATCCAGCGATCCCTAACAGCTTTCTATAGAAATTTTTATCTGAATTTAACAATTTCATTTTACCCTGTCCGAACTTCCAACATACGTCCTAATTAATTACATATAAAGATGCGTCTATGTAGTAGATGCATTGGTCGAAAGCCCGGATAAAGCATATTACTTTTACAAACCTGCAACCTCTATATGCCAATATTTGTGAGTATCCTTAGAGTAGTTTTCGAAAAAAAATTAGAAGGTATTTATTTCCTGTTCCCAAATTCAACATTTTGGCTTAATTTTTTGTGACGTACTAACTTCTCTCATAATGTAGTTAAACTTGCTGACGAATCCTAAAAAATTACAAATTTATATTTCGATACTACAAATTACATATTTTTTGATGTATATATATATATATATATATATATATATATATATATATATATATATATATATATATATATATATATATTTATATATTGTTTGACAGTGGGGAAAGACTGAGCCCGCTAGCAAGGAATATTGTGGGACTCCGCAATCAGCTCTAGAAGACAACGGACGTGTTCTGTAAGAGATCCAGAAAGAAAATCCAGGATGCTATTCCATGGCTGAGGACGACACCAAGCCCAGATGGATGTGAAGATGACCTGCTGTCGAACACCCGTGAAACGAACTACAATTTGTTAACAGCTTAAAATGTAATAATAAGTAATAATACGGCTCTAAAATCGATCGGTGACGATGGCTGCAGGAAGAAGACTCCAGAAAAACCAAGTAAATCACAGCCATCCGAGTGAGAGTTTTTAGGGCAAGTCTTAATTTTAATATCATTAACCATTTATTAAATATAGTAAAAAATTTTCTAAATTCATGTAATAAAATTTCAAAATATGTAAATTAATTTATTCTCTTATTGAAAATTAATAATTTAAAGAATATATAAACAAATGACTTATTTTTGAACTGTAATAAAATCATTGATAGTGAATTAAAAATAAGATGAAATATTAAGCAACAAGTTATATTATCTTAAGATAAAAAATTAGATATTTAACGTTTTAAATAAATTCGTGTTCTATTCAATCAACTGTTAAACTTGATGCTAAGATCAGACTTACAAACAATTAAGAACTTTATAAGAAATTTAAATTAATATCAATTGTAAAGAATTGCATATAAAATTACTAGAAAAACAAATAACAAAGATTTACAAGAATTTAACGTAGAAAAATATATAATGTCAGAGAAATGGAAATTTTAATTTATATTTTAATTTTTAAAAGCTATTAAAACACAAGTAAGAACAAACGAAAATTGTTTCAAAATTATTAAACATAACCTGTGGTAAAAGTAGTAATTAAAATTGTATGGAATTTTTCCCACCAGCAACCAGTAAAAAAACTAATTAATTAAATTAAAGCCATAAGAAAGTTATAGATAAAATTTTAGTGAATCAAAAGTATAAAATATGTTTAAACAAATGGTTGGCTTTTGAAAAACAAAGTCCAGGAATTTATTCACTGGCAGATCACGCTCGACACACCACAGGTACCAGGATTTGGTAAGTCGGGTGCGATCATATTTTGACCGCGGTTATACTGGAGCGTTTCGGCCCTACAGTATCCATCATCACCATGCGAAAATAGGTAGGTCGTGGAACGTGAACTTCGGGGACATGGTTTCTGCTCCCTAGATGTGTAACATAAAGGTTTGGCTGCGGCAGCGCGGACACACACACATATGTACATACATACATACATACATATACATACATACATACATACATATATATATATATTTAGGTTAGTTTTGGTTGGTAAAGATTATTTAGATTTTTTGGACTAGGAGACTGACAGACTTACCTTGGTAAGAGTCCACTCTGTAGTCTTGAAATAGAAACACATAAAAGCACTTAAACAATGATATATTTCAACCACACAGTGATTTTATTTTATTTCATTCTCTCATATTTCTTTTTGTGTTTTCTCTTCGATTGACAAAGACCACTGTGTGGTTGAAATATATCATTGTTTAAGTGCTTTTATGTTTTTCTATTTCAAGACTACAGAGTGGACTCTTACCAAGGTTTAGTCTGTCAGTCTCCTAGTCCAAAAAATCTATATATATATATATATATATACAGTCGAACCTCTAGATAACGAAATCCTCTATATAACGAATTTTTACCTTGTCCCATGACATTTTAGAAGTTATACTGCTTATTTACCTCTATGTAACGAATTTCGAACTTCTCAATAACGAAGTTTTTTCTTCACTTCAACTGAAGAAATGTAGTGTTGTATAGGCAGCTCAAAATGTCATTTCCAGGAAATTGTTTATTTTCAGCATTAAGGTCAACAAAACCAAGAATGGTAGGCGAAACACGTCGGCAATTGACTGCATGTTAGAGGCGTTGCATCATCAGGTGAGGATTTCAACTAAAAGATTGTGTACCAGACCACATTTTTGATTTTCTGAGTAAATGTGACATAAATAAAACATTCATTGAACGTGATGTTTTATTCAAATGCAAAGTGCAACAAAAAATTACTAACTTTTTCAAGTAAAACTTTGAAAACTAGAAATGATTTAAAAAGCACCTGTACGAAGTTACTATATTACTGTACATCGTATTTCATGTTTAATTTAATACAGTATTTTTTTCTCCTGATACGGTCTGTTTAGTGTATAAAACAGTTTGTGTTGTTTGAAATTGAATTGTGTATATAAAATTAAAATACTGATAGATTTTGTGTATTCAAATAAAATCAGTATAGGCAGTTAATAAATGTAAAACGATTAATAAATAATACAGTTACTAAATTACGGCCTACTGATTGCTGATGTTAAAAATCTCGTATATACTAATTTTTGTGAAAATCTTTAAAGTGATTTTAGATGTTCAAAAACTTGTTGATAGCAAAATTTCACTTAGTCTATTAGATTGATAAGGTTAAAAAAACTCTACTTACCAACTTTGGTGAAAATCCTTAATAGTTTTATAGAACAAAATTACAAATATGTATATACAATTTCCAAAATCTTGATAACAAATTTTAAACAAATTTTTACTTATATTATTGGATTGGTGAGGTTAAAAGCCTCTATATGACAATTTTTGGGAATTCCTTAAAGTAGTTTTCGAAAAAAAGTACAAGGTATTTATTTCCTGTTCCCAAATTCAACATTTTGGCTTAATTTTTTGTGACATACTAACTTCTCTCATAATGTAATTAAACTTACTGACGACTACTACTAAAAAATTACAAATTTAAAAAAAATCAACTTCAACACTATAATTCAACACTGCTTTTCGCGGTAAGTTGTATAGTTTTTAGGTCAAAGTTAGAAATAAAAGGCGTATAAATGTTCAATGCCATATTTATGTTTTGTACATGAAATAGGGTCTGTAAATGTTTGTTTCGTTCTTTTGAGTAATTTTGCAACTTATTATCGCAAAAAAATAAGATATGTGTGATCTTATCATATGACCTATTCTATTAGGTTTGTGTGCCGGGTGAAACGTGCTGTGGTGCTTAAATTGTGCTGTTAAAGTTGATTTTAAAAAAATTTTAATTTTTTGGGAGTTAACAGCATTTTTAATTATATTTCGAAGCAGTTTGCATAAAAAAAATAAAACCAAAATGTTAAATTAGTAACGTTTTACGTGTGACCTGGTAAAAAGAATTTCTATTTTTTAAAATTTTTAATTTTTGGGGCATGAGCGTAAGTTTTTATGATTTTTTTTCACATTCCTTATAACTTTCTGCATTGCCCGGTATAATTTTTTCCCCTAAAATCGTTTACGTGGGAATAGGAAATAAATATTACTTACAAATATATATGTACGAGGTGTGATAAAAAATATGGTGAATAAATTTTTGTAGTGGCAACTGCAGACGCTGCTCCCATATGATGCAATTTGCCTAGTAGCATGATCTGTTGAGACAGGCAGCGACAAGTTTCAACACGCTGGAACTTGTCAGTCAACTGCCAAAGCCGCTAGAGCGAGGTCGTGTTTATCGTGTCTGTCGTACATCATGGATTTCGAACAATGCATTGACATTAAAAATTATTTTAAGTTGCAAAAGAATGTTGAAGAAGCTCAAGAAATGTTGAAATCTGTGTATGGCGATAATGTGGTAACTCTGAAGACTGTGTAAAAGTGGTATAACTAATTTAAAAGTGGAAATGAGTTGGATGAATACAAGCCACATTTGGGAAGTCTATTAACCTAAAAAACAGACGACAATTCGCAAAAAGTAGAAAGAATGGTTAGTTCAAACAGGTTAATAACAATTCAAGAGCTATCAGAAGATCTTAACATCACATACAGTTCCGATTAAAGCATTTTAACCGATAATTTGCAAATGAGACATGTGAGTGCAAAATTTGTTCCTAGACTTTTAAGTAATGAACAGAAGGAAAATCGTGCATCAATCTGCTCAGAGTTCAAGGATTGTCTTCAAGCAGATCCGAACTTCATGGCCAAAATTGTCAAAATTCAGGGTAGATGAAAGTTGGTTCTATAGGTATGACCCTGAGACCAAAATGTAGAGTTCCCAATTGAACATCGAATCGAATGGAAAAATCGATAATCAAGGTCATGCTCATTGGTTTTTTTTGACAGTGAGGGCGTAGGGGGATCAGAGTTTTTTCCAAGGGGAACAACTGTGAGCTCTGAATTTTATAAGGGCGTACTGCAACATTTTCAAAACGACATCCAAAGAAAGAGACCAGAAAAATGGGCAAATGGCTTTCTTCTTTATCACAACTATGCACCGTGTAACACCTCACTTCTATTTGCGAGTTTTTGGCCGAAAAAAGTGTTCCTGTCTGTCCACATCTACTATAATCACCCGATTTAGCACCATTTGACTTCTAGCTCTTTCCAAAAATTAAAACTGTGCATAAAGGAAAATGTTTTGAGACCACTTCTGATTTTGAGAGGGCCATGATCGGGCAGCTAAACGCTCTTCCGAAAGAAACCTTCCAGAAATGTTTCCAGTCATGTATTCACCGATGGGATAAGTGCATTGTCAGTCAAAGACAGTACTTTGAAGGAGATTAAATCAAATTCGATGTAAGTTTATTATTTTTTTAAATAAAAAATTATTCTAATTTTAAAAAAACTTAACTAAGTGAATATGTTATTGCTTACTTGCTGACGCGTTTCAAAACATTCGTTCCTTTTACGAAGCTAACCCTCTACTCAAATGCGTCAGCAAGTAAGCAATTACGTATTCACTTAGTAAACGTGTCAGCAAGTAAGCAATTACGTATTCCCTTAGTTAAGTATTTTTAAAACTAGTTTATTCAGTGAATTCAAGATGATTACATCAAGCAATTTGAACAAATTATTGATCATATTTTTTTATGTATATATATATATATATATATATATTTATATATATATATATATATATAGATTTTTTGGACTAGGAGACTGACAGACTTACCTTGGTAAGAGTCCACTCTGTAGTCTTGAAATAGAAACACATAAAAGCACTTAAACAATGATATATTTCAACCACACAGTGGTCTTTGTCAATCAAAGAGAAAACACAAAAAGAAATATGAAGGAATGAAATAAAATAATTATAAATTGTAATCACAGATTGTGTAGAGTAGAAATCAGATGTCACAGATGCACAGATTAAAGATATATTTATTGTTTCCATGAGCATATGAGTGATTATAGTTTATGTAAGTCTGTCAGGGGAAAAGAGATTTGAGACGTCTAAGGATATTTGGGGGGGGAAAAAAATGGATTTATCTGATGTTGAGATTAGGGGATTCTCTGGACTTGGTATACCACAGGTATAATAGTTCCCATCTTCTCAGTTCTGAGGGATTGCAATCAGGGGGGAGTGATTTAATTATTTTTGTGGTATAGCAATCATCAAAAGTTGTGATGTTCTGACTCGCAGCATGTTGAGCTGTTGGTCTATCCATATTCATAATTTTAACATCATGTCTGTGGCCATTCATTCTGATATTCAGACCATCCGTGGTCAGGCCTATGTACTGTGCTGAGCAAAGTTTACATTGTAGCTGGTATATGACATTTTTCGATGTACAATTATGATGACCCTGTATTTTGAAGACCATTTTTGTTGTTTGGCTGTTGAAACTATTTGCTGAGGGGTGTATTGGACACGTCTTGCATCTAGGGCTATTGCATGGGAAGGAGCCATGAGGAAGTTTGTGTGGTTTCTCTGCATCAGGGTCTGGTAGTTTAGGATGTACTATGATGTTTTTCAAATTGGGAGGTTCCTTGTACCAAATTTGCGGTGGATCGGTGAAATGATTTTTGGTGTGGACGGAAGCTTGAAGAATTTTGAAGCCATCTCTCAATATCTTGTTGAGTTTATGTAGACCAGGATGGTAGTCTGTTATTAAAGACAGTTTATTTTGTTCTGTTTGTGGTTTATGGTGAACCGAGGATTGTGCTGAATGAATTTGGTTTTCAATGAGTCTTTTTGGGTATCCTCTTCTCTGGAAGGCTGTTGATATCTTTCTATTAAAATCTTCCAATTCCCTATCATTCGAACAGATTCTATTACCCCTGATTGCTTGACTGTATGGAATGGATCGTTTTATGTTTATTGGGTGGTTGCTGTCGAAATGGAGATATTGTAGGTGGTTTGTCGGTTTGATGTGAATTCCTGTGTTGATATTTCCATTCTGGAGTGTTACCTCTACATCCAAAAAGGTGATGGCTGATGTAGATTTCTCCCAGGTAAATTGAAGTGTGGAGAATTGTGTCAGGCTGTCTAAAAATGCCTCAAGTGTTGAAGCACCCTGTGTCCAAATTAGGAAGATGTCATCTGTATATCTATACCAACATAATGGCTGGTGTGTTTGTGTCTTTAGAAAACTTTCTTCCAACAATCCCATGTACAGATTTGCGTACGATGGTGCCATTCTGGTGCTCATTGCTGTTCCCTTTATTTGAAGGTAGTTCCTTCCCTCAAACTGAAAGTTGTTTTTTTAAAAAAAAAAAAAAAAAAAAAAAAATATATATATATATATATATATATATATACATACAAAATTTTTTAGTCGTAGAAGAATATTATTTTTTTTTAAACTTGTAGTGGATGATTCTTGAAATTAATACAGTTTTTTTCAAATATTAATTCATTAAATAAATTTAAAGAATTTATTTAGTCTTATGTGGCAGAAAAATTGTTTACAAAAGGGGCAAGATGTGCGTTATAGTTATTTCACCCATTTGACTTGAATGTGGTAGAACGTTGTTGTAACGCATAGTTTATGTTACTGTACAATTATTTTTAATAATTGTAATTATTTAATAAAAAGTAACTAAAATAAAAAAAAATTCTTGACTAAAGCAGGAACAGACTTTAAACAATTTTTGTTTATATTACTTGTTTGTAAAATGATTACTTTATATTTGACTCATGCCTATTTTTTTCACAACAATTAAATATTGCTATATTTACTGAATTACTATTGATATAATTTTAAAATGACTCTCAAATCTATTGTTATTTCTGAATCAGTTTTTCCTCAAGTGTTTTTTGTGTTTAAATGTAACAATCAGTATACTTGACTAAATAAAATAAAAACATATCTTTTTAAATTTTCAACGTTGTAACACACTTTAGACGGTGTTACATATTAAATTAGCAAATTTCAGAAAACAAACGAGAATGGATTCAAAATTGTAATAATATATGACTATGTAAAAAAATTGTTATGTATGAGAAATATTTTAATGAGATCTCTGGCTGATAGTGACATCTAACGGAAAAAGATTAAAACAAGTAATCAAGGTAGGGATGCGCCCCCCGGATGCGCGGTAGGTAGGAAGGTTGCACGCAACTAATATATCTCTCTCATTTGGGCAAGATGTAAAAGGGAAACGGACGTCTCCGAGAGCAAGAAGATTTTATTTGGTTTTTTTTTTATTTAAATTAATGTAAAGTTTTAATTTCATATAATCATGCCTTAGAACACGGCGTACGTTACCAGGTACCAGATGGGATGCTGAATTATTGATGACATTTCCAGAGTCTTTTCCACGAGGATGATACAAGGCTTTTACCGAGACTTTTCCACGAGGAGGAAGCGAGGTTACGACATGTGAATACAGCTAAGTGGGCGATTTAAGACTTTAAAGATTTATTTCAAAATTTAAAATGTTTCACAGCATAATTCTAATTAATGAACATTGAACTTTTCAACTAATTAGCATAACTGTAATTACGCATCTTTTGGTGCCATTATGTTCACCTTGAATTATAAAATTTGATTATATAAAAAGGCAAGTAAACTCGAGTACAGATTCATTTTCAGCCATTGATTGATTAATTAATTGATAGATTGCTATCCTTAAAAATTCATAAGTAGAATATAAAATGTTCCATAATCCGTAACTGAATGTCAAGAAATATGTATCATGATTATAATTTATTTTATTTGTCTTTCTTAAAATAAAAGAGTGTAATTTGCTTTAATTGAATTTAAAAGAGTCATTATTTTACCAGCGCACAATTCCTTGCATTTCAGGTTAACAAGCCTTAAGAATTAATTTAATAATATTCTGCTAATTTAAATGATTTGACTTAGTATTTTAAAATGTTTTAATGTAACGGAGTTATACCTTCAATTGCGTTACAGACAGACGTCTTCCTTACGCCTGAACTGTAAGCTAGAAGTAAAAATTAAATTTTTTAAGAATTAAAAAAAAAAAAAATAATTAATATTCAATTTGTTAAACCATACGTTACATAAAAATGTGTAATTCTGCTTAATTTAATTATATACCGTTACACAAAATGCGCAACTCTGCTTGTTTTATTTTTGACAACAACACAAGATGCGCAACTCTGCTGGGGTAAAAAATTTGAAATGTAAATTTGTGTGTTGGCGGAAAGAAAATTAAAAATGGTTGAAAATAATCGATTTAATTAAATATATTCAAAAGGTAAAAAAAAAAAATTATTCATTAATCATTTAACAGTGTAAGTTTTGTAAAATGTATAAATTGAAAGTAAAAGATGTGGCCTGTAGTTTGTGTAAACAGTTTGGTAAAGATAGGGGAGAAAACCAGTCATAACCTGTTTTTACTTGTATTGTAGTCAAGGTCAGAGACTCTTGTTGTTTAAAATATTCGTCATGTCTGTGCTTAGTAAGTTTTAGATTTTTGAAAGTTTGTGCATGGCCTTAAAAGCAAGTTGTAGAGTACAATTGTTTACACAGCTGCCAGTCCTGTTTGCATAAAACGTGTTCGAACCTTTCGAGTTTGCTTGACTTTCTGTTTAAGAATATATTCTCGTTAATTTTCTGAAAGTAATTCTATTAAACAAAATGGATTTAATAATAAAACTTTGTCAAAAGAGGAATTAAAATATAATAAAAAAAAAGAAAATTATAATTGAAGTTAACAGTGATACGATTTTAAAAGTAATGTTTAATAAAAAAAAAAAAATGAATTTATGAGTTAATTTTAAAGGTATTTAAATTTAAATGTATAAGTTTATAATAGTCATGTAAAAATATTTCAAGCAAATTTATCTTCTAAAATAGTAAAATTTCTTAAAATTTTAAATTTGGAAATATGCAAGCCTTTATTTTTTTAAAGAGGAATAAATTAACAAGGAAGATACGAATGTGCCTTTGTACAGAATTTATACTCCACGACAACACTCACATTGTATGTCAAAGTGCACATTGACATACTATACATATTCTACATGAGAGAGAGACTAGGACAAATCTCAAAACACATAAAACTACACCGATTCAATGACTTATGGGGAATCAACAGACTATACACTTGACCAAAATTGTGTATAAATGTGCAAGCGTAGGTTCCGTTTAATTTCAATTCTTATTTGTAAATACTAAGAGCTTAGCAAAAAAATTAATTCAATTTGTTTACAGAAATATTTGAAAGAAATTTTAAGATGTAACAGAATACCTATAATCCTTTGTGTGTCAACATGCTAGCTATATGATTTTTAAATTAAAATATGGGTTTTAATTTAAGAATAATGTAATTGGATTTTCAAAGTATGGGTTTTGAAATCCAAAAGAGGTATAAGATGTACGAAATGTTGTAGAGATAACGAAAGGTTATGAGGCAATGGTACATGCTTAAAGTTGTGAAATGGAGAGGAGAATATGTAGATAAATAGCATCGATAATGTTGAAATTTTTTGGCTTACAGGAAGTAAGCGGTATTCATAAATCCTAGAGATTGGATTGTGAAAAATATAGCTAGGGCATATGTAAGGTAATGTTAACAAACAAAGAGCAATTCGAAACAGAGTAATTTTGAAAGAGTTTAATTTAAATAAAGAGTAAATTTATTAAGAGTAAATAATGTTATTTTGAAATTAAAAGAGATATAATTATGTGCTTATGAAATAAAAAAGTTTACGAGAAGTTTGATTTTGAAAGAAAATATTTTCAAGTATGCAATGTTTTTAAAACTTTATATTGTGAAATAAATAATTTTGAGAATTAATAAAACAAGTTTCAAAGAGTTAATTAAAATAAGAAATGTTTATTAAAGGACTTTTTAATCTAAATTAAATTAATTCTTTTAAATCTAAATTAAATTTATTATAATATATGTATTTAAATGATAAATAGAAATAATAAGTAAATTGTAGGTTTAAATGGAAGTTTGAATTTTTTGCATAAGGGTTTATGATATGTTTCTTTTAAAGAAGAATAGTTTGGTTGCTGAACTGAGAGTCATTAATAAATTATAAAATTAGATAAAAACATTCCAATAAAAAAAAAAGGGGGAGAAATGAAATGACACAATTTTTTTTTCAAGAGGGGGGAAAAATATGTAACACACTTTAGACGGTGTTACATATTAAATTAGCAAATTTCAGAAAACAAACGAGAATGGATTCAAAATTGTAATAATATATGACTATGTAAAAAAATTGTTATGTATGAGAAATATTTTAATGAGATCTCTGGCTGATAGTGACATCTAACGGAAAAAGATTAAAACAAGTAATCAAGGTAGGGATGCGCCCCCCGGATGCGCGGTAGGTAGGAAGGTTGCACGCAACTAATATATCTCTCTCATTTGGGCAAGATGTAAAAGGGGAACGGACGTCTCCGAGAGCAAGAAGATTTTATTTGGTTTTTTTTTAATTTAAATTAATGTAAAGTTTTAATTTCATATAATCATGGCTTAGAACACGGCGTACGTTACCAGGTACCAGATGGGACGCTGAATTATTGATGACATTTCCAGAGTCTTTTCCACGAGGATGATACAAGGCTTTTACCGAGACTTTTCCATGAGGAGGAAGCGAGGTTACGACATGTGAATACAGCTAAGTGGGCGATTTAAGACTTTAAAGATTTATTTCAAAATTTAAAATGTTTCACAGCATAATTCTAATTAATGAACATTGAACTTTTCAACTAATTAGCATAACTGTAATTACGCATCTTTTGGTGCCATTATGTTCACCTTGAATTATAAAATTTGATTATATAAAAAGGCAAGTAAACTCGAGTACAGATTCATTTTCAGCCATTGATTGATTAATTAATTGATAGATTGCTATCCTTAAAAATTCATAAGTAGAATATAAAATGTTCCATAATCCGTAACTGAATGTCAAGAAATATGTATCATGATTATAATTTATTTTATTTGTCTTTCTTAAAGTAAAAGAGTGTAATTTGCTTTAATTGAATTTAAAAGAGTCATTATTTTACCAGCGCACAATTCCTTGCATTTCAGGTTAACAAGCCTTAAGAATTAATTTAATAATATTCTGCTAATTTAAATGATTTGACTTAGTATTTTAAAATGTTTTAATGTAACGGAGTTATACCTTCAATTGTGTTACAGACAGACGTCTTCCTTACGCCTGAACTGTAAGCTAGAAGTAAAAATTAAATTTTTTAAGAATTAAAAAAAAAAAAAAAGAATTAATATTCAATTTGTTAAACCATATGTTACATAAAAATGTGTAATTCTGCTTAATTTAATTATATACCGTTACAACGTCGTTTAGGTGTTAAAAAGTGAAATGTAAAAAGGAAGAAATATGGATGAATAAAATAATATATTTGCTTTACATGGCGTGAATTTCTTCACAATTTTTAATTATTTTAATAAGAAATCTAATTAGATAGACATATCAATGGCATTAACATTACTATAATACTCTGTTAAGCTAAATATAATAGCTGTTTTTTGTTTCTTTTTTATAACACTAAAGATAGTTATGTTGTATTGCACCATTGCAGTTTAAAGCTCTGTTTTACTTGGCAAAAATAACAGGACGGTTAGAGAAAACACCAGTATGTTTAAGATACATTTCAATAATAACAATTAGGTTTAGTTTGCTAGGAGTTGTTTAGTTGCTAGTTATAGTGATGCTATACTGATTAGAGTCAATTACATACTGCACACATTTATTACTGTAAACACTTCATTAAAAAATACATTTTTACTATATAATGTTCAAAGGCTACACCAACTATCGTTGTTAGCCAGATCTGGAAGATTGTATATCAGATTTAGGAAGTATTTATACTAATTAATATAAAAACTTTTCAAAACAAATATATATATATTGTAATCCTTAGATGAATTATTTTTTCTTGTTGAATATGTACTGTATAGTGAAATGAAATAATTTTCATAAACAAGAATATACGAGTATTACTTCACTTTATTGTTGATTGAAGCTTTTCGCTAATTTACATTATTAGCATTTTCAAAATTTATAAATCACTGTCCAGTTATGTGACTAGAGTAAGAATAATTTTAGTCTTACTCCAGTCACATAACTGGACAGTGATTTATAAATTTTGAAAATGCTAATAATGTAAGTTAGCGAAAAGCTTCAATCAACAATAAAGTGAAATAATACTCGTATATTCTTGTTTATGAAAATCATTTTATTTCACTATATATATATATATATATATATATATATATATATATATATATATATATAGAACAAAAGTCTAAATACAAATACAAGAATTATAATTGAATATGTATTTGTATTCTGTATTGTATTTAGACTTTTGTTCTTTATTAATACACAAGAAAACATACTGCGATATATATATATATATATATATATATATATATATATATATATATATATATATGATGAATAGTTATTATCTAGAGTACATCCGTTCATTCTGCAGTGCATAAAATCGCAGCTCTGATGTTTCGCTAGAATCTCATCTGGCATTGACGAGGTGAACCCAACCGTTGAAGAGCGAGTAAAGAGCGCAGATAACACTGCTCCTATGTAAAGAGGAATGAAGCCATGCCCATTGACATCAAATCACACATTGAAGTTAATCCACACACACCTGAGCCAAACAATTACTCACATTCCTTTGCCTTTGTTCAACTTTCTGCCGATAAAATCTAACAATGACACATTTTCACACGGCGGTCAAATTCCGATATAGGAATCATCCTTCTGAACCAATCGCTGCATAAGTTTAGCCAAATAAACTTATTAACTTAGCCAAATAAACTGAGTAAACTGGTACTGTTTTACTGCCCTTTATTAAAGGAACCACTGATAGTATTGGCAGACTCTTTAGGAGGCATGGTATACGTTCCATTTACAAACTTTACATCACCATCGACAAGGTTGTTGGTAACGCCAAAGATAAGATCTTCTTGCAAAATCATGGCGTTTACAGCGTCTCTTGTGGAGTTTGTAAGAAATCGTACATTGGCCAAACGAACAGACGTATCATAGCTAGGCTTGAGGAGCACAAACTGGGCCTTAAAAACAAGCAGAAAACGTCGGCTCTTTACAGGCACCACTGCGACACAGAGCATACCATTGATTTCCAATCTTGCCGACAGATTGCTTAAATGGAAAACTACAGGACTAGAATTATTCGTGAGGCTATCGAAATAGAGAAGCAAGGGAGTCTTAACAAACGCAATGATACTTTGAATTGGCCCACAGTGTTGAAATGTATCATTGATAGATTTTATCAGCAGGAAGATGAACAAAGGCAAAGGAATGTGAGTAATTGTTTGGCTCAGGTGTTTGTGGATTGACGTCAATGTGTGATTTGACATTAATGGGCGTGGCTTCATTCCTCTATACACAGGAGCAGATTTATCTGCGCTCTTCACTTGCTCTTCAACTGTTGTTGGGTTCACCTCGTCAATGCCAGATGAGAATCTAGCGAAACGTCAGAACTTCGATTTTATGCACTGCAGAATGAACGGATGTACTCCAGTACAGAACTATTCATCATATTTTTCCATCCATGAAGGAATACGTATCAGCATATATATATAACGTTATAGGTTATTAGGTTATATATATATATATATATATATATATATATATATATATATAGGTTAGTTCTAGTAAAGCTTAAAGCTTATTTAGGAATTTTTGGACTAGATAGAAGACTGACAGACTTACCTAGAGGTATATATAAAGTATATATACTTTATTGTTTTTTACTAAAAACAATATTTTCCTTTAGTAAAAAAATTGTTTATTTGTGTGTATGTAATAATATATACAGTGTCTGTGGTATGTGTGAGTTTGTATGTGTATTCTAATTAGTCACAAACTTGTTTTCTTTTATTCACTTGATAAATTGTAAACACATTATTGATTTAACATCAGCAGCATGAATAACATGTTTTTCAAGCCAGCCTTTAGAAATTGAGTAATCCTCAATTTTCAAATACACTGAATGGGCAAAATCATATTTCTTCATGTAACTGAAAATGGAGTGATAAACAGACCTCTGAAATCTGGCTCACCATAGGTAAGATTCTTGCTCAAAATTTTCAACAAGAATTAAAAACTTTACTATTTAAATGCTCCAAGAAAATAATGTTTTCAGGATATAGTCACCCTGCTCAGGTGCAATTAATTTAGCTATTATAAAATCTAAAAAAATACTCTTGTTGGTCAAAGCTGCTTTTGTGGTCTGATTTATTTAGATTCTATACGTAAACTGATCCTAAAAATTGTAACGTGTTTTTGGTAAAGCTGTCACTTGCAGAATTTGATAGTAAAAAGTATATTACTATCTTTTGTTTGACCTGGAATTGTTTTCAATCTATCTTTGAAAATTGGATATCTTTAAAATGGTTAGAAGACATGTTGTACATTTATATAAGTCCATAAATATAATTAAAATATAGCATTATGCAGTTATAAAAATTTACTTGACGTTATTTTTCAAGAAATTACCAAGCGTTGTGTCAATAAAAAATATAAACTTAACAAAATTTTCTATTAGACTTCTGTTGGTTTTACCAATGATTTGTAGGAAATAAAGATATGTTTCTTAGGGATACATAATCTATTCTCTAGTTTGAACCAAATTGGAAATCAGTAATAAGACATTAACCACAGGATAGTTTGAAGTTTTTCAGATGAAAAAAACTAATCAATTTACTTATATTTAAATTGTGTAAGTTCAAAAAATGATCAGCAGTTAACACCTATCCACCTAATTCTCTTTCACATTTTGAGCACAGTGCTCTCCTTGTGTTATTGTTTATACTATAAGAGCATATACATTTATGATTATTAATCATCATGAGAAATATAATTTTATAGTAGAGTGTCGACTGCTATAATATAATAATAATATTTTATTCAAAATCCTGCATAAAATGCACAAAACCTTACTAATCATATGCTCATTTCTCTTATTTTGTTTAACAGTAGATGAGTGCACAGGGGGAGATTGTAGCTGAATTAATGAATGACAGCTGTTGCTTTTTCATACAGTATAGTCTATATTTGAGTTTAGCAGACTTTGATATACTTGTCAAATTGAAACAACCTTTGGAAGGAAACAATTTTTCTCCTGGAAGAAATGTGTTTAGGAAATTGCATAAAAGTGCTTCAGTAATGTGTTTAAGGTGGAAAAAATGAATTTTTAAGAAGCAGAAAGGCTTTATATTACTATAATATTTGCAATTAGTTCTACAGCTTAATGTGATTTAACAGAACTTTTATCAGTAATCTAGCAACATATATAAACTTGTTGAATCTTCTGTCATCCCGTTGATTTTATTTTAAATCCCAGGGTTTTTATAAATCTTACTATGAATTATGGTTTCAACATTTCCTTTATTTCATTGTGTCTAATTTGCCATATATATATATATATATATCGAATTAACAAAGGTGCCCATTTATGAAATGATATTTGTATTTGTGCTTGGAGCATTAAAGATTTACAAAACATATATCAGAATAATTATATAACAGAATTTTGTGTTAGATTGTTTTACTCTATATAGATTTATAATAAAAATGTATGTAAGTTAAACATTAAATTTTAAAAACTTATAGAAAATTACAGAGACAATATTTTTATAGAAAATTGTGGTTACAGATATGAAAGCAAAAATTAAGACTGCGAGAAACTAAATTAATATTTTTACCAAGATTAACAGAGCTTTACAAAATAAATATCATATGGTTTCCAGTAAATGCACAGTTCATATCAGACACATTAACAAGGTACATTTTTGTGCATTATTACACTGAACCAGTGTAAACATAAATTAACAATTTAAAAACCCAAAGGCAGGAAAATTATACAGTTTTATTTACATTTATTCCATCCATTCACAAACCTTGTTGGAATTAACAAATTAAATATTATTTATAAAGCGAACATTTTTAATCTTTTAACTTTCAAATGAACTTTAGGTAGTTTTAACAGTATTGAATTTTTATTTTAAATTAAACTTTGTAATGTAAAATTATAAAATTCTATTAAGTAAAACTCTATATGAAAGGATTTTATAAAGTTTCACCCATTTAAAATTATTGGGAGAAAATATTACAATTAAAATTTTCAAATTAATTTGAATTAATTAATAAAGTTTTGCGTTGATTTAAATTTTAATAAGATATTTGAGCACTTTAATCCATTTAGAATTATATTGAGATATTAATCATAACAAATATATCTGTTGCATTTAATAACATAGTTGACTAGAATTAAAAAATAACAAAAATTAATTTTTCAACAAATACATTTAACAAACCTTAGTATTTACACTAGCAAAAACAAGAAAAAATGCATGATTTTAAAGAGATTTTTACACGTATGAGGAAAATTTTGTAAAATGAAGTGAACAAAGCTAGTTATAATAACAAAGCTTTTTTAATATATATATTTAAAAATCACTTTCGTATAACAGTTATAAAAGTGAAATCATACTTTTTTCACTTTTGATTTTTGCAAACAGTATTATACCCAAATATTTATGAAAGTTAAACACAATATTTCAATTATGTTATAAATGTCATAGCAATGATTTTTGGCACCTTAAATATTTTCATCAGTTTGTACAAAAATTGTTTTAGATAAACATATTGAGCAGATTTTATTTCTTAACTGTCGCATTTTATTATCTGATGTGTTTCAGAGTGGCTCATTCGATCGGAATTGGATTAGATCATCCTATAAGGGAGTTGGTATTTAAAACTATTTTTCTCTACCCTGCTGTTGAATTAATTATAATTAAATGTTTTTTGTGCTTGTAAATTTGAGAACATATTATTTTATACATGTTAAACTACATATATTATTCATACACTGGGTTTTAATATTAAATTAAATTTTGATGTTTGAACATTTTATGATTAGGTATATTTAGGCATCTTGTTATAATGGCCAAATATATTACTGTTGTGGAATCTTTCATTTCTCTTTTGTCATGTATCTGTTTTAAAGTGTTGTATTATTTCTTCCTTTTTTAGGATACTTTTGTATGAATTTTTAAAACAATCTGTTTTCAAATTACAGCGTTAAAGTTGAAATTGTCACAAAAATATAGTATTTATATCTAAAATACCATAGTATTGAACCAATGCAAAAAAGAACAAAAACATAGTAGAGGTTTAACATTGCATTAGACATAGTACAGAATGAATAGAAGGACTCCCTTATTATTCATATAACAATGTTAGAAAATAAAATGTACTCAACATTTTTATGTAAATCTGAAAGAATAATAGAATATAACAATAATTTGAAATGGTTTTTATAATAAAAACAAATTATTAGAAGATTGAAAAATATCAAAATAAATTAAAAGTAGGCCTTAGGTGTATTTTTTCAGGAACTTCAGAGTATATACACTTGTTGAAACAAAAAAGTAAATAACATTTATTTAAAATTATTGAAGGAACTAGTACTGTAAATATAATGATACATCATTTTATATTAACCCACTGTGTTATTTAGTTTAATAAATATCATTATTTGGGGCTGTTATAATTACTAACAAAATGTGTTTTGTAACAGTTTACAAAAATCTCTATGTCATACTTCATGTATTTAGTTTTACAAGTGGATTTTTTTTTACTTAATAATATTTTCGTTTAATTTAAGTTAAACAGTTCACCAGGTATTAGACCAATAAATATGAGATTTGAAATTAGAAGAAATAAAGACTTTTATTTGATATTTTTAGGTATTTTGAATTTGTTTTTATCTAAAATGCAAAGATTTAAATATTCTATTTTTTAAAAATTTGATATTCTTAAAAGTAGCGCTTCCACCTGTGATATAAAAAGATGGCAGATTTTTCTATTTATAAATATAAAATATTTTCCCAAATATTCCTGAGATAAAATAGTAATACAAATTTTATGTCATTAAGCATATTATTAATTTTGTCATCCAAGTCAACTTGAGAGTTTATATTATCTTGTGTTTCTTTGTGTGTGTGTGTTTGCTATCTTTAAAAATTTCAGGGCAATATTTAAAATCAGTTCTCCTATTTACTTATTGAAAAAAGATGTAATTGTCTTGTAAAATGTAGTTACAAAAGGGTGTAATATTCAAAACACTTATTTTAACATCTATAAGGTATTAGTGTTTTTGTACAATCGAATAATCTTTAGAAAATACTCTGACGATTTACAAAACAGGTGAAGTTAGGAAAGTGAAGCCCAAAATTGAATGTGTGATTGATTATAGTTTACTCTTCACACAAAATAATAGGGAGAAATTTCATTGTGCTTGCTCCCCTCCCTTATTTGCCCTATTTCACTCTCTATGGCTTTGATCTCATATCCAAAGTGGAAAATGCAGTTAAATAGTAAAAATTATTATACTGTTGAAGAGAAGAAATTTGGCCATGTCAAGTAGTTTTCCAACTGAAACGGCTAGCTACTCGACAGCTACAGAATGGTCTATTTCAATGTCAATTAAAGTTTAATATTTATTATTTTTTGAAACAAATTGTAGTTTCCTGTGTTTTAATTTCTAAATTATTATAATTCTTTTATATGATTTAGCCATTTGATGGCTAGAAATTTCAATTTAACTAAAAAAGGACTAGCTTACTTTTAACTGTTTATTTTATTAGTCTTGGACTTTGTCTTAGTACAAAAAGCTTTATGATTTAATTCCTGGTGAATATTACACTTTAGTACTGGATGTATTACATACTAGAGAATATATGCTACCATTAGCATTATTGTGCACCATTTACATTAACTTGAACCATCAGTGCACTATTCTTACAACATTTACTTACAGTCAATAACTAAATCATGTGGTGACAAGAAAACAAATAAATATATACAAAGTTGCTTCTAAGATGTGTTCATTTTCATAAAAACAGAATAGGTTGTGTGAAACTAAATCAAAACAAATGGATTAACAAAGACATTTTTCTAACTTACATACAAATCATAGCAATTGTACATATTCATGCATACATACATACTAACATATGTTTCTTTGACAAAGAAGAACGGAATTAATCCCGTGATATGTGTAATGAAGTTTCATTCTGGCAACAGAAATTGAGTTAGAAAGCTCGACTGTCGTTTAGTCTAAACACACAGAAGCATCAGTCGTGAACACAGTTACCATCTAAATCTAACATTGACATTATGTCCACATTGAACACTTCCTACAAATTGTCTCGAGCTTTCACTTAATTATGTGTTCATTTTTAATAATATTTTAATATTCATTCTCAACAAGCTGACGAAACATTTTAACATGTTCAACAAAACTGGTGATCTTGCCAATTTTATATACACAGCAGTGTAAATAGGAAACACCCACTCTTAACTTACACTTAATACTTTAGCTTTTTAAATAATAAACAATAATTTTAAGTGTGATTGCATGGAAAACAATATTAATTCCAGCATGATCTAAAATTACATAACCTATTATTGTTGGTATCAATTGACAAACGTAGTTGAAGCTTTTAAAGTTAATTAGAAATATATAGTATACTGGTTCAAATTTAGCTGGAGTTTTATACTAGCTTTCATTTTTATTTGGACACAGAATATTATTTTAACACTGAAAATGAAAAAGATTAAGTAATTATAGGTGTCCAAGTCATCATCACTATTGCCATAAAAGTTATATCCGATGAGATAGAAAGAATCTGTAACAAAGAAATGTACAAGAACTCTAGAGCTTGATGCTGACATCCCAAAAATTTAAAATAATGAAAACAATTTTCAACAAAACAAAAATGTTAAAATCAAGGTGATTTTTTACAAATATGGTCTATTATTATGTACTACAAAGTATTTACTTTGGATGGATTCAATTTGAAAAAATAATAATAAAGTTGACTGTCTGATGTAAATAATTCAAGCGTTAAAATGGAATCCTGGCTCCTTGTTCCATGTGGTGATGCAAAAACATATAAAAATGTAGGCTTATCTGAGCAAACTTTATTTAGAAGCTTTTTACAACCAAATCTATCCTAACTGAATACTTTGTTCATCTAGTATTTCCCAACGTAATATAACATAGTGACCTGTTATATTTAAAAATGCAATTTTATGGGTTTGTGTGCATTGTATAGTTATTTTTTGTCTTTTATTCAAAATTTTAAATGTTTAGGTTATCAGTACCAAGATTTATTATTTTTACCATGTTCCTGAGGTAACATACATCTTCTAGTGATACTTACTGTATCACTAGATAAAATTGTTTTTCCTAATATTAGTAACATCTAAGACACCAATAATTACCCAAGATTTAATAATGAGAAATATTTTCTGCTGAAAAAGAACAAAAGGCAAGATATTTAGTTTAGCAAAATCTTTGATTCAGAGACTTGAACATTAATATGAAGTGAAGAAAAATCACTGGTAGCTTTTGAAATATGAATTTGGAGAAAAATGGGGTATATCAAATTGCATGGTGAAATCAAAAAATAAAGCTGTGTAAAATAGAATGAGTACAAAACTAAAAATGCCACACATGAAAAATTTTAGAAAAAATATAAGCAGATTTTTAAAACGGTTTACTATTATTCCTGAACCTTAAGTCAAGCTGTAATGTGCTACTTGGAACTTTCTTGCTTATATAATAAAAGGTAGCTCGTTCTCTAACATCGTAAAAGAAAGGGTGTAAAGTAGAGTTGCACATTTTGTTGGACTAAATTTTGGTTAGCAAAGCCCACTTTATACTACAAGGAAGTGATCATACTGCAGTATCATATGCTATATTTCAGGAGTCTTCAAGACTTTACAGTCGTGTTTCAATTCCTTCTGTTAGCTCACTCTCTCTTTATACATATCGTGTACAAATTTTCAATTGTTAATAAATACGTTTTATTCATTCAATCGAGTTCAAATACATTTTTTTAAACCAATAATGGATGACATTTGATATTAATTCAGTTTTTCAAATATTTATTCAATAATTTAAATTTTAAAAAATTGATGTCCTGATCAGATTTGAACATGTTTGAAATCCAGCACTTTGGCACGGACCCAACTTTCCCATAGATAAAAACCAATTACTTAAAAACGTATATGAAATTATAAGTGAAAGTTTCTTGCAATAGTGAAGCATTACAAGAGGTAGATAGAATGAGAAGTTATAGACTACCATCGGCTTCATAAATTAGAAACAAAAAAAAGCGAATAAATAAAAAAGCAAAAATAGTATTTCAACACCATATACTGTATAGAGAGGAAAATGGAAAATTGCAAGAAAATTAGCTATCTATTTTGCTGCTTAATATTGTGATTCTGTCATATGTATATACATATAGATTGTAATTATTAAATAAAAAGTAAATAAAATAATTTGTCTTTACCAACCTCAGTAGGAATTCACTTTAAAAAATTGTTTACTATATTAATAGTTATTTCTCAATTGGTTACAATTTTGTGTACATTTTAGGTCATTGTAATTATACAGTGTATTAGCTAACTAAAAATTTGTTTCACTTTCAATTACATTGGCTTCTTTATCAGGTTCATCATCTGCCACAGAGACTAGCTTTCTTCAGATCATCAAAGAAGTGTCAAATAACTTTCCGGTAGAAAATATTTATTAAATTTTTTTTTTCTACACTACCCAGCATTTTACGAACTCTCCTCTTCAAATGGAGCATCAGTAAAATGTGAAACTTAAATACTAAAAATACATAAAACACTAAAATAATAATAACAAACAAAAAACATAACAATTTAACTCCACAAAGTCTTTTGTATTGCACGAGAAACTCTGGACAAATAACTTACATAAGAAGGCGCTTACAGACAAAACTTCCGCAATCTGACCGCCCGTGACATAGATTAAATTCACTGTAAAGCTACAAGAAAAAAAAATAGGTTGTGCCATTTCCTAGAATGGAGGTTGTAGAGTAACAAGCCGGAAATAAATTTCTGACAAATGGAAAGATGTTTTCTCAACAAATAATGTTATGTGAGGAGAAAAACTCCGCATGTGTCCTCGCAAAAGGTTAAATTGAAATTCTTATATGTATGTAAGGATGACAACAAATTAAAAATTTGTTTAAAATTAATAGTTAGTGTATATAAATAGTTTATCTTAGATACAAAATATTTTTATTACAAATTTTTGTTACCATCTAAAAAGTTTCAAAATGATTTTCTTGGTATAATAAAGTTGGAAACGTTTGTCTGAGTATAACATAGACTTAGATAAACAAATTTAAACTTGTAACAACAGCATAGCAAATGTACAAAGTCAACTGATGATGGAACACTTAGAATGCAAAACAAAGTCACAGTATGCTCAGACAATACCGAGTTTCTAATTGGTTGAGAATTCACATAAAACTAATGTGCATACACTTCCTATAGGTGTCTCGTAGTTGTGCAAAATAATACCTGATGAATAACAAGTGGCGAAATATGATAAATTCAATGTAGATGTCAGTTTATAACAGCAGTGGTTTTTTAAGATAATTTAATAGGATACAGAAGTTGAAGCTTTTAAATACAAGATTTGTGACACATTTGTCAAAACTTTGGTTTAACAGGATAGCTGATAAATTGCATGCTAGGAGTTAGTATAAAGTATACAGCTTTATTTTTCTCTGAAGCAACTGGATCTGGTATTTCATATCTTCTATATGCTTAAATACAATATCAGTTTGAATATAGCTATAGCTATGATACCTTGTATAAATCTGAAATTTGGTGATTTGAAAGGAGGTCCGGTTATAAAACGATTTCCTGATCCTATCACTTATTTCAAATTAAAGTGGTGTGTATGGTAATAAATTTATTATTTTGTTTATCTGGAAGAGTTGAAGACCTAGCACTACCAGATTATAAAGGAAGTGACAATCATGATAGATCTGTTCTATTACTGAAAAAGGACTTTGTTAAATATTTATAAATAAAACTATAAAAAATCTGAACGGTTTTCAAAGCAGATGTAGGAAATTGCAAAATTGTATAGATTAACTGTTTTTAAATATTTTTTGTTAAAAGTTGTATTTTATTTTGTTTTAAGCTGAAAAATCAATTGGCAGGTCTTAAAATGTACAAATATTTCAAAAATATTGAATACAAGATTAAGTGAATAAATACTTTTTTGTTAAAATTTGAATTGAGTTGAAAGTAGCAAAGAATAGCTGTGTTAAAAGAAATTGCTATTTGTCTTGTAAAACCTTTAATTGGTTCAATTCTAATTTCTTTTGAAAAAATTATAGTTTTTATAATAATTCGTAAGTAGTGCAAAAGTAAAACCCATCACTAAATATTCAATTAAGTGATATTTAGTACTGGATTTTTTACTTTTACGTTTTCTGGAGTTTGTCATTATTCATTAAATAAAGAGATTTATTATTTGATTATTGGTAAATAGTTATACTAGAAATTGAGCAAGTATGATTAGACGTTTTTACTATAAACTTCTCAGCTGTGTTGAGAATTAACTCATAAAATTCTAATTCAGATAAAGAAATCTAAGGAAAGAAGAGCATTTAAGGCAGTCTATCACTGTTCACCAGTTCATTATATTCTGAAAGCTTACGAATTATATACTATTTCTTTACATTATTCTTATTTGTGCTATAGAGCCTCTTAGGTAAATGTAACAACATTTCTAACAATCAAAGTTACTATGCAACCATTATTAGTGATAAGATAATTATTTTACCCTTTTAAGCCAATACTCTTAGAGCTTTTAAGATGGCGAAAAACTGATTAGATGACTTCTGGAAAGCATAATGACATTTCTCAAAATGAACTAGTTTATTTTATTTGAGTTCTGTATAGTTACCCCAAATATTAAAATAAAAAAAAAAACATTCATGTAAAACATATTACTGTAGCATTTATCTAATTATTCAATTTTTTTTACTCGAAGAAAAGTTGTAGGAATATTATTGATTTTTCACTAAATGTTCAAAACTCCAAATTGATATTAAAAAGAAGCTGGTACTTTAATAATTCTTTACTTATGTTCCACTATAAAAGAATTTTAAATACACTCATTTGGTCTATATATATATATATATATATATATATATATATATATATATATATATATATATATATATATGTGTGTGTGTATATATATATGTATATATATATATATATATATATATATATATATATATATATATATATATATATATATATATATATTGTAACATTTATAGAATGGGCTATATAATATTATTTAAGAATTGGAAAATATATTAGAAATAACTCACACAAAATTTAGAAAGAAATTCATAAAGATATTGGTTAGGTTAAATTGAAATTAAATTTAGGTAAAAGCATAGAATTGTAAACAAGGTTTTTTGAACTGGAAATGTATTAGGAAATTTGTTATATCAAATAACCTAACACATAAATTAAAATAAGAAAATCTAATAATAGTTATGTGTAAACAAATTTGTAAACTGTAGTAACATAGGGCCTAAGTAATTACTTGAAGGAGAAAGTGAACACGTTTGTAAACAAAAGAAAATTGAAAGGTTATGTTTCTATGAATTCGGCTCAAAACACACACAATTCGGAAATATCACAAAAGTAAAACACAAAGACACTTCACACACTAATAATATTAATAAAATAAACACTGGAAGGTTTGTTGATGATAGGAAATTGAAACAGTAAGTTTCAACCAGGTTTAACCAAGTTAAAACGCCATTCTAAACAAGCTTGTTCTTGTTGGTATAATCAGCTGGTAAAACGGTGAAAATAGTTCGTTGACATTAACATGTGTGAAAGTCAAGGAAACATCAGCTGTAAAAACAGAAGAAAGTAAGTCTGATGTAAAGTCTAGTGGAAAGAAATCGAACTAAATTATAACCCATATGTGTTTTTTTTAAGAAGAAAGGCGGCCATATTTTAAACAATTTTAGAATCTAAGGACGCGTAGTTAGGGCATTCTAGCGTGGGTGACGCTACGAGAGGAAGCAGACCTTGCTGGGCAGTCAAAATTCTATTTATTTGGAAAGAGTTCGTCTAAATTATACCGTTTTGTTAAGAAGATTGGCCAACTTAAATTAAGGAGAAGTGAATTACAAAATGTCATACTGTGCTAATATAAAGTGAAATAAATAAGACGAATTTAAGTGTGTAAAAAGTCAAATTTGGAGAGAACGGAATCTTACGTAAGCTAACTGAAATTTCGATATTTGATAAGTATTAGCGCTATAAAAATAACTTTAGTGGACTTTTAAGATAATAGAGAAGTTTAAATTTGTATATTAGGATATCTTGTAGTTAATTAATAGTAAGAAATAATCCAGTTCAAATAGTTTAGCCTTTTTGCATTTTCAAAATTTAATATTGTTTGTTCAAAATTTATTTAATTAACCTAAGAATTTCTAAAAATATAGCCCATGCGATAAACCCCGAGATATCAAGAGATCTTAAAATAGCCAAGGGTATAAAAACCTTGTAACTCAAATTTAAAGAATCGAATTTTAGTATATTTTGTTAAAAATTGTTAAGTTGTAAAATTTTGTTTTGTGTATTGTTTAATGTTGAGATGAAATTGTAATAATAAATGTTAATGAATTGTTTCTGAGTAGTTTTATTTGTCTTAAATAAAAAATTCAATTTATTAAATAGTAAAACATAATTATATTGTATTGTGTCTCTTTAAAAATTATGTTATAATTGGCGCAACAACGTGGGGGCTCGATAAAATTTATTTAGAGAGATTTTGAATCAAAATTAATTTAGAACTTTTTATATGAAAAACATTTGAACTGGAAATAGATTTAGAAAAATTTTGTAAAATCAAACACTGAGTTGAATAGTCAAGGCTAGGTTTATAGTATATATAAAAATTGTTTAATTTGTATAATAAGTTACTTACAGTTAAAAAAAAAAAAAAGAAAAAATATGTCTGATGAGAGGGAATTATACAATTTGCGGAGAGAAAAAGCTAAAAAAACAGAAAAAGGGGAACAATTAGAAAAGAGTAGGCGGAAAAGGGCGATAGAAACAGAAGGGGCTGCTCAGGGGAGATTTGTTAGTTTTCAGGAGGGGATCGGAAACAGGGAGGAAAATATTATAGGCGAGCTGGTAGTTGTAGGGGACCAGGAAAAAGGGACAAATTTGGAAATGAAAGAAATAGAAATGGAAGGCACAGATATGCCTATAGAAGAGAGTGAGGTGGAAACCCAAGTAGATGAGGCTAGGGGACTACCACCTATGCAAACACAACAAAAAAAACGGGGAAATAATGAGAATGAAGATTTAAGGGAGATGATGAGAACTCTCATGGAAATGAGTGTAAACATGAAAAAATTAGATAAGATAGACAAAAAATTAGAGGAAAATAGAGACGAATTAAGAGAGATGAAAGAGGATCTAAAAGTAATAAAAGATGAAATACGGGAGGAAAATAGGAAAATGATAGAGGATATGAGGCGACAGTTGAGGACAGAGAATAATACTGTAATAGAGGATGTGAGAAGAGACTTAGATGAGAAAGATAGAGAATTAGAGGAGAAGATTAAGAAAAATTTTGAGGAAACAAAAGAAATAATAGCTGATGTGGTAGAAATTAATAAAAAAGAGATAGAGAAAATAGAAAATATAACTAAGAAAAACACAGAAGAGTTAGGAGAGTTGAAATTAAAGGTGATAGGAGAAAGAAAGATAACAGATGAGCGTTTTAGGAAAGTTGAAGATGATAGGGAGAAAATATTAGGAGAGCAGGGAAGGTTAGGAGATAGAATTAACAAAATCGAGAGTGATAATGGAAATAAGGGTGAGCAAATAAGGGTAATACAAGTGTCATGCGGGAATCAGGAGGAGATGCCCAAATTTAATGGGAGGAATGGTAACCCTATGGAGTTCCTAAAAAGACTGGATAGGTATGTGGAAAGAAAATTTGAATGTAGGACAGGGGAAAGATTTGAAAATGAATGGAGAGGAATCATAGATAGAGCTTTGGAAATAGGAGCGGCTAGATGGTGGGAATCAATCAGAGAGGAGGTGGAAAATTTCGCGGATTTACAAGATAGGTTTATAGAAAGATACTGGGCCAAAGAAATACAGGAAGGCATCAAAGAGAGAATAGAAAATGAAAGGTATATTGAGGGAAATGGAAGAGCCAGAGCAGATTATTTCATAGAAAGAGTCGTAGTTTTAAAGAACATGACACCACCGCAAAATGAGGAAGAGATAGTCCGGAGATTAAGCCGGCATTTTAATGAAAGGATACAGTTGTCAAGAAGAGTACAAAATATAAAAACGATCCGAGAGATGGAAAGGATGCTGAATGAGGAGGATATAGAGGAGAGAAATAAGGAAATAAGACAGAGAAACAGGGGACCATGGAATAGGCCTACCCCTAGAGAGGAACAGAATGGAAATAGATTTCCACCCAGAAGGGGTGAGGAAGGGATGAGACAGCAGGGAAATAGAAGATTTCCAGGACCAGGAGAATTGTATAGAAGGAATGAATATAGGAATGAAGGGCGGCCATATGTCCAGTTTTTTAACAGAAGAATAGATAATCATATGAGGGGGAATGTCGAACCAAGACAAGGGCAGGAAAATAATCGAGAAAACAGGGAGATAGGGTACAGGGGTCACAGAGATGATCCAAGGAATATAGGAAGCCGAGATAGGCCTATAAAAGAGGTAAATAGCATACAGGTACGACCAAAGGAATCGACCAGTGGAAGATGTGAGGGAGACCAGGGGACCTCGGAAAACTAGAGGGCACTGGTGATACCTCTCTGCATCATGGGAACACTACAGGGGATGCTGAAGAGAGAAAGCCAGTGCTAAAGAGCCTCGGAAATATTAATTGTGACAAGAATAAGGGTAACAATCAATTTAATGAAAATACGGATTTGGGGTTAGGAATAATTAACAACGTATTAATAGATAGGGAATTTTTGGAAAGTGAGGGGAAGGAGCGAAATTTGAATTTAGAGCAAAACAAAATATATATGAGCCCAGAAATAGAGATAGAATTTAAACAGGTTAGGGTTACAGCTTTAATAGATACAGGTAGTAATATTACATGTATTCAGGAAAAATGGTATAGTATAAATAAGGGAAAACTAGGAAGAGTAGAAACGTTGCCAATCAGAGCAATGAACATTAGGACAGCAACGAATAAAAAGAGTAAAAAAATAAATAAAATTGTTCTGATAATGGGAAGATTAGGTGGGATTGATTACCCATTTCAATGTTTCATCATACCAGGCCTGTTGAGAGAAATGATCATAGGGATGGATATATTAAAAAATACAAAGGCTGATATAAGTTGTGAGGAGTGGAGTATAAAATTGAAATATTTGGAAAACTATATTAAAATAGATATGAAAGAAACGGAGGGTGAAAATGATGACGAAAGATTTAATAATAACGAGGTACAAAATTTAGAAAGGGAAGATAATGTAATTAACGAGTTCGATCAAATTGATGAGGAATGGGAAAATTTAGATAACTTAGGACAGGGGGACCGAAATTATGAGAAACAAAATGAAACAGAAGGGGAAATTAGTGATAGAGATATTATGGAAAGTATCGGAGATGACCGTGTAACAGATAGGCAAAAACTGGAGTTGGTGGAGATAATAAAGCAATATAAGGATGTATTTTCAGATAGGCCTGGAGTGTGTAAAGGATATAGACATGAGATAAAAGTAAGAACAGATTTACCATTTTATCAAAGAAACTATCCTGTGCCCACAAAGTATCAAGAAGCTGTACAAAGAGAAATTGACAAAATGTTGGAGATGAGAATTATAGAAAAAAGTAATAGCCCTTATATTAACCCTATTATTCCTGTCATAAAAAATAATGGAGAAATAAGATTGTGTCTGGACGCAAGGAAACTGAACGAAATCATAATACCAGATTATGAGTGTTACCAGGGTATTAATGAAATATTACATAAGGTAAGAAAGGTAAAATACCTGAGTTCTATGGACCTCACGAATAGTTTTTGGCAGGTGGAGTTGGAGCCAGAATCCAGAAAATTCACAGCTTTTCAGTATAATGGAAAGACATATCATTTCATTGTGACACCTTATGGGCTAAAAACATCATTAGCAGCTTTAGCAAGAGCTATGGGTAGAATAATGGGAAATGAATTAGAACCATTCATTTTAGTATATGTAGACGACATTGTATGCATGTCACAGAGTTTTGAAGAACATAAAAACCATTTAAAAAAATTATTTATGACATTTAGGGAAAATAATATCAAAATTAAATTATCAAAAACTGAGTTTTGTAAAGAAAACATAGCATTTTTAGGTTATAGGTTGACAACTGAGGGAATAGAGATAGATAAGGACAAAATTAAGGCTGTAATGGAATTCCCCACACCAAAGAACGTTAAGCAATTAAAAGGGTTTATAGGCCTTGCCAATTATTACAACAAGTTTGTAGACCACTATTCGAAATTAGTAGAGCCACTCCTGAAACTTTTGAGACATGAAACAAAATTTAATTGGACAGATTTAGAGGAACAAAATTTTAGAAAATTAAAGGAAGCATTTATAGATACCAACGTACTAAAACACCCTGATTATTCAAAAACGTTTTATTTACAGACAGATGCAAGCGAATATGCTATTGGGGGGCATCTGTACCAGGTGACAGAGACTGGACAGAAACAGGCAATTATGTTTATGAGCCGAACCCTAAAAGGTAGTGAAATACGATATTATACGACTGAAAAAGAATTATTGGCTGTGTTGTTTTGTCTACAGAAGGCTAGACAGGTTATACTGGGGAGAAAAGTAGTAATACAAACTGACCACCAGGCTTTGACTTTCATAAAGACTTGCAGAATATTAAATTCAAGACTATATCGTTGGATATTGCTCATGCAGGAATATGATTTTGAGATTGAGTATTGTAAAGGGAAGGAGAACGTGGTGGCAGACATATTAAGTCGTAACCCATGGGATAAGATAGAGCCAAAACATATAGAGAATCAAAATAAGTTTAGTATCAATTTAATGGAAAGAGTAATAAGTAGGGAAGTAGTGACAAAATTGACAAAACTTAATGAGCTTCAGTGGGGTGATTTAGAATTAAGAAATATTATTGAAAATGTCCAGGAATACAATTCGAAATTCAAAATTGAAAATAACATACTATATAAAAATTGTAAAACAAGTTGGAAAATAATAGTACCCAGAGAGTTAATAAATGTATTAGTGATATCATGCCATGAGTACTATATGCATATAGGGGCCAAGAAGTGCTATAGTATAATAAATGAAATATTCACATGGAAAAAGATGTATAAGGAGATTAAATACCTTTTAAAATACTGTGACACTTGTCAGAGGGTGAAACACACAAATCAAACTTGTTATGGGGTGATGAAAGGAATCAAGGTAGAAGGGCCTAAAGAGCAACTATCTATTGACTTTTGTGGACCATTTCATAAAAGTGAGGGATTTAAATATATTTTGGTTATTTTGGATATTTTTACTAAATTTATAAAATAAAAAAAGCAAATACTGCTACAGCTATTAGATGTGTAGAAGATTATTTAGAAAAATATGGACAGGTAAAAAGGGCACAAACAGACCATGGAACTCAGTTCACAAGTAAAAGATGGTCAACCTTTTTAGAAAGTAAAGGAATCAAACAAATATTTTCACCAATTAGGCGACCTCAAAGCAATATAGTAGAAAGGGTAAACAGGGAGATAATGAGATGTCTTCGCACCTATTGCCATGGGAACCATAAACAATGGGCAAAGTTTATACATTTAATAAATGAGATGTTGAATGAAGTACCACATGAGACCACAGGGTTCACACCTAATCAGTTACAGTTAGGAAAAATAGATGAGAGATTTTGGCATAAGTATATCAAAATTCAAAATTCAAACGAACAAAGCGTTAATACCCAACTAGTAATAGATTTGGCAAGGGGGAGAATGAAAAAAAAGGCAGAACTTAGGGCACAAAATTTCAATAGAAATCATAAGCTTTTCACATTTAATTTAAATGATTTAGTGTTAGTAAAAGAAAACTGGCAGGCAAAAGGCATAGAGGGAGAAATGGGGAAATTATTTAATATTTATAGTGGGCCATATAGAATACACAAAAAGTTAGGAGAATCGACATTCGAACTATGGGATGATAAACATGATATAAATAAGGGGATGTTCCATTCAACAGAACTAAAAAGGTACCATGATGCAAGGGAGATAAACTCAAACGAGACAAAATAAAATAGAAAGGGAGATATTAAATATAGGTAAAGGAAGCAATATGAATAAACTCTAGGTGATTATGTGTATAAGAAAACGTTAGCAGGAGATAAGTTTTAAGGGATGGTAACTATATCTATGATAATTTATTAGAAACTTCGTCGAATAATGAATAAAGATAAAATTAGGTATATTTAAACTTCGTCGTATTGTAAGGGAGAATCTGCGTTGATAAATAATGGAACTTCGTCGTATATATCATATATTATAAAAGAAATATGAATCTATGATAATAAATATTAAAGCATCGTTGTAATAAAAATATGGTAATTGTGTATTTAAACTTCGTCGTATTGTAAGGGAGAATCTGCGTTGATAAATAAGTATTAAAACAAAATTTATATTCGTTGATATAGGGATAGTGTAATCAAAGGAACTATAGATATGATCAAATAGAGGATATGAAATTGCAACCTTTAAAAATATTAGATGTTAAACTTCATACAAAATAAACTGAGATGATATAAGAAAATAATTGAACTGGATGTGAGATTGGAAGGGGAGATAAAATACTAACTTAGAACTGAGAGTTAGATGAAGCTAAAAGCAAAATAAATATGAGATAAATAATAAACAAGGAATAAACAGAAATAAGGGAAAGAGAAATGTTATAACCAATTTGACCAAATCTAGACATACTATGACTCGGATAGGCTGGGATTTAAAGACATGGTATCAGAGAATATATATTATGTTAAATAAATATTGAATCAGACTTATGATTGGAAGGGTTCCAATTGTAATAAAGGTAAAAAAAAAAAAAAAAAAAAAAAAAATATATATATAATTATGGAAGAAATTGTAAATACCAGAACATGGTTTATTGTTACTATATGTTAGAGTTGTTAAAGAATTGTTGAATGAATGTTAGTTATAAGTATATTGTATTGTTAGAAGATATGTTAAGTAATATGTAGCTTGAAGTGTTCAGCTCAGTATTTGATTGTTAAAGAATTAAGATAAAATTGTGTCGTAGGAATTAAGTATAAATGGACAATTTAAAGTATAAATGTTAATTTAAATTTAATTAAAAAAAAAAAAAATATGTATATTTAATCAAGCTTGTAAAATGTAAAGAATGTGTAATGTAGAGATTAGTAATATTTTTTTTTATTTTAATTAAATTAGGGGACATTGTAACATTTATAGAATGGGCTATATAATATTATTTAAGAATTGGAAAATATATTAGAAATAACTCACACAAAATTTAGAAAGAAATTCATAAAGATATTGGTTAGGTTAAATTGAAATTAAATTTAGGTAAAAGCATAGAATTGTAAACAAGGTTTTTTGAACTGGAAATGTATTAGGAAATTTGTTATATCAAATAACCTAACACATAAATTAAAATAAGAAAATCTAATAATAGTTATGTGTAAACAAATTTGTAAACTGTAGTAACATAGGGCCTAAGTAATTACTTGAAGGAGAAAGTGAACACGTTTGTAAACAAAAGAAAATTGAAAGGTTATGTTTCTATGAATTCGGCTCAAAACACACACAATTCGGAAATATCACAAAAGTAAAACACAAAGACACTTCACACACTAATAATATTAATAAAATAAACACTGGAAGGTTTGTTGATGATAGGAAATTGAAACAGTAAGTTTCAACCAGGTTTAACCAAGTTAAAACGCCATTCTAAACAAGCTTGTTCTTGTTGGTATAATCAGCTGGTAAAACGGTGAAAATAGTTCGTTGACATTAACATGTGTGAAAGTCAAGGAAACATCAGCTGTAAAAACAGAAGAAAGTAAGTCTGATGTAAAGTCTAGTGGAAAGAAATCGAACTAAATTATAACCCATATGTGTTTTTTTTAAGAAGAAAGGCGGCCATATTTTAAACAATTTTAGAATCTAAGGACGCGTAGTTAGGGCATTCTAGCGTGGGTGACGCTACGAGAGGAAGCAGACCTTGCTGGGCAGTCAAAATTCTATTTATTTGGAAAGAGTTCGTCTAAATTATACCGTTTTGTTAAGAAGATTGGCCAACTTAAATTAAGGAGAAGTGAATTACAAAATGTCATACTGTGCTAATATAAAGTGAAATAAATAAGACGAATTTAAGTGTGTAAAAAGTCAAATTTGGAGAGAACGGAATCTTACGTAAGCTAACTGAAATTTCGATATTTGATAAGTATTAGCGCTATAAAAATAACTTTAGTGGACTTTTAAGATAATAGAGAAGTTTAAATTTGTATATTAGGATATCTTGTAGTTAATTAATAGTAAGAAATAATCCAGTTCAAATAGTTTAGCCTTTTTGCATTTTCAAAATTTAATATTGTTTGTTCAAAATTTATTTAATTAACCTAAGAATTTCTAAAAATATAGCCCATGCGATAAACCCCGAGATATCAAGAGATCTTAAAATAGCCAAGGGTATAAAAACCTTGTAACTCAAATTTAAAGAATCGAATTTTAGTATATTTTGTTAAAAATTGTTAAGTTGTAAAATTTTGTTTTGTGTATTGTTTAATGTTGAGATGAAATTGTAATAATAAATGTTAATGAATTGTTCCTGAGTAGTTTTATTTGTCTTAAATAAAAAATTCAATTTATTAAATAGTAAAACATAATTATATTGTATTGTGTCTCTTTAAAAATTATGTTATAATATATATATATATATATATATATATATATATATATATATATATATATATATATATAAAACCAATACATTTACAATGTTGGGTTGAATTAGTTCAACAATATAAGGTCTTGTTTTCCTTTAATAAGATGTGTGACAAAAACCTCCCAGTCTAAATAATGCGAGATCTGAAAAGAGATAGTTTAAAAAAAATTTTTAAAGACAAGAAAAGAGATTTTTTAAAGACATAATGGATTTATAGATGTTGAGTCAGTAGAAGGGGTGAACAGCTCTTTGGTATACCAGATGAGCTGAAGTTAGAAAATAATTCCATGTTGTTCGTTTCCACCAAAAGCAAGAATGACCTACAGTTATAGAAAATAAACCTTATTGCTATTACTTTGCATATTTTACAATCTGCAAGAAAAGATATTCTGAAAATCTTTTGTGATTTCATGTCCAATTACCACATATCATTGGTCCAATAAACATAATAGGAAATGAAAATGACAACACTTGAAGTCAGGCATATACATCATAAACTATAACCTACATAGACCTACAAAAAGTGTTAGAACCTTTTAATGAGTAACTGAAATCAATAACAAAGGCATATAGGGGGAAGCTAATTCTCTAAGACAGATATCTGCATTGCAGTGAGGAAAATTGTTGGTATCTATTAATGTTGAAGTTCTTCAAGTTAAGATAATACTAACTGTAATTAATTCTTTATTTCGTTATAAAATTTAAATAGCTACTGTATCATTTTCAGCTGAGAATATTTTTTTAAAAGACTTGTCCTTTAGGAAAAGAGTAAAACTGTACAAATTTTGTGCACAAATATTAAAAAAAAATAAATTTATTAACTTATTTGTAACCACTTTCAAAAATACTTTTAATACTATAAACTGAATTAGTCCAGCTAAATCTGACTCTTTTTTTTACAGTACTACTAAAATGTATGATTTCTTAGATTGAAAAATTCAAATATCTTGAATTCCCATGAAGCGAAATTATCTCTTTTGCACACTTATTCAGATTCAAATATTTCAAAATTCCAGTTTTATATAGTTAAAAACTTATAATAGTTTATTATAGGCAAAATAAACAACTTTTTTAAGTGATTTAAAATTGAAGTCTTTTAGACTTTTAAATTTAAAACTTTTTCAGAATATTGGTAAATTTTTAATTATATTGAATATGAAAAATTATATCAACTTTGATGATATTAATAAATCAACAATAAAAATTGTTGCTATTTTATTGCTATAATCCTTAAATTTTTCTATTTATCACAATTGAATTTTAAAATTCGGTACCGTAGTTATTGGTAATACACAGTATAATTCTAATAATTTCAATATAACTGGATTGATAAATTTCCATACTTAATACCTCCTATACTTCAGTGTTTCAAAACTCAGTCAACTCCTACTATTAACCTCTTACTAAATTCTTTTGTTTCATACAATATGTTTGTATTCTTCAAGATTTACACATTGAGATAGAATGACATTAAATTACAATCTATTAATTTATTTACAAATCAGGGAACAATAAATAGGATATATTTCCAAGGGACAATCTAACCCGTTATGTTTGTTAGTTAAGCAGAATAAATGTTTATTATGATATATATGGCAGTGAAGAGATTTATAAAACCAAAGCTAACCTTACTTTTGACTCATTGTATCATTTTCAACATCATCATCACTAGCTTCTTCGTCTGCTTCTACGCCGTGCTCACCAACTTCTTTCCTTGAATCTTCTTCAGTTCCTGTTGAAGAACTTGGAGTTTCTACTGACAATTCTTCAGTTTCTGCTACCGAACTTTGTTCTTGCATGTCATCTTGGAAACCTTTGCCATTGGTAAAACCACCAGGGCTGACTTTTGGAGATGATTTTTCAGAACTGTAAACACTAGGTGAGTGAGGTGATTTTGATCTATCAACAGATAAGTTATGAGAGAAATTTTGTTGGCCATTTGTAAATTGACGGTTCTGATTTTGGTTCAGTCCGTTTGGTTGAATTGATTGTATTCCATTTCTGTTTGGTACTGGTGGTATGTTTCTTGGCGAACCTGGTGATTTTTCAACACCGTTTGGTTGAAAGTTCCTAGGTTCTGTGTTCCCATTACTACGACGGGATTCAACACGAGGTGGGGTTCGTTTCACCGAACCTTCACTAGTTGGTTCCTCATTGTCTTCAGGTGAAGAGTCACTGGTTGGTGATGCCACAACTACCGGGGTACAACGAGCTGGAACTGCAGGTGGTGTTTTGCGTATGCCTTTTGATGGAGTCGGCACTGCGCCTCCTTTCTGAAGTGCGAAACCTGCTGGTTTGACTGGTAAGGGTGGAGGTAGAGGCAGTGGAGTAGATTTTGGGGGTCGCAATGGTGGCTGCGGTGATCCGGTTAACAACTCCCGAACTGTCTGTGAAAATAAGACCTGATCAACTGAGGCAAATACAGGATCATCTATTACTAAGAAATCTGCTATAGATTGTTACTGTTCAAAGGATTTATTATACCACCAAACAAATAGAATCAACCAATATCATACAATCATTGCCATTTTAATTTCTTGTGGATTTTATTGTCCATGATGATAGGCAAGTTTGGCAAATCGTTTATTAGTGTAACTCAAATTTCAATTGCTCCTTCATTAATAATTAAAATGAAATAAATTTAGTGGTTTGAGTTATCCTTATGTATGTTGTTCTCTTCTTGTATTTTAATAAAATTTATTTTACCTTATTTTGGTAACTCTTAGGCTTATAGGATTTAGAGACCTACTTGAGAATTTTAGATTATAAAATCACATTCAAGCATACAATTGTTTATTCAAACTATATAATAATATCGTAAGTCCTATAGAAATTACAATCAAAATTGATTTGTATTATGTGATAAATCAGAAAATAAACAACAAATTAATTTCAGTTACTAAAATGTTGTTGAAATATGTGTTATTAACTCAAGTACAACCGTACTATTATATTTAGTTAAATATTTTATATAGTTTTAAAAATAATTTTTCTAGATATGTAAATGAATATATTATTTCAACGCAATTGGTTATGTGTACTATGCAGTGACATAGCTTGAACTGTTAATAAAGATTAAGTGAAGTGAAATTAATTTCAGTTACTAAAATGTTGTTGAAATATGTGTTATTAACTCAAGTACAACCGTACTATTATATTTAGTTAAATATTTTATATAGTTTTAAAAATAATTTTTCTAGATATGTAAATGAATATATTATTTCAACGCAATTGGTTATGTGTACTATGCAGTGACATAGCTTGAACTGTTAATAAAGATTAAGTGAAGTGAAGTAAACAACTATAGGAATAATTCATCAGATATTTGAATAATTTGAGAGTTTGTAAACTGTTTGTTGAGAACTACCAACCATTGTGAATCTAAACTTTTTTTTATCAAGATAGAAGCAATTTTAGACATTACGTTCCTAATATGTTTGAAAAGTGATGTGAAAATATGTGTACTCTTGGATGCTAAAATGTTTCCCAATTCTAAAATGGACCAGAAGAACAGCCTCAAGTAATGTTTGAACTGAAGCAAAATGATGTGAGTAATGTAATAAAAAGTTTGAAAACCCATATTAGTTTTGCAAATCTGTATCATAGCAATAGGCTGCTACATAAATAATTCATTAAAATAACATATTTATAACAACCCATATGTTTCTTACAAAGTTCTAGTTATATTAAAAAAGTGTTGCATTATAGCCTAAAGTTTCCTTTCTTGTAAAGGTCCATATAAATATTTATACTTATAACCTACATATTAAACAAGAAAAAGTAAAAATTATCTACTTTTTTACACAATGGGCAATGATGTAACCTATCGAGGTTACAAACATATGAAATAGATGAAAAACAATACACCATTGGAAATTTTACATAGCTACTCTCTACAACCAGATAAAGGAAGATGTAAAAGATGACATGTAGATAGCATAACAGAACTATTAAAGCTACCATTGGATTGATTGGATTTTAAAAATTCTACTTCTGCATTCCTTCAAAGCTTTAGAGAAATAACAGACTTTGTTTCTTCTCCTGAAGAACAATTCCATGAAAAGTGTGTGAGGGTGATTTTTTCTAGTGAGCAGTAATAGATTTAACACAAAATGTCGCAAGTGGAATTGGAAAACTTGCAAAGTGCAGATTCATATGAATACGTATATTTCTATTACTCCACACAAGACTCTGCCATTAATGAGTGGAAAGTAAAAATTAACAGGGCTATAATTTGTTATTAAAACAAAAATATTAATTTGTTAAGTTCCTAAATATTGAAAAAAAATTGAAAGAACTATATGAAATACATTCTATATTTTCTTATGTAACAAATAAAACTAGTACTGTTGATGAAAATTTATTTAAACATTCTCTAAACCTTTTGAAATGGAATTTCTTCCACATATGTTCGGCTATATATGACTGGAATTTCTTCCAGAAAGGTTTACATTTTGGAGGTTTCTTGTGATATAGTTACATACCTGAAATTAGTTTTTCTGAAATTAATACAAAATAAAATTTAAACAATAGAAGAATCAAGTTTATTTATCGTACCAAGCCAGTATAAAAAAATTAAAATATATTTTTTTTGGTATTTCCATTTAAAATAAAAAGCAAAATTGCAATTTATATAATATAAGCCTAAAATGTTTCTACCGTGTTGATTTTAAAGCAGAGAGAACTACAGAACTAGAATAAAAAATGGTTTACACAGTAGTAGTGTTTATATATATATATATATATATATATATATATATATATATATATATATATATATATATTTCATATCTTCAAAATATATTTTTGATCTAATAAAACTTAATAGAGAGAATAATTAGATTAGTTTACAGTCTAATAGAGAAATATATCTCTTGTTTACTGTACCTGATTTAATTGGCCATATTTCTAATAAATATCGAAGTGCATTTATTGGCTGATTAAAGTCAAGTGGTTTATCTAAAGCTTCACTTTGCAGCATCAATACTGGACCAAAACAAACTGCTAAGTTTTGAGGCGACATCTTATTATGTTCTGACTGTGAAACAACTAGAGCCAAATGGTCCATAAGATATATGAGAGTCGCCTGAAAACAATAAGAAAGTCTGTTATAAAATGAGAAGAAATAATAGTTGAACATAAACACTCTCATAGGTTTTTCTGTTTTGCATAGTTATTTAATATCATTACAAAACTCTTATATTTAGTGCAAATAAAAATATCCATCCATGTATTTATAAAAGAAATTTATTTTTGTATTTAGATTTAATATTCTAGGTTATGAATTATAAGAAAGTGTTTTTCGAAGAAAGATACAAATAAAATTTAATTTTGCAAAAGCTTTACATAATTCAAATCTTTTTATCTATTCTAACTGTAAATATGTGTGAGTGCTCCACCAACAAAGATAATGTAAGAAAATATATATAAATAAAACTGTAATTGTTTGTGTGTTCAAAATCTCAAATCTTTGAAAGTTCTTTACTAATTGTTTCGAAATTTTCACAATGCAGCATCCATAAATGCATGTACACAAATGTTTTCATAAATCTGTATTATATAGGTGTCACACATGAGATAAGTAATAACATGTTTTGTTGAGAAATTTCACTAATAGTTAAACGCAGAAGCAACAAACCCTATACTGAAAAGTACAATTTCGTGATAATGTATCTTAGGCATTGTTAGATGAAATTTCATAGAGGTTTATCGCATTTTATTGGCATCTAATTATTTCTTTTGATATCTCATTGTGATTGAGCTATGTCACTATATTGTTTATTTTGGAAGTGTGTTTTATTATCCTTTTTTCATTTTGGTTTTTATACATAAATTTTTTTTGAGCCACATCAATGCATCCCTGAGCAGAGCTAATTATAAATATAACATACTCCTCATATTTCAGATCAATATAAATTACAATAAAATACAAATCTCTACATGTAATGACTTCCTTTGAAAAATTCAAGGATCTATGGGGAGCCACAGATACCTTGACCTGGTCAAAGAAGGATGCCATGTTTAAAAGAGAACGGGTTTGTGTGTCAGTACATTTTGCAACAAACAGTGTCCCATTTCTTAATTTTTTAATAGAACTGGCTGGACCTCCGACAGGTAGTAGGAAAGGAGATACTTTAGAGAGGTTCTTTTCTTCTTCAGCACTAGAAAGTACTAAGTATTTTGGAGATGGCAATGTCGGGATCGTTGCCACCATTAACTTCTTACTTCCATCAACCTTATGCTCATCAGGTGAATCCTGATGAGTCATCCTTAAGCTAACACAGTTTGACGTGTTTTGTGAGAATCCATAAATGATTTTAGGACAGCCATCGAGTCAGGTGTTAACTGTGAGACTATAGGAACAGGTATACCCTTGGATCACATAAAGATCACTTCCAACCCTCAGAAATTTGAGGCCTATAGCTTCTACCTTAATTCGACTGGATGGGTATCAGTGGAGCATTCGTAATACTGTGCACAAGCTCTGACACCTGTGCACCGCGGACACTCCCTGACCAAGGGCCGAAGTGGCTGGCAGACCAGTAACCGATCACTAACTTATGTCTAGGCAGAGCAAGCTGATATCAGCATCCCGGACCAGAGTTTGTCAAGCTCTGGGCTTTTCAGCACTCCCAACTCACAACGATTCTGACCAGTCAAAAATCCCTAGGAGATAGTGTAGGTCTTCATATAAGTTTGTGTTGTTATTGTAATGTGTGTAAAATGTGTAATAGGGTGTAATGTGTTGTGTTTTGTCAGTAGTGTTTGGGTTGGACTGGGTTACTGTGAAAGACGTCAAATCCCTCTTAGTAGGTGCGGCTAGTTTGCACTCCTTGCGGGTATTTTATTTGTAAATTTCAGTTATAAAATAAACTTTTTGACATGTGTTTCTTTGGTGCATAATTCGATATCAACTTGTCCCCTTATATTGTGCTTTGTCTTTCTGTATATGTTATTATTCATTTACTTGAACAAAAACCTAATATCACAAATTTACATAAACTCCTTTAGTATATGTAAACTAACTTGTAGTTTGTGGCCCAGCTTCTACATATACAAGACAATAATTTCACACAGAATATAAATAATATGTAAAAGAACTTACAAAATTATAACACTCATTTAATTTTTGTAGAACAGATCTAAACATCTAAACATAACTGAACAAACATATAAATAAACTTACAAATTTGTCATAAATTATATATGAAACGGACTATAGATAACTGAAAATAATGAAGTAGCAAACGTTTCAAATTCTATTCAACACATATACTTAGCATCCAGTTACATTACTAGTCATATATGCTATTTGACATTCTTACTGATAAAATCTTAGAGAACAACCTAACAGTTTTCTTACCCCTAACCTAATGATTAAAACAATGAGGTCAATCAGTGTTCGAATTGACAAAGAAACCCATCTCCTGAAACTCTATTCCTAACATAATATAAAACTCTTGAATTTTGTAATTCATTAGGTTCGGTGAAACTTAATTAATCACTGATACATTAACACTGCAGTGGTCGCGAGAAAAATATAAGTAACAAGAGTGGTCATGCAGATAACTATTGTAATCCACTTTGAAATGACTTTTAAAATATAAATATTTCTATATAAATAAATATATATATATATATATATATATATATATATATATATATATATATATATATATATCTTATAAGCATTTCATGGTGTTTAAGGGTTTATATAAAAATAAATGGGGTGAAAAACATTTTTTATTGTAGCACAAAAGTAATGTATAACTTATAACTAAGTTAGGTCATGTGTTAGGTCAACCTAACACACTTTCATTGTCACTTTCGGTTTTGGCAAATCAACATCGTATTTGTTCACGCTCTGGCTCAGACATTGTTTACAGATTAATGTGTTACTGATTTAAATATTGTTTTACACAAAAAATAACAAAATATCTATTTAAAATGCAAAATATTAAAACTACTTCATGTATAGGAAACCTATCATAAGTGGTCACACGGATTACTATTGTAATCCAGGTGAGTTAAAAATATTTTTTAAAAATTAACGTTCCAACTTACAGCTTTGCTACTTGACTGGTAACAGTGGAGATGTGTGTATAAAAGGTAGACGGCTGCTCAAGGTCTTAAGTACTACCAATCCAAAGTAAATCACAAAAATTTACTACTGGATTAGAATAGTAATCCCCGAGACTATTGCAGTGTTAATGTAAAATGTAAAATTGTGTAATGAAAATGTAAAATCAATGTAAAAGTGATTAGTAATATAAAAACCAAGTAGACAAGATTGTATGTATTTTTAAATATGTTGTGTATGTGTGTGTATGATAATCCAAGTAGATTAAGTCGAAGTTGATGTAAAAAGCCTTCTTCATAGTTAATTTTGGCTTTTAACAGTTTGGCAAGTAATAGATAATCTTGACTCTGAAGGATTGTAAAGACAATATATAACTAGTTATTTATTTCATTTCAAAATTTACTGTCAATGTCTTGGCCATTTACAAATATTCTATGGTCATCCTCAAGACTAACTTGGTTACTAAAATACAATAATATTAATGACAATAGGATTTATTGTTTATATATATATATATATATATATATATATATATATATATATATATATATATATTTTAAAAACAACACAGGTTATTCAAATACAAGAATATTTATTATTTTATATCCATTGGAATGGATATAAAATAATAAATATTCTTGTATTTGAATAACCTGTGTTGTTTTTAAATTATTAAACAAGAAAACGTATTTTATATTTATATATATATATATATATATATATATATATATATATATATATATATTGCAGTAAATTATGTAGCATTTCCAGAAAAATACTCTTAGATTTTAAGGCTAAATACTTGTATTAAATCAAATTTTAGTTTAATGTTTTATACATGAATATAAATATAATATTCTCAGGATGTTATTACAATTTAGTAAATTTCAATATAAGTAATCTTCCTGTTTGGCAAAGATTGATTAAGTGTTTTTGTTTGTAAGAACTATTATGTGTTCTTTGTAGATTGTGTAAAATGATCTTCCTCTTTAGCTTATATAGAAACTGAGGCATGAACTGCAAGTTATTATATGTCAGCATAGTCATAAAATTACTTAATGTACAATGAGACTTTCAACACCCAGAAAGATGGCCTATCTATGGTATCGCCCAAAGGTAGCATGTTGGCAGAAATAATCATACACCACATTGAAAAAAAAACACATTTTATATTAAAATAAGTACTCAAACAACATCATACACTGGTACAGATACGTTAACAACATTGTCACACTGTACAAAAGAAGTTAACACCGAACACATATATTTTTAAAACATCTCAATTCCATACACTCAAAACTAAAATACATTATTGAAACAGAAAAAAAATTACTTAATTAACTTCCTTGACCTATCAATTACATGTAGACACAGATACATAAACTTAATATCTACCACAAATCCACCAACACTAGCACTACTATTCAAAGCTATTCAAACCACTACCATAAACTACCTGCTTACAACACCATGAGCTGTCATCTATTAAAAACATTGTTAGAAGAACAAAATCACCACTAACAATTAAACACCATAAAACATATAACATAAACCAATTGGTACAACAAAAAAATGATTAATAAACTATATAACCACTTAGAAAATTACCTCAATAACCCAACTCATCAAACCCATTACACTAACACACAGATCATCCAAAACTCATAAACTAAGTAACATATTTCATAAATATAATTAAAAGTAGCCTACTTTACACACAACACTCTCAAAAAACAATTTAAACATAGCATCACAAACAAAGACATTTACAGCTCTGTTGGCATATACAAACTAACCTGCAGTTTGTGCCCCAGTTTTACATAGGGTAAATAAGAAGGTCATTTTACACACACTACCAAGTAGATATAAAAGCTCTCACAAACAAAACACTTTATAAAACTTAGCCGAACACCTTATATCCATAAGCCACAACTATACAAACATAACATCAAACCTACAAATTCTATACAAACAAAACAAAAATAACCAATTGCAGTTTTTGGCTTGTATAACTTGAGGTTTTATATTTTCATTTACTTATTGATTACAATTGAAAAAAAAATCATGTGGTGAAGTTTCTCCCTGTTTGACCTATGTAGAAGCTAGGGTAGTACTTACATGATCACAAGTAAGTGTGAAATACGTCTTCTGAAATAGATCAGTAAGTAGTGGTTTTTGCCAAGTATAATCAAAGGTAAATAAAAAATAATTGTTTCGCAACTGAACAGTATGAAATATACAAACATTTCAATCTAGACCCAATACACACAAAACACTCATATACAAGTTACATATATCAATTTGCACAACTCTCATATACATTTGACATTTTAACCCAAAAAACTCCCTAAAATTCACCAATATCCCTATCCTACCCTAAAATAACCAGAGTTTAGTTACAGTCTGAATTGACAATGGGATAAACGCCCATCCTCAATAATAAAAAAAAGTAAGTACTACTATATGCATGTGAAACATATGTGTTCAAATGTTTTAGTAAAAAGTTTCAATAAATGAAAACTGACTCTGAGTTGGTTAGTTGGAATACTAAGGAGTGTAGCTGCAGTTAAATACAATACCATTCTTAAATGATCATTAAATTTAAATTATCAGCTGTTAGTTGGTTGTCCGTTACATAAGAATTTCAGCAAAGTCAAGATTTCTAAATTTGTTGTTAAATTTTCCTTTACAAAATAAATTTAACAGATAAGTAAAAATTTGTGAAATATTTTTATCAACATCTAAAAATGTACATATTTATTTCTATAGATAATAATAAATATAGCTTACTCTGTTTATTCTTGGTAGGCAGTCAAGGATAGAAAACATGAGCTTTGCATTGCCTTCAGGATCATCAGGTAGACAAACAGAAAGAGCATCTATCATCATTTGATAGAGACACTTAGTGAATAGAGGCTCTGGCAATTCTCTCAAATAGTCTTTCAACACCCCTGAAAATGTAAGGTAAATAATTAGATATCACAGATAAATATTTAAGTTATATGAAACAAGCACGTTTCGAAATGTAACTGCCCTTGGATTGGTAAATAAATATATACTATCAGATAAATATTATTAACTGGGTGCACAAAACTGTCCAACTAAAAGTAGAGGGGTTCGACAACTCAATTTTTGAACAAAGCTTCAAGCCACACCAATATCAGATGATTCACTGAAAGGGAAACCCCTCAAGAGAAATTTTGATGTTTTAACTCCAGGAAAACATATATTTGCTAATATTTTACTTAAATTATTGCTATGGATAATACATGCAAGAGTTTTAAATAAGTACAAGTAAAATATATGGTGCAATTCCATATCTTATTAAGGAGCACTGAAAATTTTAAAAGAAGAAAACGTTTTCCTCTTGTAGAACTAAGTCTTTCAAAAATTTGTAAAGTTCATAATTAAAAAATATTTAAATTTTAGCAGCAAAGGCGTCTTACTTCTGAGTTGTCTATTTAAGGTATTAAAATAAATAAAACTAAAGACCATCCACCTAACTGTTCATATATATTTTGTTCTATACATGAAAGTGCGGTAAATGAGATATTTTTTACTAACTTGGGTTTTCTTCTCAAACAAAATTTGAGGTTTCCCTCAATTTCATGAATTTATTAGAGTTTTTTACTGAACCAGATGTATGGGGAACCTTGTAAAATGAATTATGAATATCAACATGTGATGTTGATTGTAGATCAAGATGTACAGGGATCTACTAGGGCCTATTAGAAGATCTGTAATAGAGGAGGGGCACTCTGGAAGGAGGATATTGTCCGAATCACTATCTGTATTTATAAAGCCTCTATAGTCACTAATTTTAACAAACCTATGGGGACAGAATCACAATAAACCATCATTGTCATTATCAATGTTACTGTATTCACCCTCACTATCAAATAGTGTTCTCTCCAATTCTGATGATCTCAAATTAACCATTATGGTACAGAACCGAAAGCAGTAGATAGACAGTTTATAGTTTGTTATAAATTGCCAGCTGTTAAGTTTGTTATAAGAATATATTATGGGGAAATAACATCTTTTCTTTGTCCTGTCATTCCGAGAACGAATTAGGAGGATATCGATATCTTTATTTATGGCAATAGTTTTGAGTAGAAAAAACATTTGATAAGTCTTGAAAAACATTTTGAATATGCTTATCTGAAGAATGGTGACTATAAACACAGTAACAAAGGCCACCCAGACTAAGTATTAAACAAAACAAAATGATGTATCCATGATAACTCACTTCGCTCATCAATATACACTCTGGCCAAATAATCGATAACTTTCCTTAAATGATACCTATTGATAAATATAAAGATTGCAAAATGATAATCTTTACAAACTTTTTCATAATCTTGTCAATAAGATTATCACTGATCACAGATAGTCTGTCTTTACCTTCTTGATCATGGATTTTATTTATTGTTTTTAAAAATTTTCATTTACATACTACCCCTTCACCCATAACCTTTGGTCTATACACATAACACGTTCTCGATGGATTGGTGGCACTGATTATTGTTTTCCTATGTGAAGCCTTATAACTATTTGGATTTAGTAGGCTTTTTATTTGAATACACATGTTTTCGAAGTTACAGAACTAGAACTAGCCTTCAAACTAACATGGCCAATATGATGCCAATATGAAAATGAAATCAGCACTCTCATTACTTCACGTACAGTGAGTAAATGGGAGTTACTTTCTCAATTGTGTTTGTGTAATATGCAGTGTTTTTTTTTTAATTTGTAAAATTTGAGTAGTAATCTATATTAGTAATTTTCATATGTGTTTGTGTGTATATATTTAACAAGCAAAATAAAAATAATTTACCTGTTATTACATTTATATCAGGAACATTATCAGGGGTAAGGTCGACTGTCCTTGCGTTTCTCTCAAAAGCTTCTCTTAGGATTCTCTTTTTTGTTGCAGAGCCACATAACCTATATAAACCTGCAAAAAACTTATATTAAAAAAAGGTACTATTTTGTACTATGTTTAAATACATGTTACTATTTAAATGGATATTCTCCAATTTATTTGAATTTTCTACAAAAAAACCGTTTGTTTTCATCTTCAGGTTTTTACACAATTTAGTTGAATAAAACTTAGAAAAACACTGATGTTTTCAGTGTATAGATTTTGCATTTTATCAGCGAGTTATTCAGATCTGTAAGTTACTGATAAGATACAAGTGCAAAACATAAATGTTTAAAATGTGAGTAGAGGTTTTGTAAGTTGAAATTCATTTAAATAAACAGAAATATTTTCTGTTGGTTTGTTGGAACTTATTGGTGCTTTTGAAGTACTGTTCATGTAAAAACATGGACAAATCTTGAGAAATGTACCTCCTAATCCACATACTTAAGGGGTACTTTTAGGAAACTGTTTTACTAGGGAATACCCAAAAGTAACTTGAATAGCATTGCAGTGGGCAAAGCTTATGTACTATACATGTCTGCTGTACAACATGGATAGCAACTCATTGTCAGTTCGCTGTTGCCTGTGTTGTCAATCAGCTTTGGTCTGTTTTCCTGCAGTGATTGTTTTTGCTAGAACTAATTTGTTCTTGTTTTGTTTTCTGTTATGGCAAATTAAATTGAAGTTAGTGCAGCTGTGAAATTTTTTTTCTTCTCGGTGAAATCATTGCCGTAATTTTGCAAACAGCTTTAAATATGAGACCAATGGAGAAACACAAGTGTAAAAGTAGTTTGCTTGGTTTAAAAATGGTGACATATTGATTGATGACAAACATTGTTCTGGACGCCCATCAACTGCCCAAATCGATGAAAATGTTTTTTAAAAAATTCAAAAGATTGTGCTTACAAGCAACCAACAGACAATTGATCAACTGTTAGAGAGTAGTGGGTTATCTTGGAGCTCTATTCAGCAAATTTTAAAGGAAGATTTGGGAATACAAAGGGTTCCTGGCAAGTTCGTTCCTTGGACTCTGACTGATAATTAAAAAGAACATCAAGTTGAAAAATGTTGTGCTTTGAAATAACAGCTTGAAATTGATCCCGATTTTCTGTCAAATGTCATTACTGGTGATGAGTTATTGTGCTATGGTTTCGGCCCAGAAATAAAGTGACAGTCAAATCAATGGAAGAGGTCATCACGCAGTCCAATTAAATGCTGTCAAGTCAAACTAAACGTCAGAACAATGCTGATTTACTTTTTTGATGCCAAGGACATAGTTCTTTCAGAGTTTGTTCTACCAGGCCAGACCATCAATCAAACATTTTATTTAATGGTTTCAAGAAGATTGGGCAACAGTGTTTGTAGAAAAAGACCCGATTTGTGGCAGACAGGAGACAGGTTTTCCACTACCACAATGCTCCTACACACACAGTATTCTTTGTTACACCGTTTTTGGTTAAAAATGGCATGGTTAAGCAGCCCCACACTACTTACTCGCCTGTCCTGGCTCTTTTCGACTTTTTCTTGTTTCCACTCATGAAAAGGACACCGATTTGACAACATCCGTGACCAAGAGGTCAAGAAGTGGGAGGAGCTGTCAGACATTCTAAAGATTACTAAAAAACATGTTTCAAACATTCTTGTTTAATATTGAAAATAAAGTTTAAAAAAAATCCGCTTTTTTTTTGGGGACCCCCTTGAATATTAAATAAAATAAACTTATCCCGCTTGTTTGTATTAAGTTGGAAATATCATCACTTATGGTTAATTCTAATATCAGTATGTAAAATCAAATTACAGAAAAATTTTCTGTTTTTAGGGAGTCAAATTTGGGAAGTAGACTAATTTACTCAATGAAAAAATATAATTTGTACTAACTCCTTATTTAATCCAAGGAAGACTGGTCATACAGCTGAAAGGAAGGAGGGTAATAGTGGGAAAGTGACCCCTAGGAGGGTCTGGACAAAAGAAAACTCTAAAGGTTATCAAAATTGGATTCAAGACTTGATCTTGACATTGGTAGATTGCTCTTATGAAGTAGTTTGCTTTTACATAAAACTTATTGTTCTAGTATATACAGAATTTCTATTAAAGTTAAATAAATATGACTCTTTGGCTTGAAAAGTAAAACTAAATTTCATTTAGGTTCTTAAAATTGAAATTGTTATTAAATAATTTATTTTTAGCCTTCTGTGAATTTTTTAAAATGCCACATATAAATAAATCATTACCTTTTGAACAGGTTATTTTATTTATTTATTTAAGTTTATATTATATGTGAATGTTAAGAAAAAATAATTTTCTTTTGCTTACCAATGATATCAAGTCCTCTTCTTTCTATTTCTTCAACACATCGCCTCACAATTATTGGAACTGCTTGATTGATACTAGTTTGTGTGGCCATGGTAACAGATGTGGCTACTCCTCCAGGGACACCTCCTGTTAAATTTTCTCTATTTACAACACTCTCAAGGTCTGCTCCAAATATACCTGAAAGTAAATATAATTATTAATTTAGGTTTGTAATATTGTACTCTAGATGTTGTAGAAAACATGTTTTGATGGCCATGGGTGTCTTTTGACAGATCAATAACAGCTATTTTTAATGGTAATCTAATTGAATAATCACACAGTTAATAGGTTCTGTTAAAAAAAAACTAACTATAGTTGAGGCCTGGTTTAGAAATAGTTTAAAACACCACTATTTTCATAGGAATTACTAGAGCAACTTGAACTTGAGCTAATATCCATTAATAATATTCTAAACTACATAATATGAATACAGTTGATTTGTGAGTCAAGTACTACTTTTTGTTTACACAGGCAATGTTTCAATAACGAGACGGTTATCGTCATCAGGCCTTATTCCTCCTGCACTCTTAATAGTCGTAATACCTGATTCACAAATTAACTGCATTTATTTAAATGATAATGTCTGCGAATGTAAACATGATTAATAATATGAATATACTTGTCTGTAGTAGCATGTTAAGTTTGTAGTAAGATTATTTGTGGAGGGAGGACAAACTGTACTTCGCCACACCCTTTAATAATATGGTAACAATCAGTCAGGTATTGAGCTATTAGCTATTTAAGTCCTATATGCCATCTATTAGGCCTTTCATAATAACATAAATCTTATAATTTAAATAATTCCAGTAACATAAATTGTGAAACTTTTCTTATAAAAATAAAATCACAATTTTTTTTTTTTAGTAACATTGCAGCATATTCTTTACTCAATGTGGTAATTTTTATAATTCACAATGTTTTACGATTTAATTATTAGTGGCGGTTGGTGTGTTTGTGAATATCAATAACATTGGGTTTATAATCCTATGTTTGGTGTTTTTTATTAAATATCAAGAGCAATCAGATAAAAGATAAAATTTTTTTGTTATGTAACCAACCCAACAAATTCATTGAAGAAAATACAAAACAATTAACAAATTTTAACATCTCAATAGTCTATCAAGTATAGGTAAAACTAACCTACAAGAGTATATAGGTGTAAAAGTCTTAAATGTTCTAGTTAGGAAATATGTTCTAATCTTTAAACAAAATCAATTTACATATAAAGTTTATTTAGCCTATAGTTAATTTCATAATTTGGTAAAAAAAGATCCTTAATAACTTCAATGAAGGTCTCAAAAGCCAGTCAGATATAAATGTAATTTCTCTAATTACATTAATTGATTTGACTAAGACTAACAACATCCAATGCAGAAAATTGTGAATTAGTAGAAAATAATAAACTGTTCTGATTATCTTTTGGGCGAGAAAACCAAATCTTGAAAAGAAATACTGATATACATTCAACTTTCAATAATTCATAGGCAGATAATTCACTTTACAATAAAAATTCAGCTAAGTATTCATTAATAATATAGGTTGTAGGGTAGATTTCATTAATATATTGGTTATGTAGCATAAACAAACATGTCAATCAATTTATCACAAGGAACACACTAGTACACAGTGGCGGACTTTGGCATGGTGCCGTCCCTAGGCACTATTCGGCCGGCCGCCCCTTTGCGCCCCGTTCACGAATTTATTGGAAACGTCCCAACGTAATATAATGCTTTTAATTTTTCACCATACGAATCCGTTTTCATGCCTGTTCAAAGAAATGCATTTAAACAATTTTGGTGATATTTTCAATTTATTAAAAAAAATCCAAGATAAGATGTTATTTAAAGACTATTTTTATAAAAAGAAATTAAAAATTTATTTTGGTTTCATCGATAAAATTAAAAAACAATAAAATAAAAGGAAGTTTTCTATTCTCAGGGGGAGGAGGCACCCCCTGCTGGATCCGCCACTGATTTAACTGAGGTTCACATTATGACATACACCAAATTTAACTATGTACTATTACTATTGTCACTAAAACTCATCGGTACAAAAAATAACGGCTGCCGCCCCCTCGAGGCTGCACCCATAGGCACGTGCCTAGTGTGCCTAATGGGTAGTCCGCCACTGCTAGAACATAAATAAACATTTATTTATTAATGAAATTCAAGCTAGGACTTGATACAAAAATACAGAAATGTCATTATTGCTGTTATCATATTTTTCTCTTATGTTGAAAATTGCAATGACTTTTCATTACAGACATTGTGCATTTAAGAAGTTTACAGTCTATTGTGATACAAAGAGTAGTATAGCATCATTAAAAATTACAGATTGTATACTTCAGCCTAAATGGTTTTTTCATCAGTTTTAAAATTGTATCATAAATGTTTTTGTAGTAAATTTACAAATACATGGTAATTTGTTTGTATATTTTTATAGGCTATTTATTTAAGTAAACCAATAAAACAAATACTGGGGTCTTTTTCTGAATGCTAAACTTAATTTATCAATTTTTGCAAATTATTTGTGAATTCAATAGTTTACAAAAATAACGATAATTCAGAAGTTCTTACATGAACTATCACAAATTATTTGGAGTCAACTGTTTGGATTGGACTTTACATTCTAAGTGAACAATAATTTAAAATGAAAAACAAAAATAGTACATTTGTTGTAACTGTCTTACCAGAAGTGAGTGATTTTGTGACACCAGTTCTTGTTGGTAAGATAATTTGTTTTGATCTACGAAGAAACGTATGGTAAGGATCTGTATGCCTTAATCTTAAGTAGAGTGTACCTCTAGGTTCTATCTTGAGCGCTAACTGATGCATTGGAGAGTCTTTTAGTAATGTTGCTAAATGTACAGAACCCTGAAATGGAAGTAAAGAAATGTTTCATTATTTTTTTATAGCTTTGTACTATTTATGGTTTTAAACTGTGAACAGATTATTTATGATCAGTTTTATTTCAAGGATAGTGTAAAAACCTAAGCAATAGGTCAATCATAAATTCGATGAAGTACTTACAGTATGATATCATAGTGAGCTTGGCACAGAAAATAGTGACAAAAATAGTCCTATTTCCGAATGTGTTGTGAGTTTTGAACCAAAGCAAGAAGCCCTCTTTAATGAAACACACCAACATAATCAAACACTTTGATTTGGTTGGTAAAGCCATAGAATTTTAGAAGATAATGAAGTGAGAAACTTTTACTACAAATCGCTTTTGATTTAGTTCAAGCTATGTTAGGAGGAAAGGCAGCCCCAGAAATTAAAAGTACAATTGTTAAATAACAAAGAGAAGAGAAAAGGCAAATTGTCGATATGTCTTCTAGTATTAAAAAGCAACTAACTTTAAAACTCCAAAAATGCACTTTGAGTAGACAATAACACGAATATCACCAATAAGACAGAACTACTTCTATTCATACAATTTGATTTAATAAGAGTATTGGTTCTGAAAATCACTGGAATCAAATACTACAGCAGAAATTATTTTTAACGCCATTGTTGAGTATGTGCTCAAAGGAGACATTCCCTGATCAAAGTGTAGTGGTTTGAGTACAGACAGAGCAAAATCTATATCAAGAAAATTGTTAGCATTTGCAGGAGCAATAAAGTAAGTGCTTCTGAATGCCAAAGTACACATTGTGTTATTCACCAAGAAGTGCAATTGTACACTGGAAAATCCAAACTCCATTTTATGTGGATGCTGTGAAAATTATTAACCTTATGACATGAGTTATGAAGTATGGTTGGACTTTATGATTACAGACTGAAATGAGATAGTTATGTCAAGGGAAAATTTTTACCTCACTTCAAACTGAAATTAAAAGATTTTATGTTTCTAAGTAAAAAAAAATTATGATACAAAATTTATATGGTGACGAAAAATTGTTTTCAAGATTTACATGTCTAACTGATATTTTCGACAGACAAAAACACACTAAATATAGGATTCGCCATAATTTCGGGAACCTTGGTAAATGAGTTGGAATTAAACAAAGTTTTACCAATTTAACAAAATATAGTTCCATGAAATATAGTTTTAGAGAAATATTTAATTCACTTCTGAATCAGATGTAAAACTCATACCCAATTACCTTCCAGCAAGCTGTGCAATTTTTGATGCCATTTGTTACAAGTTATTAGTGTAATTGAATGTTCTGAACTTTTATACACAGAAACAGAATAAGTGTTGAAAAGTTCTTAATAGGGAAGTTAGGTTCCATTACTTCTGACATTGGTATTTTAATTAGGCTACAGGCAAACAACAAGTTTCACAGTAAATGATTTTTATTGATGATGGTTTTGTTGTACAGCTTGTATTAATCATATAAAACATTATTATTTTATAATTTCCTTTTATCGTTAAATACAAATTTAAAAAATATATATATTTATTATTGTTTTGATGAAAGATGAAAATAAAAAAATAAGCCTATTAATAATTAAATATGAAATTTTACAGTAACTTAATTAAAACAAAACAGGCATTGGACACTTTTTTATTGTAAATATATGATTCTAAAAATATGTAATGCTGTTGGTACACCTAAATTTCTAAACATTTCAAGTGGTACACAGTTAATAGAAGGTTGGGAAGCTTGGTGTATAATATGAGTATTATTTAATCTTTCACAAGTTATTTTTGATCAACTACTAAACTACATTCCAAAATCTTAAAGAAAAACGAATTTTTGTGTCTTAATAAAATATTATTTGGTTTGTCAATTTTTCAGGATTGAAAATACCAGTATTTCTAATATCTCACTAAATCTCAACTCCCCCATTTAACCCAGATCCCTTAATTGTGTTAGATATTACATTTTCAAAATAAAATAAAGTAAAATGTATTTTTTAAATAGTAGATTTTACAATGCTTTATAATAATTGAAATTATTTCAAATGAAAATATTAATCAATAATAAATGACAAATCATTAATAATTTGTGTGCAACTTTCTTTTAAGATAATACAATAAAAAAAAAAAAAAAATAGAATATGACGGAAACAAATATTAGATAATCTCAAGACTTTACTTGATTTTATGGTTGAGACATGTTGCTCCATTTTAGATTTAGTGGGAGGGAGAAATTAAAAAAGGATAGTATGATGACAACCAGATTTTACCAAGAAGACATGCTGTCTTCACCTACAATTAACATTTTTAGAAAAGTTTTGAAAAACTTACTGTGACAAATGTATTTTATAGCCCTAAATGATCTTCTACTGTGTTTCTTGAGTTCAGTAAGTCCTTTCTTGCTTTTTTAATAACATTAATATTTTTAGACAATTTTAAGTTCTGAAATAATGAAACCACACAACCCACTCTAAACAACAAAATGTTTTGAAGTTGAGTTAATGCTGTGAATCTTAAGCAATGGGAAATAAGAAGTAGTTAGATAACAGTCTTTATCCTACTTAGGGAAAACATATATATCCTTAAAAAAGTCTGCAAAGTATATTTACTTTAAATACTTGAAAATGTAAGCATATAATTGGAATATGTACGGATCAATTGTTTTCTTGTTGTTTTATGCATTTATCTTTAATTTTCTACTATGTATTGTTATCAGATAAATAACAAAATTTACCAACTATAACAAATATACATTAAAAACTATTTAACAGGAATAAAATATCTTTTTATAGATTACCTTATAACATAATTTGTGCCTATACTGAGGATCCCATGAATATATTAAAAGATCCAGTTCCCTGTTTGATACTAAATCTAGCTCAAATGTTTCATCCCAGTCGAAAACCAAATCTCCAGTTCTTACAACAGTTCTGGCTTTATGCACTCGGTCACACTCTAGCACACAATATAGGTCTCGCATTCCTCCTAAAATAATAAAATTATTTATATTATTGCATATCATTTTCAAAAACTTCTAAAATACTGCCTGATGAAAACTGATTGGTTTAAAAAAATATTAACTAAAGTTAGATAGAAAGTTTCATTATAATACGCATTTCTTGAAGAAGAATTATAGAATTATATTATTTAATTCAATTTTCACTTTGGGCTACTAGTTTTTTACTAAAAACACTTTAACATATATTAGAATGTTACACTTTCCACGTTCTGATATGGTCTGAGTTGACAATGGGACAGATCTCTTGAAAACGCCGTCCTTAAGGATCAAAAAAGTAAGTCCTACTATCGGCAAGTGTATTGGATAGTCCTCTGGTATTGGACATGGGGTGGTATCACCAATAGACACTCCAGTCATAAAGATCTGGGTGTGATTACTTTTGCAAAATTGCACCACATCCACATGCTTAGCCTTCTACCACATACCATACACAAGCTCCAGCCTCTAGACCGAGTGGCTATGAAACCTTTCAAAAATGCATACAATGAGTCGTGTTCACAGTGGATGAGACGGTATCCAATCATGAATATAGGACTGAATGATGTAGCTGGTCTAGTGAATGTTGCATTTTCCAAGATTTGTCGAATGAAGCTTGTTCAGTCTGAATTTTCTTGTATAGCAATCTGTCCACTGAGCCACAACATTTTCAACGATTTGGGTTTTGCAGCTTCACTACTTGATGAGAATGAAATCTCTCACTTTAAAGAAGTCGATGATGGCTTCTCCAGATCTCCTCAAAACACCACGTCAAAACTAACAACAATTGAACAAGAACCAGAAGCCTCGATTTCATTGACATCAACGCCTGAGGTAAACCTACCAAAACAGCGACAGATTGATGGGAACTGTCCTAGGTCCTCAACAGCAAAAGATACTTTGCAGCTAATTTCTACTCTTCCTAGCTCATCCAATTCAAAGTTTAATTTAAGGAAAGAACATTCAGAAGTCAGCAAAATTCTGACATCAACTCCATACAAAATGCAGTTGGAAGAAAAGAAAGCAGAAAAAGAATAAAATCAACGTAGAAATACTGAGTAAAGAAAGCTGAAAGAAGAAAATAAAACAAAAAAAGGAGATACCAAAGTGAAAAATATTACAAATAAAAGTATAAAATTCTTGAAAGTAAAGAAGAGCAGAGAAAATGAAAGTCGTGGAAAATAAACAGAGGAAATATTAAAAAAGTACAAAATCAAGAAAGCTTTGAATTTTAATGTAGAAATCAGCCAAAACAAGGCTAACCATGTCAATCACTGCATCATTTGTGCCAAGATTTTCAGTAAGATACAGTGCTGAATGTGCAAGGACTGGGCTCAAGAAAATTGTTCCAACTTAGAAGGAAGTAGTCTTTATTACCAGAGCGATGTTTGTATGAAAAAATAATAAGATAAGAAGGGACTAAGAGTTTTTAATGTTCATCCTACCTAAAATATATTTTTAATTTTATACTTCTCAAAAACATAACTAAAAAATTAAATATAAAAAAAAAGTGATCGTATACTTGATTTTTCAAAAATATTTATTTTTCAAATATATTTTATGGATAAATATATGATTAAAATAAATTAAAATTCTCTTTATTCAACACAAAATTACTGTCCGATACCATCCTCCATAATCTGAATTATTCGAAATGCTAATTTCGAATTCGTTTCTTAATTCGTGAAAAATAAATATTTCTTTTATATTTTGAAACAAAACTATTTAATAGTACTTGGGTAAATGTATAAAGGTTAGAATGGCAAATAAGACACTTATTCGTAGCTCATAAATATTCTAAGCTCCGTTATATGGAAAAAAAACTTTCCCACCTGACCTTTCTCTAATATTCTAATATATGTTCAAGTGTTTTTAGTATACAATTAATATTCTCTATGGATTAGGACAAAATTTAAATTTAAAATAAACCAAGTTACTAAGTTAGTGTATTAAATGCACTAAATAAAAGGTAATTTGTATATATGGTTAAAAGACATTTCTAGAAAAATCTATACAGAATCTAAAAAAACATAATTATTGTCCATGATACAGTACAGTTATTCTGGTTTTTATTCTGAGAAATCCCAAGTATATTGCTGACAGTAAGAAATTATAATTCATGTTTATTGTTAGTTGGGTTTAGGTAGTCTTTTAGCTCTGACTTGTCTGTCAATTCACTTGTTAAACTCAAGTGAACAATGATTAGAATGTACCAAAATTGGTGTGTGTGAAGGTTGTAACTTTTATTACTATATTATATTGTATGGAAGTTAAAATTAAGTCATAACAAGTGTTAAAAATCCTTTCTGTAAGTGAAATATTAGAAATATATCTTTATGCAGAATTCTACACATTCATTATTATCTTTAATTCAAACCTCACTGTAAATTACAAGATACTCAAAAACTACAAAATTTTTATTTCAAACATAATTAGTTTTACATTCACATATTTACTAGGTCCATACAGATAAAATTCTCTAAGACACAGACAAAATTAGTTTGATTTATGATGCATTTTAGAACTTTGAGAATAGTTTGTATGCTATATTCATGCATTCAACACCAAGATCATGAAAAAAGGAAACACTTGAAAGGATGGGAGTGTAAATTAGTTTTATTAAAGATAAAGTAATTTTATTTTGAAACACATTTTGTAGTGAAAAAGTTCTTAATTTACACGCAATAAAAATGGAAATATGGAATGTGAAATTTATTGTTTCTCTTATTCTGTATAAGTCTATAGTTTGTCTATAGAATATAGTCTATAGTATATTATTTATAATACTTTGAAAGTGGTTTACATATTTGTGATATTGTAGAGTAAACCAAAACGTCAAGAAGTTGATTCTTTTGGTATTCTTTTTATTTCATATATCACTATTTTTTTAATAACTTAAATAAAATATCTTTAAACTTGTCCTTTTCATCATAATATTTTTTATTTAATTTTTTATTTAATATATAAAATTTGATTGAAGCTTAACTTACACGTAAGATGGAACAAATTGTTCAGGGATGTAGTTTTTCCAAAACATCTCACAATAATTGAGGAATGTGCTAGTGAGTTGTTGTGGGGGTAAAACCTACATTTTATATTTAACAAACTGTCATTGAACTGCTTACAACACTCAAACACAGTATTATTAATAGTTCCAATTTTTATAAATTAAATACTTCAGAAATGTTCAACAAATTATTGTGAGAAAGGCACTACATTCAGCAAACGTCGGGTCGAGCATGAATGCTGAACTACTTGAATCAATGCTCCTCCCTTGAACACCAGTTTGCCCCTGATGAGTGATGAGAACATTTGCATTCTCATGGATTTGAGATCCTTACGGTAGGCGCTTACTTCTTTAGAAAAGGTGAGAAAGAGATTTGTGCTCTTGTGGACTCCTGCTTATTGCAAAGTAAATGTAAATGCGATAGCGGTCTGCATAGCAAAGAATCCCAGTAAACTGGACCCTATGCCTAAAACTCTAACTTCACACACACAATGTAGGATGACAGTGGATACCGCGTTGAGTACAGAGTGGATGGAGCGTTGGAATAATACAATAACTGGTTGAAGCTTATATTGGTTGCAAAAAACACCGACAGATCCTGCTAATTACCTGAATCTCCCCATAAATACAGCAGCTTTGCTGCGAGCAAGGATATCTGATGGCTAAGAGTTATCTCCACCATTTTAACTTGGCATACACTCCAACCTGTCTCACGTGCAAGAAGGAAGAAGAAACTGTATACTGGACACAGGCAGGGGCAGTGTACACAGGGCATCAGCTGCAATAAACAGCTGGGTGCCTGCATGAAATAGTAAAAAATACTTCAGTGAAATATTTTTCTGGAGAAAGGTTTTAGCTGTAGTTCATTTTTTTATGATACCAACTAATTTCAAACTACTGAAAGCAACTAGTGATTTGTAAATTAATTACAAAAATAGTTATAAATAAAAAATTATAATATGAAAACAGAATAAAAAGCTTCAAATGATTTTTCTCTAAACAGCTTTAAACACTTAAAATGTTTGAGTAGCTGTTTACATTACAATGTTTTATTAAGTATATATAAGACTATATAATAAAACCTTTGTAAAGGCATCAAGCAAATATTGTTAAATTTACAAATCTTACTAAATTTTGTTGTTCTTTTGATCTTTCTTCATTGACCATGGTGGCAAGATTCTCAGCAAATAAGGGGAAAAATATCCAATCATAATTAAATTTACCATGTAAGAGGTACAGGCGATGTCTTCCTTACCAAATTGTTCCAAGAAAGAGAGAGTCAAACCATGTTATTACATATGTTTAATGAAAACCCGAAATGAAATGGAAAGATTTTCAAGCAAGCATTATTTCATTTCACTCTTAAGGAATGACTATTCTAACATACTAACATAAACAGATTTACAGCATGCTAACCTAAAGGTGTAATACCAGAGGATGATGTAACCGAAGACCTCAGCCCTCGACCTGCTAGCAAGTGAAGCCACAGCAGTCCACTTACACCAATAGCTTCATTTTCTAGAAGACTTGCTGGTTTATCCATTTTATATTTTAGGAACTCTGAAACCAAAGGAAAACTATAATTCAAGAAAATTAGATTAGTGGTATATTAACTTATAAATGTCTTTACAAATACAGTCGGCGCCGCTTATTGCGATCACGGTTAATGTTATCATTCGGTTAATGTTATCGTTTCATTGAAAAACAAACACGGACGTATATTAATACATTGTAATTAGGCTGCTTATTGTAATCATCTGTTCGCTTATTATTATCATTTAATTTGCCATTCAAAATCATATGCGTCAACGTATACTAGCATGGACCAAGTAAAAATGTCGACAAAGTAGTGTAAACAGCATGTGCAACACACAATGACGCCCAATTCATAGAATGTTTATTTTTAGAATGACAGAAATACTTTATAACGGTTTCAGCACTTAGCACAGTTCTCAGAATGTCTCCCTTACTCTTTGTTCACGCAAACACCCTAGCCTCGCTTGAGTCGTCTTTAGTTGTTTGTTAACATTAGTTGTTGTTACTACTGAGCCATTTACAGTACAGTCCTACTGTATTTTTTAACAGTGAATTTTTATGAACGTTTATTACAGTATTTCAGTGTGATTTTACATAACTTAATTTTTAAAGATCTTTTTCGTTTGTTTTGTAGAGTTTAGTGTCACTTGAAGATTCAAAGGACAGTATAGCAAGATGTCCGAATCTCAAAAGAAACGACGCGATTTAAGTCTTAAACAAAAACTTGATATTCTAGATAGGTACAGTAAATTACCAAAAATGAGTCAAAGAAATGCTGCTTCTCAACTTGGCGTTTCTCAACCTCTCTTATGTAAAATATTGAACAACAAAGAAAAAATCTTGTCATTATAAAAGTGTAATGCAAATGTTGACAACAAAAGACATCGTTCTGGGAAGGATCCGCAAGTGGAATCAGCTTTGAAATTGTGGTTTAAAAATGTTCGCGAAAAAGATGCTCGAGTTGACTAATGCGTCTAAAAGCTGAGGATCTTGCCAAAAAAATAGGAAAACAGGATTTTAAAACCACAGATGGATGGTTCAATCGATGGAAGAAAAGGGAAAACATTGTTTACAAGAAAACGTGTGGTGAAAAAAGAAATGCTGATTTTGTTGGAGCTGAGTACTGGTTACAATACGAATGGCCAAAGATTTTGGCCGAGTATTCTCCTAGCTGGATATACAGAAAATCGAGAGCAAGCTACATCTGAGGAAGACTCTGAAGAGAACTTGAAGCCTTTCGATTTGTCCTTAAAAGAATATACTGAGTGGATGGAAGTTGACGATAGTATTGAAACAGCAGCGGAAATGACTGAAGACGATATTTGTGAGGTAGTTGCTTCAACATCAAAAGTTACTGAAGAAGAAGAAGGCACCGATGATGACGAAAATGATAAATGTGTACCGCAAAGATCTAAGCAGGAAGTTCATCAAGCTCTTGAGATTCTAAGGCAGTTTGTTCAACAAAAAGCAGAAAATTTCAACCAACATTATGAATATGAACAATTTATAAACAATATTTTACGAGAAGACTACAGACAGTCACATATAAAGGAATTCTTCGAGAAAAAGTAAATGTAAATTTGAAGTGTAAATAAGATTGAAGTGTTTTATAATGAAGTTTTATGTGTTAAAATGTTTTGATCAAGTGTTTTACGTAGTTCTATATACTGTATTTTTTTCAATTATGCTAGATTCAGTGTTTAAAAAAAATCTACAGTCGAATAAAATAAACTGACATGAAATATGCCCACTAATTTTAACAAGTAGAAAACTAAATTACAGAAATTCTACTACTGTACATAAAACTGTCCAGAATAGCATCAAAATTTGGTAAGTACAGTTTAATTATAGTGTTACAGAATTAGAATTACTTGATGTAATGATAGGCTTAAAGGTAGGGTCGTTCAGAACAGTTGTGGCAATAATACAGTGAGTTCAATGCAGTACGGCTGTAGACTACATCGTGATTAAACGTTCGGTTATTGTTATCGTTCGGTTATTGTCATCAAATATGCTTCTGACAAATATGATCACAATAAGCAGCGCCGACTGTACTAGCTATAAACCGCATTTAAAAAAAAAGTGAAAAAAAATGTTTTTGGCGCCAAAACAATTCAAATATAGTAAAATCTAGTAAACAAATTTTATTGATAAATAACAAGGTAAAATCAATATAATTTGAGACTTCTTTTAAAGCTCTTTCCATGTGTTGTTGATGGATATTTTGTAACAAGCTTTGATAGTATTATTAGCTTCAAAATGTCATTCATTTTCTGGAACCTTATCCTCCATTTAAAAAAATCTACAACCTTTTAAATAATATAAAATGAGGAAAACTTTCTCCATTTAAAAAAATCTACAACCTTTTAATTAATATAAAATGAGGAAAACTTTTAGACTAAAATAAAACATGAAAACCAATCAACTTGACTAGAAACATGACCAGGCAGTAGTGACATTAGAGCTATCTGTACTTTACTGACATTTGTTTTTCTCACAAAAATTGGACTAACCCAGGACACAGTTCTTGCTAGAAATACAATGGACAACTAAACTTTTTGATTTATTTTATTACTTGTTTCAAGTTACTTATTAGCATTTTCTAGAGATAAACTAACCTATATGTAGAAGTCAGCCTAAAGAATATGTTGCTGTGTTTTTAAAAATACATATTTTTTGATAAATCCGGTCTTTGTCATCAAGTCTTCAATTTATGTTGAAGTCTTGAAATCTATATCTTGGGGCTATTTTAAAGGTATGCTTTTAAATTAAGTTTTTACATTTTGTGCTACCAGTAATTTTATACACTGATGAAGATCGGCACATAGCGATCGAAAACGTTCTGTCTCAGTAAGTTTTAACAAATTTACTAAATTCAAAGTTCGGATAGTCATAAACTATTGTTTAAGTGATTAATAAAATTTTATACAGTTTTGTAATTATTATAAGTTTTGGAACTTGATAGAATAATTTGTCTGATTGGGTTATTACTGTCATCAAATCATTAAAAAAATTAATCCAATATCCAGATTTCAATAAATACAGATTGAAAAATGTATTTGTTATTTTTTAAAAAATGTTGTCATTTCTATCTCAGTATCTCTAGTTATTATATATGTGATGTTAAGAAAAAAATTTTACTTTTGGCATCACTTTAAATAGATATTGATTAGGAGTTGAAAAAAATCATTTAGTTTATTTTGTTTTTCAAGACATGTAGCAAATCTTTAAATGAAATTATTGTAATACAATATCTTAGATGAACTTATAAATCAATTTAATGAGTTCATGGAAGTCATTATTTAACAAAGATTAATTTAGAAGAGACCAATTTAAATACATATCATATAATCATGAATAGACACTTTAAACAATGTTGAACGTTTTCTAGATGTAAATTACATACCATAAAATCTTTCTTTAAGGAAAGAAACTAACCTGCAGGATTAATTTCAAGAACTCTTGCTCTTTCTGCCTGTGCTTCTTGTCCTCTAACTGTAGCTGTGGCTGTTGAAACATTCCCTAAGTGTTTTGCTTCCAACTCAAGTAAATGTCTCATTCTTCTCAATGAAGTGGACCTAGTAGCTAATGTGTGTCTGTCCAATGTAGCTGTAGATGTTGCAGTAGGAGTGGTGACTGGTGTAATCGGTCCCATTGTTGCCAGTTGGCCTGGTCGATATGATGAATATAGAAGCTCAGACTGAAAACAGAAACTAAATTGGAGACTGTTCTTATGACTACTTTCCTAAATTATTAATAATAGCAAAAACACTGATAATATGGCTAGTGTAGGTAAAATAGTAAGGCAAGGATTATTTACTTCATACTCACCTATTATGTAAGTAAAAGATGAGATTAAAAAAGAATGAGTATGGCATTGAGGTAAAAATAGATATCACATTTCCTGCTGATCTTAGGAGATAATATTTGTTACCTGCTTAAAGAATTACAATAAAACTGTAGAAGAGCGTAAAAAAATATGAAATGAAAATTATTGTAAAGGAAACAGAAGGTAATATAAGTTAATGAATGAGAAAAAAAGGAAAGTTTTTGTACACTCTACTTAAAAGTGAGAATAATGTCAAGTTAAACCAAAGAAATGCCATTAAATTTTTTAGTGTAAATCATGTTGTAGGAACTGTAAAATTCAGGACCTTAGAAGGATCACTGAACAAGAGGAAAATACAAATTTAGAACTTATTTAAATTAAATAATACAAACAAATTATAGTGAACAAGAGATTAGAATTACAAGAACAATCAAAGAGGATGATGTAATGTTAATTTGGAGTGACTAAAAAGAGGAAATGATAGTTTTGGAACATTGTATATAAACAACATAAAAATGTTATATAAGGTAAAAAGAGAACAAGCTTACCACTTTTGAAATGTCAAGATGGATAGTAATTGATTAAAAGACATTTGAAATCAACTATTTAAATTGGCAAAGAAGCCGAGAAAAGGAGGTTGTAAAAAGAATAAAAGGAATGAGATAGCATCATCTCTGAAATAATTCAAATTGGCTGAGAGAATTTTCTAAGAATACACATAATATTGAAATTTATTACAGCAGTCTGTAATAGGTGATGCACCTATTAGGAGGATTGTCATTTGTCATAAGGTATAAACGACCATGTCAGCAGCCATTCAAGTATTATGCTGAAGTGTACCTATTTATGTTGCAGGTTGATAACACGATATACCTTCACAATACAGTTCGTAGTAGGTGATGTTCCGGTTTAATAGGATGCATTATAATGTATCTATTTTGTGTAGGGAAGTAGGGTGGGTCTATGTAATTCTTTAAATCTTGTAATTTTATGTTGTAAAGTTCAACTTTTAATAAACTTTTCTATTATTTAATCTTTAGGTGAATAATATTTGACCTTTAACCCTCGGGTATGTGCACGGGCTACAGGTGTAGCCCAGTGTTTTTGTTTAGGCTGCAACACATTCCCTAATATTAGTGGAGGAAAGCCTAGATCATTAGCTGTTGTTTGTCATCCACCCTACTCACTGAGTCAGCGATTGTCACTCAAAGTGTGTGCATTTTGTAATTGTTTACGACTAAAGTTGTCTGTGTTATGCCTGTAGCCCGTGCGACCTTTTGTGTTATGAGTGAAGCAAAGCGTGCCCGGTTATCATGTGCAGGTATTTTTTATGAATTTATGCGAGATTGTTTGTCAGATGAACAGAAAACTCTCGTATCTTATTCCACCAAACTTAAGAAAGCAGTAGTACTTCTGTCCACGATGCATGATTTCAAGACGACCATAAGATTGACGAAGATTCAGGGGATTTACAGAAATCGGAAATAATTACTTTTTATAATAAGACAAAAATTGAAGTTGACGTATTAGAAGAAATGTATGGCAAATACGATGTAGTAAGAAATATGAAATGATATCTTATGGTTCTATTTTCTTATCTTCTAAATATAGCAGCCTACAATGCGTCTGTTATGTATTTAAAATTAATATAGACTCATTTCTTTTATTTTAAACCCGCCGCCAAAGTCAGACAAAGCTCACCTGTGATGAGGTTTGTTCTGCCGTTTGAACGGCAGAGCAAGTTAGACCTTTCCGGAGTGTAGACCGATACCCCTACATTCTAGTATATTATTATACTTTTCAATCTCCGTACCTTAGGTATTAGTATACGTGAATGCTACTATTTTATTAATGTTTAAACCGAATGTGACCAGTGCGTGGAATACGAACAAGTTTTCTGGCCAGAAATCGCTTATTTAATACGCGAGTGCGATAAGTGTGTATTCCATGGTGCACGTAAGTACAAACTATTAATTTATATAATTATAATAATTATTGGTCCTCCGAAACTATTGTTATCAAACAAATTTGGTCCTCCGGGCCGGATCTTAAGCCTTAAGACCTATATACAAAAAAAAAAAAAAAAAAAAAATACAATTCATTATATGTATTCATTTTACAATTTCTACAAGTTTTTTCAAACTTTGTCTGTGCATGCAAACACTGGAAAACTAGTTCATGTTGCAGTATATGAAACAGCTGATACCTCTCTCATCTTTGTTTGGCTTTGGCGTGCATTAATATGTTGGTTTAAATTAATTGTAAAAGTTTATGAAAAGTGATTTCAGTTGTTTGTAGAAGGTTATCTCATTGAGCCTACGTCGATTTGTTGTTTACTTAGGCTTATTTATCTCTCCGTTAAACATATATGCTCATAGGCCTAATCTCTTTAAAACATTTTGTAATTTAAAAATTAAAGCAATTATCTCATCTTCTACTATAAAACCATCATTTAATCATGGCAAAATCTTTGGCAGTTATTAAATCAAAGAAAGACAATATATTTAGTCAAATTCAAGAGATTTTCGATCTAAGAAAAAAAACATCTGATAAGTCAATCCTGCAAAAATTGTTGGTGCGCGCTAAATCTATAAATAGGCTTCGTGAAGAATTTTCTGATATTTTAGACATTTATCATGAACTAGAAATACAGGCTAACCCGAATTTTCAACCCAACTACGCTCCTCTTAACAGCATCAACGAGTTAGTCGATTATGTTAATTCTACCGTATATTCGATAGAAAGTAAGATGTCATCAACAAGGCTTAAATGTGAAATAGTTACTCCTCAGTTACATATACGACTGCCTAAGCTTGAACTCAAGCATTTCGATGGTGAATTTCTCGAATGGATGTCATTCATTAATATATTTAACGCTAGCATTCATGAAAATGCATCGTTACCAACAGTTTCTAAACTTCAATATTTATTGAGCGTTATCTCAGGAGAACCGCTAAATTTAATTAAATCTCTCCCTATTTCTGACGCTAACTATAAAGTGGCCTATGACTTATTAAAAGAAAGATATCACTCGCCGAGGCGGTTAGTTACTTTACACCTTAATCAAATTTTAGATTTGCCCTCTGTAAACAACACGCCTAATCAAATGAGAAATTTTGTAAATTTATACTCAGAAAATATACAAGCTCTTAAAGGTCTTGACATCGATATCACTAGTAAAAATCCTTTGTTATCTGCTATGCTTTTACGAAAAATGGATAGTGAACTTAGGAACCGTTTTGAAAACTTCCGTTCATCAAATGTTACTCAAGAGAGAGTTGACTCCACTACAATACCTGGTGCAGCGGAAATTATTAAGTTTTTAAGTAAAGAATGTAATGAAGTTGAAGATGCCAATCTTCATTCTCCTTTCACCTCGAAACCCTCCTTGTCTGGATCACCACCCCCTCTGGTTCCCAAAATAAATACTTTAAACAAAAAGTATCACTGATGTCCTACAATTATGGAGAAGGCTCCTCCATTAAAGTTAAACCTCATCCATGCTTTATATGCAATAAAATTGACCATAAAGTATATTCGTGTCCGGACTTCAAGAGTCAGGATGCCAAATCCCGTCTCAAAATTGTAAAGGAAAAGGGGCGTTGTACCTCATGCTTAGGTACTCACCATCTTAACGACTGTAGGTCAAAGTTTAGTTGCTACAAATGCCACAAAAATCATCATACATTATTACATTTTGAAAATTACTCTACGCTGCAACGGACCACACCTCAAACTTCGCGTCAAGACTCTCCGACACTTCAACAGGAAATAACCCCTTCTCCAATCACTATGACCTGTCAAGAAAAGAAGAATACGTCTCAAATCTCTAATACTGTTCTCTTAGGCACTCTACTTGTTAAGCTTACCTCGTCTAACGGTATTACTCATGTATTTCGTGCTCTTATTGGCTCTGGCAGTCAATCTTGTTTTCTCACCGAGCGTGCTGCTCAATTATTGTGTGCTCCTCGTACTAAGACCACTCATAGTGTGGTAGGATTGTCTCAGGTACCCTTACGCTCAAAAGGTCTCACTTCAGTTGCTGTTGAAACTCTTGGGGGCAAGGTTATTTCAATTAAAGTACACAAGTAGACTCTGAAGTCCTTTCCAAGGTTCGTCCTTATGTTTTGGCAGACCCTACGTTTCACTTGCCAGGAGGCATAGACGTTCTTCTTGGTGTGCTTTATTTCCACTCATACTTACTCAAGAATCTTATAACCTCGGACCTGGTTTACCCAGGCTAATAGGCACATACTTTGGCTTTTTAGTAATGGGTAACGCACCATGTCTATCTGGCATAGTAACTCCAGCTCTCAATTATCAACTACTCTTCTAGTTGTCAACGACATTGACCTTCACTACTCACTACAAAGGTTTTGGCAACAGGAAAAACCCCCTGCTGTGTGTAAGCTTTCTCAAGAAGATACATTATGTGAAGATCACTTTCTCGCCACTGATACTCGGGACCAATCTGACCGATATTGCGTCCGACTACCATTCAAGACTGAACATCCTCCTCTGGGTCAATCTCGTTTAAATGCAGAAAAAAGACTGCACTCTCTAGAGAAGAAATTTAGTGCTCAACCTCAATTTAAATCCCTATATACTGATTTTATGGCTGACTACTTAGCCTCTGGTCACATGATATACGCTCATAATACTGATCTAACTGTACCTCATTACTTCCTTCCTCACCATGGTGTTTTAAAGGAGTCTAGCGGCACAACTCGTTTACGTACTGTATTTGATGCTAGTTCTGAAACCTCTAATGGTATTTCTCTTAATAATATTTTATTAACAGGCAAAAAGATGCAAACGAATATTTGTGATTTATTACTAAATTTTCGGATTCATAACGTTGTTTTTTCTTGTGACATTCGTCAAATGTATAGACAGGTAAAAATGAACCCTGATGACCAGTGCTATCAGATGATCTTATGGCGTGAAAGTCCAGATCAGCCCTCTTTAATCTATAAGCTCACGACAGTGACTTACGGAGTGAATTGTTCACCGTATCTTGCCATTAGAACCTTACATCAGCTCGCTGCAGACGAAGGTGACTCCTATCCTGAAGCTGCAAATATTCTACGCACGCAGACGTTCTAGGCTAAGTGCAGCTCATTTACTCTCCCAACTAGTGGGATATGTTATCTCTCTTTTTGAAAAAAGGGTGGAATTTTCTTCTGTATTTCTATGGTGTGATTAGACAGTAACACTGACATGGTTACAAACACCTCTTCATCGATTGAAGACGTTTGTTGCCAACCGGGTAGCCCAGATACAAGAATTAGTGCCTTCTCATTACTGGAGACAAGTAGCGAGTGACGATAATCCTGCTGATTGCGCGTCGCATGGGTTACTTCCTAAAGATTTACCACAGCACTCATTATGGTGGTACGGCCCCTTTTGGCTACAAAAATCTAATGATAACTGACCTGTATCTCATTTCATGCCTGCAAAACTTACTGACACAGGAGAAGAGAAACCCATTTCACCTATATCTCTCATATCAACTGCTCCTCATGAATGGGAGCTCCTCACTCAGTTTTCTCACTTTAGCCGACTCCAGCGTGTCATGGCTTATATTTTGCGATTTACTCATAACGTTCGTCATTCAAGAAAGCTCGATGGTCCTCTCAACACTCTGGAAATGAGAGCGTCAAGACTGGCAATTTTCAAGATGGTTCAAGAATCAGCGATCAGAGACTACATCGTTGCCATGAAGAAGGATCCAACTACACCTGCCTCGTCACAACTCTGCCGACTCTCTCCTTTTCTCGACAAGGATGATATCCTACGAGTGGGAGGACGTCTCAACGCTTTAAAACTTCCTACGGATGTGCAACACCCTGTGATTTTGCCCAAACGACACCATGTCGTCAACCTTCTTATTGATTTTTATCATCGAAAATACTTACACTCAGGCGCTCAATTGACTCAATCATTTCTTGCACAGGATGTGTGGATACTCTCGGCCCGAAGTGTAATACGCTCTCACATTTTTCAATGTGTTGTATGTTTTCGACACAAGCCTCACAATAAATCTCCGCTCATGGGTGATTTACCAAAAGCAAGATTAACTCCTTCTCGTCCGTTTCTCAACACCGGAATTGACTACGGAGGTCCTTTTAACATCAAAATGCACAATTTGCGCTCGATTCGCTTGACCAAAGCATATATTTGTATCTTTGTTTGCCTTGTGACAAAGGCTGTACATATTGAAGTAGTATTGGACCTGTCGACAGATAGCTTTATTGCCGCTCTCACCCGATTTGTGTCTAGACGCGGCCTTTGCACAAATATTTATTCTGACTGTGGAACGAATTTCGTTGGAGCGAATAATGCTTTACAAAATCTCATCATCTCTTCAGGCCGAACCCCTCTTGCTGAATTCTCATTACAACACAATATCAACTTTCATTTCAAGCCGCCTGCAGCTCCTCATCAAGGTGGTCTTTGGGAAGCAGCAATCAAGAGTGCAAAACATCACCTCCTACGTGTCATTGGTGAACATATTTTAACTCTATGTGAATTTTCCACTCTCACAACTCAAGTAGAGGCTATTTTGAATTCAAGACCTCTCACACCTCTGTCAAACGACGCCTCAGACCTCAATGCACTCACCCAGGGTCACTTCTTAATAGGATCTTCATTGGTTTCAGTTTCAGAAGAGGATCTTTTCAACGTTCCTGCCAACCGACTCAAGCACTGGCCGCTAATCAAGTCCTTTCACCAGCGTATTTGGAAGAGATGGCATCTAGAATATATCCATACTCTTCAGCAACGGGGGAAGTGGAACGTGCCAACTGTCAACCTGCGCGTCAGCGACCTCGTGTTAGTGCGTCAACCTGCACCACCTCTTGCATGGCCTCTGGCTAAGATAAGTAGTGTTTCTCCAGGAAAGGATGGTGTAGTAAGAGTGGTTCATTTGAAGACAAAGCAGGGAACCTTGACAAGACCTGCTCACAAGGTTTTCCCTCTACCTCTACGCTCATAATGAACTTGCGCCATAGTGCGCTCAATATTTGTAAAAGAGATATTTTTATTTTTCTTTATGAACTTTTTATTTTTATAAACTCTCAAGATATTATATTTGTGTTAGTTCTCTTTGAATCCTAGAAGGATTCAAGGCCCCCGGTATGTTACGTATTTAAAATTAATATAGACTCATTTCTTTTATTTTAAACCCGCCGCCAAAGTCAGACAAAGCTCACCTGTGATAAGGTTTGTTCTGCCGTTTGAACGGCAGAGAAAGTTAGACCTTTCCGGAGTGCAGACCGATACCCCTACGTTGTAGTATATTATTATACTTTTCAATCTCCGTACCTTAGGTATTAGTATACGTGAATGCTACTATTTTATTAATGTTTAAATCGAATGTGACCAGTGCGTGGAATATGAACAAGTTTTCTGGCCAGAAATCGCTTATTTAATACGCGAGTGCGATAAGTGTGTATTCCATGGTGCACATAAGTACAAACTATTAATTTATATAATTATAATAATTATTGGTCCTCCGAAACTATTGTTATCAAACAGCGTCCAAAATTTACATTGCTAACACAGCTGGAGGGTCACCATTGCCAAGAAGTGAGATTATTACAAACATTGCTTGGGACCTAATTGTTCCTAAAGTAAGTGAAAGGGTTAATGTTACTATGCTACCTGTAGAACTAAAGAGCAAGAAACCTTTTTGGAATCGATGAACCCCGGCTTGAACATCAACCTATTGACAACAAGGTTGGGCCCTACAACAGGTATGGTAGAGGGAGGGATAGATCAACCTGGAAGTACTACAACCAATGTGGAGATATGCCCTGACTATACACTGCTAGTATGTGACATTCCTATGGGAGCTACTCACCAATAAAACATTGGAAAGAACAATAGTAACATCTTTGTTTGTAAGTGCATAGTCCTACCCATTTAACCTAAAATGTATTCATTTGGTAAAAAACACTTTTTCACATATAACAATGTATTTTAAAAATCTGTATACTATTTCTAATAAATTATATTTGAAAATAAATGAGTTTCATGGTATCATTACCTTAATTGTTTTAAGTTTTATGCTCCTAAGGTTGAGAGTATTTTGTGGCGTAAAATTAATATAGTCAGATTATAATTTTTATAACCTATTTAAAATTAAAATCTTACATAAATTAAAATTCCTACGTATGTTTTTAGAAATGCGTTAAAAAGTATAATAGAAAACAGTTACGACAATAACACATTTAAAAAAATATTTTTTAATATTAAAGTTTAAATAAAAAGAGAGTAGGCTACAGTGGTAGCCCATGCGCCTAAATGTGCTACTTTTAACCACACCCCTACCGAAGGGTTAAAGGTTTAGGGTAAGCTGCTGTGTAAAAACATGTAAAGATCTGGCTGTGGTAAAATACTTCCCTGCTTTTAGTACCGACAAAAACACACACCTTTAGGTGGGTTAGGTGGCTGCACTATGCAAATATTTCAGAGTAGGTAATTCGTCACTTACCATACAAAATGTACAAGCCAAAACTTGCAAACCAATAAAAATAAAATTAAATAGTACTCAACTAAGTGAATACATAAGAGCTTATTTCCTGATGCATTTCGAAGCAATCATTCCTTTTATGAAGCAAAGTCTCTCCTAGCGTAGAGACTCACAAGTAGAGACTTTGCTTCATAAAAGGAATGATTGTTTCAAAACGCGTCAGCATGTAAGCTCTTATGTATTCACTTAGTTGAGTACTATTTAATTTTATTTTTATTGGTTTGCAAGTTTTGGCTTGTACATTTTGTACATTAAGTATTCACTTAGTTATGTATTATTTAATTATAGTTTAATCAGTGAATTCAAGATGATTACAACAAGCAACTTCAATACAAATATTCGAGATCCAATAATAGTAATCATAACTTTGCCTCATAAAACTGTGTCTGCCTCTTATAACAGGTCTGTGTACCATGTTAAACTGAGAAGCATCACAACATAGAATGGCATATTAAAGTTAAATATTAAGTTGGCATATAACATATTAAAGTTAATGTCAGGAATTTGAAACTTACCTGTCTTGTTCTCTCTGGTAAATTTTCAGCACTAAATGTAAACCTTTGTGCTGCTTTCTGTTGTCTAAGAGCGCCGTCTCTACCCGCCCGTATACGTTCATAAATGGCACTAGTTGACGGGGCTCGAGATAACCAAGCACGATACTCATCAGCTGTGAACACACTTGGTGAGGATGGAATACGACCTGAAACCAAATATATCATATTGTAAAATCATTTTCATTACTATAACATACATAGTAATGTTTGAGATTTTTTTATTAAACTAATAACAACTTTGTTAATTATAATTCTCAAAGTATAATTGATAAAAAATGCACTAAGATAAAATGTTTTGGATTTCACTGGACAATTCTTTGTCAGTATCTAGGTTGGCCACCTGGAAGCGTTGTTTGGTTATGTGTTAATAAAAAATTGTTGTGATCTGTACTGAGTTTTTGTTTTAATATGTTTTTTTTGTGTCTTCGTATATTTCTAAATATTGTATTGTTCTAGTGTGTTGTATCTCTTTTGTAGTGTTAAAATTTAGTCTTTTTTGTAGATGTGGAAAATTTCTAGGTCTTAGTTAATATCGTTGTAAGTTTGACTTGTTTGCCTAATGTAAAATTCATTAGAGTTTAGCATACTTGAGAGAGTTACCAAAAATAAGTAACTGGTAACAGTTAAAAGTTAACATATATAAAAAAGTAACCAATTAAGTTTAAAGTCAATTAAAAAGTAACTTCATAAAAGTTAGTTACTTTTCAGTTTTAAAAGTTCTTGTAAGATTATAAGCTACACATCCATCTTTAAAATTTGTAAAAACTTTGTCAAAAATTATCTGTTTTAATGATTTTGTAGAACAATTATATTTTGTAACTTTTAAAGCTGAGAATTTTTATAATTATAATTGTATTGACCACGATTTTGAAGAATGAATCAATAATACTATTTAAAAACAATACTATTCTTGAATTTTGTAATCCATTACGTTCGGTGAATCTTATTAATCACTTAAACAAATTCGGATAGTCATAAACTATTGTTTAAGTGATTAAAAATACAATTCTATTCCATCTTCAATTTCAACTAATAATTTTTCACTAAAACACATGAACATATAATAATATGTCAACCTCCTTGTAGGATCTACTTTTATTGTTTAATGAAGATAGCTGTTTTGGGACATGTATCCTATTTTTAATTCAGACTGCAACTGATCTTTTTAAGTTACATTAGGGGTGGGGTAAGGTTGGGATTGAGTTACAAATATTAAGTGATTTTTGAGAGGGTTTTGGATGATGTCAAAAAGAGTTAGTGAATTTTAATGTAATTTAGTGTTTACTATGTATGTTGGGTGTGGCATTGGTTATTTTTGTGTGTATGTAGAATATATAGGTTTGGTGTTATTATTGTATAGTTGTGGTTTGTGGATATGAGGTGTTCAGCAGGGTTGAATTGAGTTTTTTTTGTGAGTGCTTTAATGTGTTCTTGGTAGTTGGTATAAAATGACCTTTCTGTTTGGCCTTTGAAGAAACTGGGGCAAAACTACAGGTTAGTTTGTGTGCCAGTCCAGCTAAGTTGTAAATTTGTTTGTTTGTGATGTTAGGTTTAAATTTTTTTTAGAGTGTTGTGTGTTGAGTACACTATTTTGTAGTTATATTTACAAAAAAATTATTGGATAAATTATACGTTTTGGATGATCTGTTTGGTAATATTATATATTTTGTGGGTTTGATGAGTTGGTTTTTAAGGGTTGCTTTATTGTATTTATTTTGTAATTTTAAAACAATTATAAAATATTAGATTCCTGTATTCCAAATATTTTATTTGCGTATTTTAAAACTAGGATTAACATTTTTAACTACTCTTATTTCTAATAATATAATTTAATATGCAAATTTACCTCTCTCTTTTCTTCTTGCTATTGGAAGTTCTGGAGCTGAAAGTGCTCCATCACTATCCTCTTGATCAAGAAGAGATCTTGACTCACGATCAAATCTTACCCCTCCTGTCGGTCTAGTTGAGCTATAACAGTTTCACCTCATTAGAATATTTACTAAGAATGGAAGAGTCTAATATTAGTTGTTAATAAGTTTACTTACCTTGTATGTTGTGTCAAAGAAGCTATTTGCTGCTGACTTCTAGACCCTCGACTGTCTCGAGGTAAAGAATTGGAACGTAAACTTATACCTCTTGGAGTTGTCGTGCTACCACTTGTAAGTGCAGATGCTGGAGAAATGTGTGATAGTGTTGTTGAAACACCTGCAGCAAAGTATATTGTGTAGATGTAATGTAAACAAAAGATAAAAAATAGAAGATATATAATTCAATAGATTATTAACACTATCTATTCTATGCCTGAGAAAAGATTGACTTATGGCACAACCCAATTCTTATGAAACCTAAGTATAATTGGGATTATGTATTTTATTCCATACATTTCTGTTTTCAATAAAATTTCAAACTTCAGTATTTGACAGTATCTTTAACGTCATATATAAACAAAAAATTTGAAGTACAACATGGTTGCTTACTTGACACATGTTTAGTCAGTAGAAGTACATATTTTGTAAAAGTTTACTTTAGATTCCCAATTATGATATATAGTTTACTGGGTTTGAAGAGTAATTTATAACATATTTTTATGGACCTATGAATGAGCTGGTTTATTTAGTGGTACAGATATATCTTGGTCATAATGTCACAACCTCATCATCACTTGTTAACAACAACAACAACAACAAAAACACTTAAAAGTCATTATGTAACATCTGAAGAAGCAACAGATCCTCCAAATCTCCCCAATTAAAGAATATGACTTTTTTCACCTTTTTTGTAAAAAAACATACACTTACACTTTAAAAAAATGTTTTAACTTGCCTATAGTAGCACTTACTTTGCTTGTTGAGGACGGCCATTTCGGGAGATGTGTCCCTTTGTCAACTCAGACTGTAACTTTTACAGTCTGAGTTGACGAAGGGACACATCTCCCGAAACGGCCGTCCTCAACAAGCAAAGTAAGTGCTACTATAGGCAAGTTAAAACATTTTTTAAAAGTGTAAGTGATTACTAGTAGCTCACGCGAAAATGGAATCAACAAATGGAAAAAACATAGTTTTTTAAAATAAGGGTTGTCTTTTATTGGATAATCCAATTATTTTTAATAAGGATTGTCTTCTTAACAAAAGCAAGACTTTAAGTACTATCTAAAAAGAAGAATTATTTAGATTTTTTAGACTGATGGCGAGTTTAATATTTGTATATATTAATAATAAAATAACTAGCTGGGAGGCTTTTGTTAAAGAATTTGTTAAAGTCTGTTCAGTTTAGTTTGTATATACCCAATGCTTAACTTTATTCCTTTTTTGCTTATTCAATATTGTATATTATGTTGCCATTTCTTGACAGACACAAATGCCATCTTGTACTCTGTTTTTTTAAAGATTTCTATTCAAAATGAAAATTTTTTGAAACCACCCACCTGAAAGTATAATTGAAAATTAAGATAGAAAGTGCAAAAGATCTATCTAATTTAAAACAGTTTACTTCAGAGAGTTTACCTAAAAGAATTCTTAAGATAAAAACACATTTGAAAGTTCATAAACTGCAAAACTAGATCAAGAAGTAAGGAGATCAAAATGAATAGAATAGAAAAAACGATGTTTAGGAGGCAGAAGATGATGAAGATACACGTAATTTTTAATATATTAAGTTCTAGAAAATATTTCATATTATTCGTATATCCACTAACCAGATGTTGGCTGCCTATCTCTATAATAATAATAGGATGATCGTTGTGAAGGCGAACAGGTAGCCTCAGTATCTGATGCATAGTCTAGAGTTCTCTGTCGTCTGGTTAATGTATTCGTTGTACTGAGATTTTGTCCAACACCACTACTTCTGTAATAGCTGCTAACCATTCCTGGTTTGAGGCTAGATCTAAGTAATGAGTGGGTTTGTGGTTGCCGTGTAGAACCTATAAGACAAGAGTTAAACCTGTTGAATGAATTAATAAGTCCTGTTGTACATTTTCATGGAGTAAACAAATTTGATACATGAAAATCTGTTTTCAGATTTCCTTGAATATTCAAGATTGAAATGCTTGTAGTTTTCAATTTTTAAGAATTAAAAATATTAAGAAACTTATAAAATACAAACATGAAGATTTTTTACTTAATTTTAGACTTGAATAAACATTTTTTTCCTACAGATAAACAGTTTTTTTTATCTCACTAGCAGGTTATGAATGTAATTATAACTAGTCAACTGCATGTAAAACATTATGTTTATAACATCATGAAAAAACTGTTTTAAATAGAGATACGTTTTATTTCATCAAGTTTTGTCAGTAGTATCACTTTGGAATTTACAGTAGAACTTTCTTTGAAAAAATCGTTATAAAAAACTAAAATCTACAAAACTAAAAATAATTTTTTTCACAAAGATATTTTCACCAGAATAGCTTTGTGATGCAAATATTATAAAATATTAATAAATTATATTTGTTTTAGTTCTGAGATGAAACATAAAGTTAAAACAAATTGTTATATTACCAAACATAACTTTTGCAAAAAATAAGTCAAGTTTTTTTTTCAATTGTTGGTTTATATATCTTTAGGTTTTTGAATAAACATTTATTTATCAGTTTGATAAAACCAAAACTTTTTGTAAGTAGTATTTTGTTAACTAAATTGATAAATAAGTGTTGTTTTTGTTTGAAGGAAGGCAATGTTTGGCAATTCTAAGACAATCTTTCACAAATATAAGTTAATAATGTTTTACCATAATCATATTCAACCCTAGGAAGATGCTGGTCACTGCCGGACCTGGATATAGTGCGTTGATTTTGGCGTGAATAATACTGAGATTGTAATGATGATAGCCTAGTTGTAGAAGAAGTTGCAGACATCCTTCGAACAGGTGTTGTACTTGAATTTGGATAAAACGAGTGAACCTGAACATAAAAGACAGTAAATATAAATTAAACATTATTTTTTGCTTTGTTATGAGGATATATGTTTTGATATCTTAAAAAAGAAAAGTAAATAACAAATAAGGCTGAATTTTAACTGTGTTTACAGTTGGTGTATAGAAAGAAAAAGATTTGTTTGAGAAATTGTACAGAGCTTAATAACTTAGAGTGTGTAGTTTAAAGGGTAATTTAATAAATGGGTGTGTAATTAAATCGTATGTCTGTCATTGTCTTTTAAAAGATTAGTTACAAGAAAATAATTAGTTTTAGATGCTAAAGAAATTAAACTTTTATTCTCTGATGTTTGCAATGATAATTTGAGATTTATATTAGACAAGAAAAAATGTATTAAATGGACAGTGAAAATTGTTTTTGTAGTTTGACACAAAATATAGTGTACTCTTTGGTTTTATGTTAAGAGTTTAACCATGAATATTAATGTATTCAATTTTTTTTGTACATCTTTTTATTTGGAAAAATTACAATCTGACATTATAGAATGACACTGTTGTCATTCCTACGGAAGCACAATTTTTAATGGAGGTCAACTTAAAGCAATTTAAAAACAACTTTTGCATTTAAAACTTTTATTGTTGTTTAAATCTACTAAGAGTAGTTTCTGATTGCTTGTAAATCTTCTGAGATTTTATCATGGCTAGTACAAAAAGAAAAGAATCTATTTTAAAGCAGAGTCATGAACTTGAAAATATTGTACCCAGTATCTAGCCTAACTTACCTTTTCATATCCATTTTTTCATTGAGAGGAAAATGCAAAAGAACCATCAATTTAGGCAACTATATATTGTCCTTAACAGGAATAATTTTAGAAACTCCGAAAAACCACTTAACTTCCTTACTACATTATGACAGCTAAAATGTTAATAATATTATTCCTCTATACTTTTTTATATTCCAGCTGCAGTTTAAAATACAGATTAAAATACTAAACAAATAATGTTTTAAAAGGTTAATTAAATTTGGAACATTAGGATGTGATATAAAAATAAACTTGTTCATAAAACTTGGTATATTAAATAAAACCTATTCTGCAAAAGCTTAATACTTTTAGAGTATCATTTATAGTTAAGCAGTTAAACCATATACTAGGTAAGCACAATATAATAATTTATTTATTATTTTTTGTGGCAGTTACTTTCACACACACACACACACACACACACACACACACACTAATGTCAATGCATAGAATTAGTCAAAGCTCTCACACACTATAAAAAGTACTATAAGTGGGGCATTTAGTAATGAAAAATTACTTCCTTGACCAACAGGGGAGAGGTGTTCTAGTATGGTAATTATGAATCTTCGTCATGTTAAAAATTCAATATTGAAATCATATTGCTGTTCATGACGATCTGGTTGTTAATTACTTATTACACTTTGATATTACTTGCAACCAGACTTTCTGTTAACTATAAGTTGTTAAATTGTTAACTTACATTTGGAGGAAACGTTTTCATCTTATGATTTCTTCAGCCTCATATTTTTGCCACTAGGATTGCTAAAGTTGTGCTTTTTTTGGTACCAATTTTTGAAAGTTAGAAGTAATGTGATCAAAGAGTATGTGTGATCTGTTCATTTAGAATGTCATTTTTATGTGTGTTGCTATGTCTGTATATTTCATATTGTTCTAGTGTGTTTAATTTATGGCCTTTGTTGCATGTGTGGATGCTCATGTTATTTTCCATACTTTTGCATGAGTGTTTAGTATCAATGAGGTGTTTTGCGAAGGCAGATTCAATAGTAACGTGCAGTGTGCTTTTGTGTTCTTTATATCTTTCGGCAAAGATCTGCGTGTTTATCCAATATAGAACTTATTGCAGTTGTTACATTGTAGTTTGTATATTCCTGGTTTATTCTACGTGTTGGTATTGTTATTAATGCTGTGTCTGATAACCATTTGGCTTTTATTTGTTGTTCTGTAAGCTACATTGCATCCTGCTTCTTTTAATTTGTGTGTTATTTGATTTGTGAGTTTTGTTTATGTATGTGAGGGTGATGAATTTGTTTGTGTTTTTGTTGTTTGTGTTGTTGTTACGGTTCTTGTTGAGTATTTTTCTGTGTAGTTTGTCTATTAAATAATTGTCATATCCGTTTTTCTGAGCTAAATATTTGATTGTGTTTAGTTCCTCTGTGTAGTCAGTTGTGGAAATAGGTATCTTGTTTAGTCTATGTAGTAAATGTTTGAATGCTGCGTGTTTATGTTGTATTAGGTGGTTCAATGTGTTGTGTATCAGTGTGTCTGTAATGGTTGGTTTGCGGTATATGATGAATTCATGTTTGTTTTGATTTTTTGCTATGCTGATGTCTAAGAAATTCAATGTTTTGTTGTTTTCAAATTCTGTAGTGAACTGGATATTTTTGTGTATTTTGTTTATATGTGTTTGGAGTTGTTGGCATTGTCTTATATTTCCTTGGTATAGTATTTAGTGTCATCTACATATCTGTGCCATTATATTATCTTATTTTTATGTTTGTTTTTATTTATGATTTTATTCTGTTCAATGTGTTATAGGAATATTTCTGCAAGAATGCTTGAAATCAGTGTGCCAATTGGTAGGCCTTGTTTCTGTGTGTAATATTTGTTGTTGTGAGTGAAGTAGTTTTGTTGTGTAATGGTGTTCAAATTTTGTATGATTTCTTTTGAAATTTTTTCTGGACTGTTGTTAAGTCTTAAATTGTCTTGTAATATGTAAAGTGTTTCTGTGATTAGAATATTGGTATATAGGTTTGTAATGTCAAACGATACTAGGGTTGAGTTATGAGGGATTTCAATGTTCCTTATTTTGTTTACTAGATCTATTGTGTTTTTTATATTTATGTGTGTGTCTAGTTTTATCTATTTTCTAATAGTTCTATCCATATAGTGTGCTAGTTTGTGTACGGGTGATGGTTGGCTGTTGATTATTGGTCTTATTGGTGTTCCTTGTTTATGTAGTTTAGGAAGTGTTTATAGGGTAGTTGCCTCAGGTGCTATTGCTTTAAGGTATTTTTTCTGTGTTTTAGGTATCAAGTGTTTTGTTGAATTAATTATGTATTTAACCTGTGTTATGATATTTGTTTGTTGGGTCTTTATTTGTTTTTGAGATGTTGTTTGCTGCAATGAATTCATTAATTTTACTGTGAAAAATCCTGTCTATGCATAATGACTAATATTTCCATTATCTGCTTTTACGTTTGTGTTTAGGGATTTGGCTGTCTGTATTTCATTGGTGTGTGTTATGCTCTTTTGGGTTTTGTGTGTTCTTCTTGAGTTACTAATTAAATGTCTTAAGTGTTCTTGATCTTATATTTCTGTCTGTTGTATATTGGTTTTTAGAGGTTTTTTATAACTGTGTCAATTAAAATTGCTGTTGTTGTTATCTTTGTAGTATATATTATGTTTTAGGCCTTAATTTAGTAATTCTATTTCTTCAGTGATAAATGTGATATTAGTGTTGTTTATTGCTTTTTTCATTAAAAGAGTGTTTTGGCTTTTTTATAGCTGGATTAATATTTTTCTCATTTAAAAAATTATTTATTTTTTTTATGTGTTTCATGTATTTCTTTCAGTGCTTTAGTGGCCCATTTGTGTGATTCTGTAATTAGTTTGCATGTGAATTCATGACTGTACATATTGGAAATGTTTAGATGTAATTGTAACAATTTCAGGTTAAGTTTATCATTCTTTACATAAAGATCTTTTATTCATAGTTTTAATATTGATTTAAAATACGTAAAAGCAGATAAAGGTAATACTACAGTCATTATGTATACACAGGATTTACACAATAAAATTAATGAATTCATTGCAGCAAACAACATCTCAGAAACAAATAAAGACCCAACAAACAAATATCATAACACAGTTAAACATATAATTAATTCAACAAAACACTTAATATCTAAAACACAGAAAAAAATACCATAAAGAAATAACACCTGAGGCAACTACCCTAAAAGCACTTCCTAAACTACATAAACAAGAAACACCAATAAGACCAATAATCAACAGCCAACAATCACCTGCACACAAACTAGCAAGCCATGTAGATAGAATTATTAAAAAATACATAAAACTAGACACACACACAAATATAAAAAACACAATAGATCTCTGTAAACAAAATAAAGAACAAAATAAAGAAAGAAATCCCTCATAATTCAACCCTAGCATCGTTTGATATCACAAACCTATATACCAATATTCCAATCACAGAAACACTTAACATATTACAAGACAATCTAAAACTTAATAACACTCAGGAAAAATCACAAAAGAAATCATACAAAATTTGAACACCAATATTACACACAGAAACAAGGCCTACCAATGGGTTCACCAATTTCAAGCATTCTCGCAGAAATATTCTTACAACACATAGAACAGAATAAAATCATAAATAAAAACAAACATAAAAATAAGACAATATATTGCCACAGATATGTAGATGACACTAAATACTATAACAAGGAAACATAAGACAATGCCAACAACTCCAAACACATATAAACAAAATACACAAAAATATCAAGTTCACTGCAGAATTTGAAAACAACAAAACATTGAATTTATTAGACATCAGCATAGCAAAAAATCAAAACAAACATGAATTCAACTGAATTGCAAGCCAACCATGACAGACACACTGATACACATCACATCAAACCACCTAATACGACATAAACACGCAGCATTCAATCATTTACTACACAGAGTAAACAAGATACTTATGTCCACAACTAACTATACAGAGGAACTACACACAATCAAATATTTAGATCACAAAAACGGATATGATAATTATTTAATAGACAAACTTCACAGAAAAATACTCAACAAGAACAGTAACAACAACACAAACAACAAAAACACAAACACAAACACAAACATATTCATCACCCTCACATATGTAAACGAACTCACAAATAAAATAGCACACCAATTCAAAAAAGCAGGATACAATGTAGCTTACAGAACAACAAATAAAAGCCAAATGGTTATCAGACACAGCATTAATAACAATACCAATACATACAATAACCCAGGAATATACAATCTACAATGCAACAACTGCAATAAGTTATATATTGGACAAACATGCAGATCTTTTGCTGAAAGATATGAAGAACACAAAAGCGCACTGCACAGTACTATTGAATCCGCCTTCGCAAATCACCTCATGGATACTAAATACTCATTGCAATAGTATGGAAAATAACATGAGCATCCTCCACACATGCAACAAAGGCCATAAATTAAACACACTAGAACAATATGAAATATACAGACATAGCAACACACATAAAAATGACATCCTAAATGAACAAACATGACACAGATCACACATACTCTTTGATCACATTATTTCTAACTTTAAAAAATTGGTACCAAAAAGCACAACGGCAACAATCCTAGCGGCAAAAATATGAGGCTGAAGAAGTCATAAGATGAAAACATTTCCTCCAAATGTAAGTTAACCATTTAACAACTTATAGTTAACAAAAAAGTCTGGTCGCAAGTATTATCAAAGTGTAATAAATAAAAATTCAGTTTTGTTAAATCTGATCATTAGGTGTATTTAATAACTGGCATGTACCTTGTTAACCATAAATGTTTTTATCCTATTCCAAATTATTTTATTCGTCATTCTGATGATTTGAATGATAAGATGTGATCTGCCCAAGGATAAACGCCCACCAAAAGAAAGAAAGAAAGAAAATCTGAAAACCGATAAATAAACCCTACTTAACTTTTGTCAGAAGAGGGCTTTATTGACTGTTTTCTGTCAATTGGTACTAGGTTTAAATAAGGGCAGAAAATGAAGGGTAATACTGTACTTTAACAAGTAGCAAGAATTTCCACTGAACACAATAGTAGCTAACTAGATAGTGGCAGAACATATCTGCATAACCCAATATAGATAATATTTGATTACTCCTGCTAAATTTATGATCCTTTCCAGACTTTGGTTTGAGTGAAGATAGAGCTTCTAGCAGTTCCTCATGTGGAAGTGTTACAGCTACAGTGAATAGTAAGATATATTAATCTAAATACACCACCAACACTGAAGTCTAAATTGTATTGAAAGCTTAATATTTGTTATATTTACATTCAAGAATAATGCTAATGAATTCTTAAACTCTTTTATTAATATAAAGCTATATGTAGACTAACTGAGTTTAAAAGTTCTGACAGTCTGTGTTCAGACTTACAATGGCACCATTTTTTAACGATAATATTAAAAAAGATTTTAAGAACATGAACATAATATGAAGTTCAGACAAATTTAATTTTATTGTTTGTTCTTAGTGCACTGAAGCAAGAAACAAATGAACTGTTAGTTTTCACTAAGGTAATTTTAGTTCTCTGGAGTCTTTTATTTTTAGTTTTTTTAATAGTATATGAAACAATGACTATCTATGAAAGACAATATTTACTCTTTTTAAAAATTTTAAGGAAACTGAACAAAAAATAAAGTGACCTTTTTTTCAAAAACAGTGAATTTACTGATGTTTATATTAAACTAATTTACAACTTGCCAAACCTATAATTTCAGTAAATTTGAGAAAAATTTTAATTTTTTAATTAGTTTTGTAATCAAACAAAAGTAAATGTTACAGTAGAACCTCTCTCATTTGTCACATTTGGGACCAAAGTGGTGATGAATTCAAGAAAAAGATGAAACGTAAATACATAATAAGATATGTAATGTAATAATGTACTTATTATTTATGTCGGCAGACAAAATTCAACAATACTATTACACAAAACTATAAAAATACTAGTAGCTTGCAGTATGGATCTTAAATACAAATACAGTACATTAGTCTATTTTCTTAGAAGACATAAAAAAAACATACAGTATTACAATACCTTGTAAACACAATAATACTAGCAAGAAAAAATATGGTGTATTATTTCTATTTATGTTTTAGTTTCTATAAAAGTCTGTAATTTTTTTTTTGAAGTAAAGACGATTTTTGTTATTACTGTGACGAATTACAGAAGGAGATGAATTAAAGAGTGATGAATTAGAGAGATAATAGTTTTAGAGTGACTTCTGTACCTTTAATAATTATTTTTAATAAAAGTTTCCTATTTACTGATCTTTTTCAGAAGTACAAATCCCATTATAACAAATACTAATATTGTAAAACAAAATTTTTAGTATAGTGAATTTTCTGTCGTGTTTTGTTTTGCTCACCATATGAATACATGTGTAACCTGTTTTAACGAAACAATGACTGAAAATTTCAGTATAACAAAATATTTTTACCCTTCAAAAATATAATTAAGGTTTCTAAGGGGTCATGTTTATTGCCATATTTGAAAGGAAATATAAGTGACTTAAAATTGGTATCATTGTAAAGAATGAGGTAAACATCCCGCAAGATGCGATAACCTATTTATGAAACTGCACTCTCAACACTTGGAGTCATGAACTGTCTTAGTAGGGCTATATGTTAGTTTTTTACTAGCAATTGTGACTTTTGGAAGTTTAAGTACGGCATTGCATTGTGCCTTGTAGTACAGTGCACTACAGTATACAGAGTACTGTAGGTTTTTTGTATTTTAGTAAATCACTTCATAATAGACAAACAGTCGTTTAAAGACATCAATTTATAATAAAAGATAAACTTGACATAATAAAAAAGTGTTGATCCAGGAAGGAAAAAACAGATGTAGCTAAACATTTTGGAATTTCACAATCTACTTTATCTATAATTTTAAAAAGTCAATAGAATTCAGATATAGAATAGGTCTGACTGTGGTCTTGCACCTGCGCAGAAAATTATTTGTAGTGTATTACATGATGATTTACACAAGACAAATGCCTGCCGATCTTGCATGATTTATATCAAGGCAGTTTATTCTTGGTGTAATGATGACAGATCTAACAATATGACAATTAGTGGACAATTAAATCGAGAAAAAACATTACAAAATGACTTAGTTATGAAGAGTTTCACAGAAGTGTCAGATAGTTTATTCGATCTCTCAAAAAATATGGAACAGCTTGTAAGGTGTGTTTTTTTAAGTAGGATTAGCGGTTCAATAAAACTTATGAATGGAGAACAGAAACTATTTAAAAAGTTACCAATGAGTAAAGAAAGGAAAACATTTTTAATGCTTACAAAACTGGCATATGTATCAACTCCTACTGCACGCTAGCTGCTAATGGAGTAAACTTTGTTTTACAGCATTATTTAGCAGTATTGCTAACAGACCGAAAAACTAAAGTCATTAATAATTTGCAAGTCATTAAAACCTCGTTTTTTATAAGCGTGAACTCTCTTCCATGTACTTATCATAGAAACAAATGTGTTTGGTTGACAAAACCTATTTTCAACAAATGGTTGGTAAAGTTGGAGAATAAAATGAAAAACAAAGAAAGAAAAATTATTTTTTTAGTAGACAATCGTTCAGCACATACAATTACAAGCAGATTATAAAATATATGTGTCAGATTCTGCTTAACTGTAAGTGAGTCTTACAACGACTCAATCTGGAGATCATACAATCTGTTAAGGTAACTTACAGGATACTTCTACTTCAGAAAATTATACTGAATCTAGATTTGGACATTAACAATAAAATTACTTTAATAGATGCCTGTGACATGATTACATCTTAAACGGTTGTTGGTAAAAGATTCAACAATCGTAAATTGCTGGAAAAAAATCAAAATTTTCTAATTACCCAGACAAGAAATTGAAAGAATGTGTGGGAGAAAATGAAGGAAACTGATTTGTGGAATGTTGTTTCTGCATTAAACAGTTTTATGAGTTTTGGAACATTTGACAACTGTGTTAATGCTGATAACGTTTTACTGGTGAGATATGAACCGAGTGACAATTAAATTATGGAAAATGTAAAGAGAACAGAGTCAACTTTTACGTCAACTGTTTGTAATTCAGATAGCAGTGAAAGTGGAGATGAAGGAACTTCTGAAAAGAAAGTGTTATTTGATAAATGAAAGTTTAGGTACCATTCACGCATACCTATGTTACACTTTACAAAATATATTCTGTGCTAAAACTAGCACCTAATGATTTGTTGCATGAGAATTACTGTCTCTAGAGATGTGTCAAACTGTCAACTTAGTCAATAACTTGTATAGGTTTAATGTAACTTCAACCTAGAGTTATTAGAAAGTAGACGGTGGGGGTGGAAAGAAAAAGTGTTTATAATAACTTTTATTAAAGATTTTAAAAGGTAATTGAGGCAAATAATGTATGATAATCATAGTATAACTGAGGTGTAGTATGTGTGTGATCTAAAATTTGAAGTATCTATGATGTTTGTTGTTTGAATAAGTTTATCTAATATTTGTAAGTGTATTGAGATGTTTATATAGTTCTGGTTTGAGGAAATGATATGTTAATAAAAGTTTGAATGAATGTTATGATTTGTGACTACCATAATGCATTCTTTTTATTGTGATTATAATACTTTTCCAATATTAACTAAATAAAAGGGCATACACTACCCTCAGATAGTTGATTTTGCAAGTGCTACTTTTAGTTACGATTATATTTTTAACATGTTGACCTTAGTAGTGAAGAGTCAATGACCTTGGGTGTGGTGGTTTACTCGTCATTTCTGCCAAGATAAAAAACTGATTTATTTGTTAATGTTGTTAGTACTATTGTAGACAATACTGGTAGTGCTTATTTACTGATCACAATGAAGGTTGTTTTTTTTAATAATTGCTACAAGCCAACAAATAGTGTCTCAAGCAAAACTTGAGGGGAGTTGCTTTATGTTGGTATATTTTAATGTTTTTTAAAGTATAATTACGTCTTAAAATTAAAGCTATTACCTAATAGTTAGTATTGCATTCAGTACTTATAATGGTTTACAACATAAATATTTGATTCAAAGGTTAGTATGTTGGCTGTAGAGTGGATAAACCTTGCACAAACCATGCAGAAATGAGTTCAATGAGGCTGGGAGAGTTTTTATCCTCTATATTACTCTGGTTACCAATCACCTTTATTTATTTTGCATATACATGTCTGTGATCCATCTGACACTATCAGTAGTGGTTCCAAGAAACACTCTTATTTTTGTTAACATCAGTCTCAGAGCTTGTGGCTCAGTGGGTAATTAAAACATATTTCTGTACTAGCATACTTTGTTTAGTCAAGTAATAGCAAACATCGTCTTCTAATCATAATACATTTGGATTTTGTAATTCTCTTTTGCTAGATGAAATGCGTCAAAGCTATCTCCATAATCTAGCCTAAATTTCACAACATGGTTTCCCAATTGTTCTTGTCGCTCTATCACTACCTTGTAATTATCAACCCTAATAGATTATAAAATACTATGTATGTGTTGCAACAAAATTACGGACAGTTGTAAACAATTATTGCTTTATTTTAAATATGTTGGGGAAATTAAAAGAACAATATTACCTGATAATTACCAGTCATCACTCCTCTCACGAAAGGGGCTCACCATTAAACCCGGTATAGTCATAACCAGTCAAAGAATTAAACAAATAAAACTACAAAAATTAATAACTCATGTAAAAAAAGAAAAGTATTCAAAATTTTCAAGTTATGATTCCTTATGTTAATTTATGCATTTGGCTGTAATAGGTACTGAAAAAAAAATTAAACAACTGCTTTGGACAAAGATTCCAAATGGATATTGTTTCTTTTTTATACTTTTTATTTAAAAATAAAATTGTATTTAAATTAAAACATTATTTTCAGTATATCATTCTTTGTCACTGTAGTGGTAATGCAGTTAATAAAAAAAGTAAAATCACAGGCATGACGCATTAGGTAAGTTAAAATCTTATCTCGCTATTTAAACATGCATAGATAATTTAATCTACAATTCATTCCATAATTTACAAAACTACAATTTGCAAATAATCATACAAGTAGAGAAAAGCAAATGCACATTAGAGCATCAATAATCTGAACATATTATACTAGATTGAACGCTTTAATTCAAACATTTTTTTGTAGTAATTAATAAATGGAAAGTTACTTTTCATTCAATAATTTAAGAAGATAAAAAATTAATAAGTTTGCATAGCCATAAAATAAATAAGACAAAACTCTTAAAATTAAACACTTTTAGAAACTTACTACATGGCGACTGGTATTTATTTGGTTGAATTATAATGAGCTGTATCTACCATTTGGTTGATCTAGTGAGAACCATTCTTGCCTCAAATAAGAAGAATTTTAATCACCATGAATGTCAAAGAATTTATCAGACTATAATATGCTTAGAGACATGCAAATCTCCATCTCTAAATCCATTCTGTGTTATAACATACTAATCTATAGATTAGTACTAGAAAATTTTATAGAAAACAAAAGGTAATAATTTGAAATAAAATACCCTCTCTATAGTTATCAGTGTTTAGTGATTTAATATGTAGACAAGGGCAGGCTTGAACCATTTCCAACCTAGATGGCTAGCAGTTACCCAAGAGTTTAAATTAATCCATTTTATTTAAGGCAAAACTTTCTTGGTATTGCCACAAAGACTATTGTAGAAATTTCTGGCAGGGTTCATTTGGTTAAGTTTGATATCAGCTTTCAGGCAGTGAAGTTTATTTCTAAGGGTTGATAACTTTAACTGACAAATGGCAGTTCAAGCAATATAACTCATGGATATTTTACAATCTTTACCAAAATACATCTAACCTAACTGCAGACTCCCGCTAAAAAACTCAGCAAAATATATTTTTTGTCATAATGCCTTATTTTTTATTCACTACCATAAACATTCTAGTTTTAAAAAATCCAGGATATGTGGTGCCTTCTTAAATTTTGACCCATTATATATAATCTATCAGTCAGGAAATACTCCTATGTCAGGAAATGGGCTTTATACTGTAAATAGATCACTATTATAAAAATCAAAATGTACCATTGTCTTTTATTATACTTGGATCCGCTTTACAGAAATACTGTTTTCCCTTGTGAGCACAAAAAAAAAAAAAAAAAAAAAAAAATTGAAAAAGCATTCCAACTAATAGCTCCCTAATTTGACTTTCAATTGCTTAAGAAAGCAAATTATTTTGACCTGTCTCCATTATCACTAACTTATAAACTGTCTTGTCCATAATGATTGATAAAACTTAATAATTTTTAATAAACTTATTAAAGACTTGTTGAAAATTAAATTTAAAAAGATTTTTAAACACTCAGACAAAATAATTTTATCACACTACATAATTTTTGTCAATGTTTCGTGATTAATTAAATCAACCTGATGGTTAAAAACAGTGGACTAAAAATAGGGTTTTAACTAAAGGGTTAAGCAATGTATAAAATCAAAGATATATGAATATAAAAATAGTCATTTCTTTACTTAGGAAAGTAATCTATCTCCTTCAATGATGTTGCAGTCTTACAACTCATCAAATTTTATCAGTTTAATCTGATAAAAAAATTGAAATAATACATTTTTAAAATTTGGATTATTAACTCTCTAATGCAATTGCAATATCATTCAAAAACGAATTCTACTAAATTCAATTTAGACATGCAAAATAATCTAAAATTATTAGCTTTCAAATTTTATTACTTAATTATGTTACAAAGACAATTTATAAATAGAAGAAGATAAGCATGACTAATAAATATTTTAACATTTTTGCAAATTGCCTAAAGGAGATAAAAAAAGGTCTGGTAATAAAACCAATATCAGATTAACACAGATTTTAAATAATAAAAAAACTTATATGTATGTGGAGTAATATTCGTGAAGTGTTTACTGTTTTTTAAGGGAGAAACCTCTTATATTTTATTTCAAACTATTTTCAGTTTTCAATATCCACATGCTTGATCTTCTTATATTTATAAATATATAATCAGTGAACTTTTAAACAATATAAATTTGTCTATATCTATTTCTTGGTTTTATATTTACAATGTATGAGGTTTTGTTAAAAACCAGTGTCATAGCTTATCTACTCTTGTACCTTTGCAAACAGCACTTTGACAAGTAGTGCTACCTTTGCTACCTGTCACACCATACTACAGAGAATATAATTGATATTTAATTAAGAGTCCCTTCTCATCGAATTGTTTTAGAGTAAAGGTTAACATATAGTGTAGTGTAACATTCCTTCAAATCTTCTAATTATTTAAACAAAAATAATTCTGTTGGAGTCAGATTTGGAGAGTAAATAAAATACAACTTTTATCCAACAATATTTTAAAAAATCTGGCTCGTAAGAAATAGCAAAAATGCCCTTGAGGCATTTTGTAATTCAACTTTGTTTTTTCTTGCCACTACCATCCTTTTTGACAGTTTAAAAATTCAACTAATAAATAAATTGAACTATTTAAATTTTAATAAATTGTTTACATCAACAGTTGATTTGATTTTAGATCATTATTGATTCATATTCTAACTTTTATAAAATTCCCAAACAGATTACGGATCTGTTCATACATTCCTCCCGAAGATGTTTCTGATTTTTGTTTTACAAATATTTCCATTAAGTTTCATACTGTTTTATTAGAAAGGAATATAAGTGATTTATGATTACATATTACTTTGGTAGCTTGTCTCAGAATAGTGGTAGCTTGATGTCTAAGATGGCACTGTATTAATAAAGATTAGCCCCTAAATAGCCTCAGCTGTTAAATTTCAGAGTATAGATGGTAGCAATGGAGTGTAAGCTATGACAATAGTTTTAATGGCGTTTTAAATAGATGAAGATATGCTTATAAAACAATAAAATTATGAAAATCATTCAAGGGAGATGAAATACCTGAAGCATTTCTTGATTATGAGACACAAGCAATCAAAATGTAGCAAAACTAAAAAGACTAGTTTACAGTCTACGACTCCTTCCAAACACAGAGCAACAACATGAAATATTAAATTCCTTCGGCTAAGCTCAAGTTGCAAGTGGCAATTGAGGGCTGCGACAAAGATTAAAAGGTTTTAAATTTCTAACCTTTGCTTGTATCTCATGTTGTTTTTCAATGTGACTTGGGATCACCCGGAACTCCTTGGCGTAACGCATCATCTCTTTGTCACTCTATTGTAAAACAAGAGTTATAACAAACTGGCAATCTCTTACAAAAAATAATATCAATGCAGAGTGACCTAAGGATTTATTTCAATGATAATATAATTTAATATAGTGTTTAAAATATATAAATAAAACACAAACCACGACCATTTTGTACCACCCATCTTCCTGTAGCTGTTGGAGTTTACTAATTACCATTGCCAATAATTCAAACTCTTGTAGAAATATTCAATGTTTTTGGTCAAGGTAGTTACAAAGGCTTAATTAGAGGTTTGTATTTAAGCATATAAGGCTGGTGGCAGCAGACTGGCTACAGCTATTGGCTGATTATAAAATCTTCTTTGCAGTGTGTGGTATGGTTGTAACAAACGTTTTTACTACACCTTCTAAACTTTAAATTATTTAAATCGATATTACTTAAAATGTGCTTAGTCTTAAATGTATATTTGAAAGATTTATGTAAAGCAGCAATTATAAGTGTGTTTTGGTTTTTAGTAAAATGTTTCAGATTTATTGAAGAATTTTGAATTTGTAAATTTAGACAAATTAATAAATAGACATGTTTAAATTATGACGTTAAATAGTAGTATTTTAATAAAAATGAACATAAGTTTATAATATATATTAAAGTAAATTTCTAAACTCAACATCTTTTATTAGTTTATTAACACATAATGTTATATTAGTATATAATTTATAATGATTAGGTAAAATTAAAGAAAATTGTTCTTTTTAATATTCTATTAGGATTATTAAAATGTTACTTTATAAAGAGTTATATAAAATATATAATTTTTTGTCATTTAATTCTCTATCAGTCCTTTAAGAAGTGTTAGAGTTAAATATTTACAGTGGTAATGACATAAGTGGTACAGAACAAAAGTTACACCTGTGTTTCTTGCCATTACAACATTGTGATCGCTGTTTCGGATGTACATGGTACTAACCCTTACTTATAATGAATTAGTTGAGTGGTTGCATTATGATTTTTATTTGTCTGTTTGTTGTTTATGCTTCATAGTGCTTTTTTAAATAGATAAATTAATTGAAATCCCAATGCATAGGAGATTAGAACTGTAAAGCATTTTCTTAAAGTCAGGAACATTAAGCCAAAACAAATTATTTAACAGATCTGTAAGATTTATGAGAAAAATGATAACATAATCTGTAGATAAGCTGTGTGGAGATTGTGGTTGAATTATTTGAGGCTAAGTTCTGTAAATGTTACTATGCTATATTCATAGTGTGCAGGCGATCATTGACATTGATCAAAGCAATTCTACCAGTAATTATATTACAGCTTATCATGTATTTGTTGCCATAATTTTCTAAACATCTCACAGTAAATATTTAAGAATTGTTTTACCTCGTGGTTAAAAAAAAATTGAATGAATACTATTGTCATTGCTTTTCCTTAACTATCAATGACTTCCGAATCCACTTCATTGTTATTTAGATTCAGGACAGTTGTAAACTTGAAAGAACTCAAGTGTCACCAAATCACTTTACTTCAAAAGGGTGTTGTCACTGTCATTGTAGGAATATGTCAAAAATTCAAGTGCACTATCCATAGCCTTTTTTTTACTGTTATCTGGTAATAAGAAAGCTTTTGAAATCATAGTTTTTGATGAACAGTTTTTTGAAGTGATATTGATATTTAGGGAAATTCCATATGGTGAATAAACATTGCAAATAACACAGCAACAAGAGGTCAAATCAGGATAGCATTAACTAACTCATGATAAGTCATGCCTAGTAGTTAGTGTATATGAAGAAACTATAATCACAATGTTTCAACAAAAAAAAATAACAATTTCATTTAATTTCGAAATATAACTTCTAGTAAAACATCGATTTTTGAATTATACGGGTTATGCATTTATACCGTAGTAGTACAGCATTAAATATTTAGCCTACCAATATTTGATAGCTTTTGTATGAGTTTTATGGTCTTGAACATATATATATATATATTGTATTTATTATGGTCTATAATTGAATATAACATATCAAGATTTAAGTAATATTTTTTTCTTATGAAATGTCTATACATTGATTAATGAATAATTGTAGAAACTTTAAAGCAGCATTGTTAATTGTTATATAATCACTACATATTTTTATATGTTGTTTTTTATAGATGAAATATAATATTTGTCTATTATTTGTAAGTATAATTAGAAAATTTCAAGAAGTATTTTTAAAAAATTGATTATGAATAATAAAGTGTTATAATTTTATTATTATTACTTAACATAATAAATTTAACATATTAATTTAATTTTCAATTTATATCTGAATATAAATATATTGTATTTACTAAAGAAGTAATAAATTTATCTTAATTAATAATTCATTACTTTAGATAAACTATAAGGAATGATTAATATTGTATAAGGAATGTTGTTATAGTAACATTACAGTTATAAGTAATATTATGGTATAAAGTAATGTTATAGTAACATTACAGTTATAAGTAACATTATGGTATAAAGTAATGTTATAGTAACATTAGAGTTATAAGTAACATTATGGTATAAAATAATGTTATAGTAACATTACAGTTATAAGTATCATTATGGTATAAAGTAATGTTATAGTAACATTACAGTTATAAGTAACATTATGGTATAAAGTAATGTTATAGTAACATTAAAGTTATAAGTAACATTATGGTATAAAGTAATGTTTTCAAGAGCCCAATGGATTAAACCTGAGTTTTTTCAACTAAATATTTTATGAAATAGTAAAAATTGTTACAGTATATGCTAATTCTTTTTAAGAATGTTTTTACACATCAACTATAAAGAAAAGATATGAATGATAAATTATTTTCCAATTTTCTGCACTTAATTTCTTTTGTTTCACCAGACTTACCACACATAATGCTTTAAAAATATACAGTATATAAAAAAAATTAAAATTAATAAACCACTTGTTAATATTTGACAAAATTTGCCTATAGTAGCACTTACTTATATTGAGCATGGCCGTTTCGGGAGATGTGTCCCATTGGCAACTCAGACCGAGTCCTCAACAAATATAAGTAAGTGCTACTATAGGCAAGTTTGTAAAATATTTACAAGTGTTTTAGCGAAATCTAGTAGTATAAGAGGGAATCAAGAAATAGAAAATTATTACCGTTTAATTTTGAATCATTGTATAATGTTTCTGAAAAAATGTTACATTCTGGCTTTCTTGATGTAAACATTTGAAGTCTGTTAAAAAATAATAGTACTTTGGTCATAAATGTTAGTTGTAATATCTGTAACATTAAACAATATTATACTCAATTACATGATGATCCCATAGTTTCTACTACCATTTAGAATGTCTTTCAACTTGTCTGAAGTGGTGCATAACATTTTCAGCAAATTCTGTCAAATCTCCTTGCAAAAATGATGTATTTTCAAAGTTGTTTTCAACATTTATAAGAAGGCAAACATTAGAAGATCCAAATTTAGAGTATTTGAAGGGTTAAAAAGTTTAAAAATCAAGGTTTTTTGTAATTGTGCAATATCTTTGTGTTCTCTAAGACTTATTAACATATAGAATTATTACTTCTTGTTAATAGCATGACTTTGTGGTGCAAATCATGACAGATTCTTACTTGATAGCAACGAAAAATATACTATTTCGCAAATCAAAATGACAATTTCAGTGTATTGAATTTAAACACAGTAAAAACCTCTCATATCCAGAATCTCCGATATCTGAACATAATATGAAAATAAAGCAAAATCTTTGTTCTCTAAGGTGCTTTGAGGTCGGGTCAGTTATCTTTTGCCGGCCGTCAACTCTTTGTTCTTTCTCAACTCAGCTAGTTGTATTCGATTCTTCATATTATTTATTTCACCAGTGCCCTACAGATTAATGTATTACCAATCTGTAATATACGCTGTAGGTTACTAACAATAGCAATCGAGGGTATGGATGCAGGAAGAAGCGTTTCCGATTGGCCAAAAAATGTAGACTTGCTAGATGTAGCTTTATGGATTTCTGCAGTATGAGATTCTACCAGGCCGATAACGCTAGCTAAATCATGGCAAAAACTATTGGATCATGAAACAAACCATAAGGGAATTGAAAATGTATTACAATACAAAAAACCTTGTTAGTGAAACAAATGAAGATATCGTCGATCTTCTTTGGAACATTCCTGGTTGTAAGGGCATGAACAGTGTTTGCGTGAATGAATGGATGAAGGAGGATGAAGTTCATGAGTTTACTACTAGTGGTGTTATAGACTTAGTGAGCACACAGCCAGCATTTACTGAAGATGATGAAAACAAACCCTGACACATCCAGTCATTTGACACGCTGATCAAGTACCCTGTGTCGAATAACAAGACAAAGCAACAGCAGGTGATCTACTCTTTTGAAGGTGGAGGAATATTTCATCAAAGAAACATGTTAAAATAAAAACAATCAAACGACTGTTTCATCTTTTTTTATAAAAACTAAAAATTAATGTAAATATGTATATTGAGCACAGTATTAACCCTTTCCACTCTGCCAATGAGAACGCTTGTTTGTCACGGCACTCCGAACCCGGGTATGAACGACTTTGTCACTTCTACTCCTATACTATCAACACATTGCCTGCACTACTGCGCCAGTGGCTTGTAGCATAATTTTCTCTCAATTACGCTGTCATTTATAAGGGCTTTGAATAATTAATATTTTGCAATTATACTTTTTTTATATTAAAAGATTTTAAGTTATAAGTTTATTTTTTACATGTAAACAAATCACATAATATTCAATTAAAAATATAATGTTTTTATTTATATTTCACTTGTATGTGGAAATTTTCAAAACATGATCCTACAAGCAGAGCAGGATTGCCAGGGCATATGGGACAGTAAATTCTGAATTTTTTTCAGACACCTTTTTTAGATCTATCACTGCAAACCTTACATTCCTTTTTCTTCTTTTACCATTTGGATGGAGTGTGGAAAGAATTATGGCAAAGCCGCTCATCATCAGTGAGGATCTAGGGTGCTTTTGCTTTCTTGAAAATTCACTACGTATCTTTCCAATTAGTTGCTGAATTAGTTTTTTCCAATAGTCTAGAGTCTAGGTGTGTAATTTAATTATTGACATTTTCTTTAAAAAGTATATATATATATATATATATATATATATATATATATATATATATATATATTCATAATCGCTGTTTCAAGAAGCCAAAAAAATAAATGTTGGCCATTTCACACTCTTCCTGGTGAAAGGATAAGAACCGATATAGTGATCGCTTAAATTCAATCCACCCATATGCTCATTATACTTACAGATTGTTAGGGGTTTAGTTAGCACTTCTTTCTCGCCGTCTTTAGTTATTTGTTCTATAGGAATAATATTATTTCCATAAAATGTTGAAATGACCAAAACTTCTCTTTTATCTTTCCGAATGAGCGCTCCAATATTGTCTTTAAACATCAATGCTAAATATCACCTGTTTTCATTTTTTTGTCTTATTAATTTTTTCTGAGAGCCCTTTTCTGTTTAAATTGATGGTCCCTGTTATATAGCATTTCATTTTTGTTAGTTCTCTTGCCAATTTGAGATTTGTTTATTAACTGTCAGTATTAAAGTGATATCCTGACCCCATGCTTCTTGCAGTATTCCTACCACGAGAGTAAGTACTATTCTAGTTGTGTATATTAAACTTGATTTTTTTAAAATTTGGGAAGTCTGCTTTCCAAAATATGACAAAAGACTATAAACATAGCCGATTTTGGAATCTGATACTTCGTATACTTTAAGACCCCACCTGGTAGGCTTATTTTTATTGAAAGTCTTGAAGGAAACTCTAGCCTTAAATTCTACTGTAGATACGTCAATTGAGAAGTACCGTCTTAGCAAGTAAAACTGTTTGTACCTTTGGTCTAAATACAACAAAACATTGCTCATTTTAGCGCTTCTTGGCAGTGTATCAACATTTTCTAGTGGAGGTGCAACATGTGAGCCTCAAAAAATTTTACAAAATCTGGCCTTTGTAAAAACATCACAAAAAAATGGAAATTTATTGGTGCAATCTTTCGACCAATAAGATTTTAAAGTGGCCGAAAGATGTAAGCCCATATTAATTAACACACCTAAAAAAGATACTATTTGGATCTTATCATTAGATAATTCTGATAATTTACCTTCTTCTTCATCTATTAGCTGCATAATTCTCATAACATTAACTTCTTCTATTGTGAAGTAAAACTTACTTTTAAACCACACAAGTTTAGCAAAATGAAACAAAACAAAGTAATAACCAATTCACCAAAGAGAGACTTTAAAACAAACTTCAACACTATTAACTTTGAAAAAATGAAACAAAACAGTTAAATAATATATTCCCGTAACAGGCTTTTGAAACTAATACTTAAAATGCCAGAAAAATAAAGCCGGGTTAAACCCGGCTTCTGAATAAATACGTTAAAAAACATTGCCGAGTATTATCCGGCTTCAGAGATTTGAGCTGATTATTGATCGGTTTGTCGGAGCTAACACGCATACCGTCATTTCAACATGACAAATTGTGTTGTTATCACTCAGCGTAGAAACAAAATCAGTGTTATCAAAATAAAGAAGTAGACAAGCATTTTAAAATTTGTTCTATATTCCTTTGTATCCGTTTGGGGTATGTATTCATTTTAAATGGATTTTAAAACATAAAATAAACTTTAAAATTTTTATAAACTGTACAGTTGATTTTTATATTTTATTTTTTGACAATACCAAAATCTACTAAACATTTGCTATTATGTAGAAGAAGTTACATAATCATCTTCAATGATAAATAGGATTTTAAGACCAACTAAATCCACTTGGTATAAAAACTCCACATGGCATGATATTGAGTCATGGAGTTAAAAAATATATATTTAAAATATATTGTTGGATGATAATCTTGATTTTTAATTATTTTTTGTCACAAAAATAAAGCATTAGGAGCCAATAAGTTCCTTCATGTCAAAACAAAAGTTATATATTTTTAGTTTATCTACATAAAATTACTATAGACAAACATACCTAAGCAGTAGAGGAGAAGATGTTTACCAATCTTTACATTAATAAGACATAAATAAAGCTTTAGATAGTAGCAGAGGTAACACAGAATGTGCACAAGCTAGGATATCTGTGAACACAGTAAATCTAGTGTCTTACATGCTAGTGCATTTAAACATGCGTTGATGTGTGTATCTAGACAATTTGTTGCAAAGCAGTTCCTAAATATCTTTTATTTAATTTTAGTCTTATTTATAGTATTTATAAACTAAATACTTGAATTTCTTTAATTATTTTTTTAATGAAGAACACGGATATTATTCAATGAGGAAATAAATACCCAGAAAGACACCTTTTATAGCAAATATGTTTTTCCTTAGGTGATAGCCTTAAATATCACTGTTCATCAACACCATTTCAAACCACCATTATTTCTTGTTAAAATAAACAAAAGCAGCAACTTATTAGATAATTATTCATAAGTTTTTTTTCAATAAATAAGACAATATTATTTCACATAAAACTAACAGTTACCTTACATTATAATTTTTTTTACCCTGTAAAAGTTTCTCAAAAACAAAATTTCTATTTTTAAACTAACCCTATTTTATGTAAACTTCTTTTTTTAAAGATTTGTCTACAAATAAAAATCATTATTCAATTAAAATGTTAAATATTTAAATGACTTTTTTAGCAGTATTTACATTGAAACACTTCAGGAGTTTGATTTAAGTGAATCCTTTCCCCATTAACTTTAAGATATTTATCCTATTCCACAGCTTATTTTTCAATCCCTTCTATTAGCTCACTCTCTCCTTATATATATATATATATATATATATATATATATATATATATAGTGTAAATTTAATTGCTAATTGTTTTCATTCCTCTAATCAAATTAAAATAGATTTTTTTAACCTATAGTGGATGACAATTGATGTCAATATGTTTTTTTTCAAATATATATTCATTAAAATTTAAAAAAAGCTGATGTCTTGGTCAGATTCAAACTGAAGGCCACATGCTTAAAATCCAGGACTGGCAATGAGCCAACATTCCCAATGGTACCTATTGAAATACTATCTATTACTTAAAGATATATATGAAATTTGCACATTTATATTAACTGTAATTATAAAATAAAAGGTAGCTAAAATTAATTTTGTTTGACCTCAGTAGGAATTGATTTAATTTTTTCCCCAATATTACTAGCTAGTGTATTTTGTAAATGTCTAATTGTTGAAAGAATATCATTCAGTGACACAATGAGCTTTTGATAGGGAAGCTTTTACAAAATTCATTAGATAATATAGTAAACATAAATATGATCTATGAATGCAAGTAAACATACTAAACTTTTTGATAAAAATTCCAACACAATTTTTATCCTTAAATCACATATAGTATTTGGAACTAAAAAACAATTTACAAATTTTTTAAAACTATCCCTTTTTAGTTTTCCTTAAATAATTTTTTTAATAGAAATTTTCTAAGTTCAAAATATTATAAAACCTTGTTAATTACATTCTCAGAAACTAGGATTTCTTGATAACTCAGTTTTTTTTAAATTTGCCTTGAAGTAAATAAACTCTTTATTCAACCTTCGCAATTCAAATATTTTGATAGAACTGAATATTTCACAATTTTGAACAATATATTAAACCTCTATAAATTTTGGCTTTGCAGACCTGTATAAGTTAAAGTTCTATTTAATGAACTTCTAATTTGAGTGAAAGTTTTATTCAATTAACTTGAAGTTAATAATGAATACACATCAAAAAGTTTAAATAGTAAAGTGGTGTAGACTATATTTCTGCAAATGATTCACAATAATTAAATACACTTTTTCTGATTATTAGGCTTTTAGTATTTAAATTGTTTTAAAAATTACAAGAGATTTTAAAATATTTGGAGTTTTTATGTTGTATGCCTTGAGGTTATTTTGAATTACTACTATTGGTATAACTTGGCTAATAAAACCACTACTTAATGATATTTTTCAGCAAAATCATTTCACACTAGATCATTGCATTGTTCAATACTAAGACTTTTGTCTGTAACTCACAGCGTTGAACAATGCACTGATCTAGTACAAAACCCATCTGCGGAAAAATATCAGTAAATAGTGGCTTTTGCCAAGCAATATCAGTTGTAGTATTATAAAGTATATTTTTTAAATTATTGTAATTATAATACATTATTATAATATAGTCAGTAATTTTTTTAACTTTTTTTCAATACTCTTGACTAGCTGATTTAACAATACACAGTATGGTTTCTGTATATAGGCCAACAGTCCACATGTTCTTCAATCAGGGCAGCCAAAATAAACACATTGGTGATATTAAGGAAACTGTTTTGTGTTTTACTTATACTCCTCTAGCAAATCAATTTATTTTAAGTTCTTCACAATTTTATTTTCACCTATTTGAATGTTGAACACTAGGATATTCGGACTCAAGGACTAAAACTTCTTTGATGTTAAGTAAGTGAAAGTAAATATCATCAAATTACAGTTGGTGCACCTAAACACAGTTGGTCATCACAGCAGCATTGCAGTTCTAAATCTCTGTTAGTTTAACTAGTTTAGGTCGTGTTGTATGACAAATTAGATAGAACTATGTAGAAAAAAAAGTATAGAACTATATAGAAAACGAAGGTTTGTCCATACTAACAGTGAAATTGAGCAAAATTATATTGACAGTGAAAATGTAATAAGTTCTATACATCATCAGTGGTCAAAGTGAGTCATTCTAACCACTAATTGTAGAGGCGATTGTGGGATTGAGTTTAATCCATAACATCCTACATAACTTTTGTGGTGGTACATAACGTTGAACTTAATTTTTACCCGCAATACTTCACCTTACTTTAAATAAATTTATAAACAAATAAATCCTCTCAACCCTTTGTTTGAATCATTTAGTGAAATATAGCATTAGTTAATATTGAAGGTATGTGTTAAGATCTAGTTCACACACATCACAGACAATTTTTCCCCTTTTAAAAAAATAAATTTCAGTTGCAATTTTTCCTGGATCTTTATTACCTTTCAATATTTTATATATTTTAACTTGACTCATCTTGCTTCATAGTTGATCATACTAAGAGATGTCATAGTTGGGCTGAGTATCAATCTTTAAGAAGGATATTTTGAAAGGACATTAATATAACACGTTCAGCACGGCTAGCATACCGGCACGCTCTGGGTTCACTTAAGAGGTACAGAGAGCGTGCCTGTACAGTCCCAGCTTACCTTCTTAGAGACAGCGAGCTCACCGACAAGCTCACTCTCAGGCTAATTGAAACTTCTCTAGTGTGGATATGTGTTTGTATAAAAGTTTGATTTTTACGTCAGTGCTTCAGAAGAGTTTGGAGAACATTGTGCCTGGGTCGTTTTTAAATCCGACCATCCCAAGTTAACTTTTGATGCTTCAATTGAAACAATGCTTCAGGGAGTTTTACGAACAGATTTAATTTGTTTTAACTTTTATATTTTAATGTTTTTTTTTAGTTTGAACCACATAACACAGCAAAATATCAGGTAAAAACAACGATCATAAAAATAAAGTAAGCTTTCTGAACTTTCGCAAGAATAAACGATAACTGCCCTATTAGAGTGAATGAACCAACTCGAGGTGGGAACAGACTATTGTAAATATGAGTCATTGACAAAATGCTTGGATGCTCGAAAACCTAATGTGTCAACATAAGATTGTAGTAAACAAATCTCAGCTAATCTCGGCTATAAATAGTCTCGGACGTGACATAAGTATTATCTATGTCTCTGTTTACATTGTCGATCTCTATGGCTTTGTGAAAGACATGGCACAAACAGAAACAAACATTCCGAGTTAAACATTGAGTGCTTATTTTAGTATGTAGTATATTTTAGTAGTAGGGTCTTTAGTTTTTTATGTAAATTATCTTTTTATTTCTCTCTTTTTTATTGTGTTTTTTATTTGTCATACAGTAATTTATCATTTGTATTTCTTTTTTTTAATTGTGACCTGATAAATAAAACAATATTTTAGTGTCTAATACATTGTTCTGATGTTCCCAATAAACCTGCATATGTTAGAAATAAAATTATTGAGATGAAAACAACAGGCTCGATAATTAGATGCTACGACAAGCTGTGCAACCCGCATAGCGTTCCACTGCCGTCAGAAGTGGAAGTTAAAGAAAAACAGACAGTAGTTTGATGAGATCACCAATATCGCCGCTGTGCTGAATGTGTTACAAAAGATCTGGTTTTAATGATTGATGTAATTATTGTGGCATAGAACTGTGATCTATAACTGTCATCTATTCTATCTGTTTGCTCATTGTGACATCTACCATAGAAGATATCGTTGTGGCATAGACCTGTTAGTATAAAGAGGTATTTTCATGTTTACTTTTTTGTTCGTCTGCTAATATTAAATTTGTTAATCTTCTACCTTTGTGAATTTTTTAAAAAAACATTACATGTTTTGTGTGTTGTTTGCGTGTATTTGTCATGGCATCGTGTGACTTTATTTCAGTAAAAATTATGAAGAAATCATGTTAACATTTTAAATGTGACTATTTATTAGGAATATACTGTGGTTGAATTTAATAATAAATACACAAAAACCTCTTAACCACAAACTTTCTTTAATTTACCCTAATGTACATTTCAGTTACAAAGTAACCATCCTCAGAGGGATAACATACAAAGACTGCAGAGTCTTTGTATGTTATCCCTCTGAGGATGGTTACTTTGTAACTGAAATGTACATTAGGGTAAATTAAAGAAAGTTTGTGGTTAGGAGGTTTTTGTGTATTTATTATTTTAAATGTGTTTTAGTATTAGGTTATGTATTTTCAAATTTATCAACTTATAGGGACGTACAAGTATATGATACATTTAAATCAAATATTTTACTTTTCAAAGATATGTTTTTGTTAAAATTATGTTCCTATTTATAGTATTCAGCCAGTATATAGAAGTAACAAATTATGTAGCTCATGAAACTGTAAGCTAGTTTTTATCCATGAAATATTTTTCTTGGTATTCTATAATTATCTGCAATATCAACCAATCGTTATTTCAAATAATTGTTTTTTGAATTGAAGCTCAGTGCTCATATGCTGCCTCGAAACATCAATATAATAACTAGTTTGTATATTTTGATGTGTCAAAAGCTCAACAATGCATCTATGAACTATTTCACAATACATTGTTAAGGTTCTTAAATTTATTTACTATTAAAAAATTAACTCTTTTTAAAACACATTCATTTTGTAGTGTGAATATATATATATATATATATATATATATATATATATATATATATAATATGTTTTCTTGTATAATAATAAAAAAACAACTGAGGTCTTTAAGACAAAAATTATTTATACAAGAATTTATACATAATTTATATATACATACATATATATATATATATATATATATATATATATATATATATATATATATATATATATTTAACAACATAGGTTATTCAAATACAAGAATATTATTTATTTATATTCAAAGCTTTTCGTTGGAACAGTACCAACATCATCATTAATGAATAATACAATAATGCAAGATGTAGGCCTAAAACCTAAGCTAATCTTGTTTATATATATATATATATATATATATATATATATATATATATGGTTTAATAAATTTTATGTGAGAGGGATCCAAAAGGGAGAGGGCTGCCCTTTGTTAAATGTGACCTTGACAGTATCAGTAGCTTGAAACCTAATATGCAAAAAGTGATGAAAATGTTGAGTGAACATTTTTTTCATATGAAATATATTTTGAAAAAATACTAAAACTGATAAATTTTTCAGAAAAATTGTTTCTATTTGTGAAAAAAATATTACAAGAATTATCATGTTAAAAATGGTCATGTTTAAAAAACCAATGCTTTCTAGATTTCTAGTTTTGTCATTTAGAACTACAACAAAAATCAGTAAATAACAAATTTTTGTTCATGGAAAGTATATAAAATCTTATTTATAATCTTGTATGCAGGTATTTTATTCCTTTACTCATTGTCTTATTACTTTCTAAATCATAATTTCCCACTTTTATAAGCTAATTTTTCAAGAACTCAAATTCTGACCTTCATCTCCCTACCTCTTATTAGCATTGTTTTATTTTAGAATCAAATCACCAATTTTTATTTGATTATGTATTATATATGTATTGTGCACTTCATTAATACTTAAACCAAAATCCTTGTTTTAAAATGTTAATGCGCAGTATATAATACCAACATTGAAACTATTTCGTGTTTCAGTGTTTTTTATGATATAAGTAACTTCAAATCATGTTATATGGATAGGTATTTAACAAATACCAAAATAATTGTCACCCTTAAAAATCCTTATTTTGGATAATTAATTTGATTCCATATTTTTTGTTTTCTTTCTGCATAAAAGCTTTAAAAATATTTATTCCTCTAAACAGCACAAGCATTTTATCAACAGTTATATCTCCAGAAAAAAAAATGAAAACTTAAACATTTATTATAGAAATGTCAAAAGTCTGAGATATTGCAGAGATTTTTCATTTTGTTTTCTAAGACAAAATCTAAGACAAATCAACAGTATTTTGAATCATTTTCATGACATAGTGCTGAATAAATCAATCGTCTGTAAGAACTTCTTGAAAGCATTTTTGAAAAAAAATTTAATAAGGAGAAAATAACAGCGATTTATCAAAGTGTTAATTTCATCTTTGCCAGTCAGCCAGTCACAAAGGTGAGCTATTTAAAAAAAATCAATAATTCACTTCAAAGCACTTTTCCAAAATTGAAAGACAGGTGTATTATGAAGCAAGGAGTTGGGTGCCAAGAATTGTGGAGTAGTATTACCAACAGTACAAATTAAAATTTTGTTGGGCTTGTGAGATCAGGGTTTCAGTATAAGTGTTAAACTTTAGTATTATTAAAATTAAATAATTAAAATTATACATATATACACAGTAAAGAAGCTGAAATTTTTAAGATAACCATCTGCTATGTGTATCCGAAACGCTTTCGAAGTTTTTAGCAGCCAACATTTTACATGTAGATAACTAATGTAGAGATTCAGGAAAAGAGGTATATTAAATATTATGGTAATTTTAATAGGACTAGAAAGCAACATTATTTGAAAATTAAAAACTGAATTACAAAACTAAACCAAATTAAAAATTTTAAAAGGAGTTAATAGAATTCAAACTTGCAGTTTTTTTGTGTTGTATATCTTGAGATTTTTTTAAATTACGACTTTTAGTACTAATTAGTAAAAAACCACTATCCACTGATATTTTGCAACAGACACATTTCACACTAGATCATTGCATTGTTCAAAACTAAGACTCTTGTCCGTAACACACACCATTGAACAATGCACTGACCTATTGCGAAACGTTTTGGCTGAAAAATATCAGTAAGTTGTGGTTTCTCCCAATAAATACTAGAAGTAGGAATAAAACTCAAATTTTGATTAAAGTTAAAAAGTAAAATATTTATGTTTAAAATTGTTATTATTAGTTTACTTCCTTTAGTTTTGAAAAAAAAATAATTTTTAAAATTTATTAAAATTGAACTTTTCAACACTTTAAATGAGCATGCTTCTCAATAATGTTACAGTAATCTATGGAGAAAGCAATTTCATTACAAACTAAAATAATTATAAAACCTATCAGTTTATCTTCATCTCTATTCCTCATACTTCTTCTCTGCCATTAAAGTTATTTTTCAACAGATTTCTGCTAGCTATTTAACTATGCTTTAATATCCTCCAGTCACTCTGTTTACAAGTTTTCATAGATTAATATGAAGCATGCTAGATCTTAGTTTCTGTAAAATTAAATTTACAAATTTTGCTTCTAGGGACAATATAACCCAACACAACTTTTATTTTTAAGTGATATAAAATATTGTTCTGATATTTTAAAACGCAGAATTAGTCTAATTATTAATTAAAACACTAGTACATAATAATAACTGTATTATTTACTCAATAATTTCTCTTTTACTAGTTATATTACTTTTCTTTCAACTTTATATTTTTGTCCGTTTAGTTGTGGCTCACAAGTCAGTTTCCATTTTGCTTCTAGGTATTCCACTGTTTTACAGAATTACTTAAATAAAATTCAGAAAAGTTAAAATATTTATATTTATGTTGTATTAATACAACATTATACTCTTGTATAATGTATGATATTATTTAAAAATTTATTATTTTTTATATACTATGATGTGTAACAAAATTATGCTTTTTAAATTGATATATTCTGTTAACAATGCTAAATTAAACCTATTTGTTCTTTTTTCTATTAATGATATTAAATTATGTGATTTACCTTTTCTGCAAGGGATTCAAGAGTCTTAGGATATGCCTTATCGTAAGGTTGGAAATGTTGTTGAGCTTTCGGTTGTTCAGTGATTACTGGAGGTGGTGGTGGTTGGTATGACCATGTGTTGCTGGAAGTTGTCCTTCTGTCCAACTTGAAAATTAAAATGTTCATTCAAGTTATTTTTACTACATTATAATTCTTTCTTTGTTATAAATAAATTCAGAACGAAGTTATCAAGTTTGTAAAGATTAAGTCAAATATAAGTTGAAAATTAGGCCAGTTTGGATTTTATAGAAATACACTTATGAGTGATAACATAATTGGAAATTATAGGCATAAAATTACAAAATATCTTGTCCTAAAGTGATATAACAAATATGGGTATGGTAGTAAAAAGTATTTTCTGTTCTTGAATTAAAATAAAAAATGTAAAACTACTTGAATGAGTTTACAACTGACTTCTTTATGCTCACCAGATTGTTACAAATAAGTAGCTCAATGAACTTAATACTATTTAAAGAATTTGTAGATACATGTGTTCTCTCCTGAACTATACTTTGTCTCTACCTATACTATCTATTTTTATTCTTTGATCTGTGGAATAAAACTAGGTCATTACTTGAATATACCTCTTAAGTTCAATGTTGATTGGTATAGAAAATTTTTTTCTGAAATTTATGTTTTAGTAGTATTAATAATATTATTTATCAATAATAATATTTATAATTGATATTATTATTTATATTACAAACTAATATTTACTATTATTTTTTATATTAATAATAATACAATAATATTACTATAAGTAATTATTGCATCACTGAGTGAATACTTTAGAACTTATGTGCTGATGAGTTTCAAAACAACTGTTTCATTTATGAAGCTAACCATCTACATGTAGACAGTTAGCTTCGTAAATGAAACGATTGTTTTGAAACTCGTCAGTAAGTTCTAAAGTATTTACTCATTTATGCAATAATTATGTATAGTTTGATCAGTGAATTCAAGATGATTAAAACAAGAACCTTGAATAATATTATTTTGTAAAGATAACATTTTATAATGTTATCATTAGCTGATCATTATAATATTTTTCTAAGCTATTTTTCCTCAACATTATTTGTTTTATTATTATTTTATTTGTTTAAGACATACAACACAACGATGTTTGTAGTAGTTACTCTACATAAACGAATTACTCATTCTCCTATAGAAATATATTATCTTAAGCAAGATATTATGTTGTTCTTTAGTGTTTTCCTCCTTACCCAATGATACGCCGGCTTCAGAATTTTATGTGAAAATTATGGTACCAAACAATGTATACTACCAAGTAGAAACTTAGAAATGTTTAAACTTGCATCCTGGCCAAGATATAATAAATATCTTGTGTATCTTGTGTGTTTGCACACAGCCAACTTACCTTCAAAATAGGCTGATTGTCGCAAAAAGTGTTGACCATTTATATGCATCCGTCAAAACAACAAACTGGCTCTCTTGAGACCTGTTGAAACCTGAATCTATGGAAAATATTGCTCCCCTTAATGGGTTAGAATGTGAAGAAAGTAGTAGTTCTACTCACAAAAAGACTGAACACACTCGGGATAAATTCATCTTTTGGTATCTCACCAAGAATGTTTGCCTCCTTAACAACGCCTTGATAACCTTTAACCACAGATTAAATTAACAGAAAAATGGATAAAACAGCAATTCTAAAACCTATTCCTTAATTGAAGAAACTGGAAAAGAAGAAGAAAAACATAAGGAAAAAATCCCAAGGAACAAGCCGATGATTTTTTACTGAGGTGGACAAAATCATGAGAAAAATCAAGGGGTTAAAGGAAAATAAAAATGTATAACATCTTAACAGCAAAAAAACCTGTTTAGATAACTTAGAAAGTAGGTAATTCAGATGAGAAAGATGAAAATAGCTGCTTATTCTGCAATGAGAATAAAACATGTCCTAGCTTGCTCTAATGAAGCTTCATTGTTCTTGCTTATTCCTGAGGAAGAGGATGATTTATTCTTCGTAACTACTGCTCGAATGTTAAAACAAAAAGACAGTTTTTAAAAAGTATTCTGAAGTATTCTAGGTGTTTTAGAGCTTTTTTATTAACAATTTACACATATAGATGTTGATTTAAACCTGCTTGTGATAGTTTAAGGTTGTTTTATTCCCTTTGAATAATGAGTTTTTGTAAATTAAAATTTTTTCATGTATTTTAAAGATGTCTCACTTTTATCTTACCTATAGGGGAAACAGGGTATTTACATATTACTTGTTATAAAACCTGTTAGTTTTTAAAATAATGTATGATGAATACTTCTTTCACACTTTGATTTTGTATGTACCTCTTTTAGTATTAAAATTCTTCTCTCTTTTGTTTAATTTACACAGTATTAAAAATAATGGGCGAATTCAAATACTAGTGTTAAGGTTTTCCCACTAGTTTATCATATAAACCACGGATATTAAAAAGCTTACATCACTGCTAATTTCACAAATAATGCCAAAGTTAAACACCAAATGTAACACTTATGTGCCAGTCTACTTGAGAAGGATACAAAGATCTGAATCCAACGCTAGAGAATGAGACAAAAAATATTGTGAGTACACAGGCACAACTATGTCTAACTATTTTAATGAGAATAGACAGAAAATTTGAAAAGCATTGGTGACTAGTGAGAGAAGTGGATGGCACATATGCGTATATAAACTAGATGGTCTATATTTACAACAAAAATAATTATATATTGGTAGCAAACATGTCGAAGAAATAGAGTTCTATGCTATCCTACCTATAAATGTGGTAGGATTGGATGTACTGTAGGCTACACTGCTTCTACTCATATTACTTACAATATTTAATATTTTTATGTGTTTTTTTTACTATTTTATATTTAAATGGAGATAGAAATCATGAACTCTCATTCACACTATTCATTTCACACTCTCTTCGGTTATTGTTTTATAGATTATTTATTCCTTTGTTAGAAAAACAAGGTATATCTTTTGTTGTTCCTATTCTAAGGTAATTAATTAATATAAACTTACACTTGCCATTCCAGTTTGGTGTTGAGGCCTGGAATTGTAGTACAAATCGTTACCTATTGAATAGCTGTTTATGTCACCATTGTTGTCAAGTGCTAATGATTGTTGTGAAGACCTTAATGATGTTAAACCAAGTGCTAAGTGTGATCGAGATGTTTGTAACCGTTCTCTACCTTCCCCTTCTCTGCGCCCTCTTCTGCTTCCAGTCATATCTCTACACAATCCAGGTTTATTAGAGTGTGATTGTGTTTATTTGAGTATGGGACTTAACTAAAGTTTTATGATGAGGAAAGGTGAAAGTTTTAAGGAAAGGTGAAAAATAGAAGTAGGAAATATGAATAAGTGAAATAAAGATTCTACTAAGTTAGATATTACTGATGATTCAATTTAAAATTGGTTAAATTATTACTATTCATTAAAACATACTGTTAGGATTCACAAAGCAGTATTAATTTGCTAATTTTTCACTTGATAATTTATTATGTTCTATAATGCATCACTTCTTTGGGGTGTATTCAACTGTTCACTATACTACTCATTTCTTCACAAAATGCTTCACATTAAAAACTAATATTTGTATAATTTTATAATTTATGCTATACTTTAGTTTTTATGAATACTACAAAGGATTTTGAAAACTAGGATTAAGACAATTTTCTTGGTTATTGGTATGTGAATGATGGAAGCATTCTAGAATGTCTGGAATGTATTCAGAAACTGTTATTGCTGTATTTATTGCAGGATCTCTTTATTCTCATAATTTGAATTTTACCAACGGGACTTTTCTAAAACATTCAGAAAGAAGGTAATAACCCAGTGTTTATAGACCAGTATCATAGAAGCTTAATAATAAATAATCAAGGGTATGGGTACAGATCTGTGCTAAGTAGGATCTTGCTTCAATATAGAAGAAATCTATCCAGAACAAATCTGTATGGTCAAACACCTGCTTAAATAACAGTTCTCCAAAACATCAGTTGAGATTAGAAAAAAAATTTCTCAAAATGTGAAAATTTTGTGGTTTTATTTAGATTACTAAAGAGCAATGTTTTCCATAAGGTTTTTGATAACAATGAAAAGAAGTATTTTTAAAAATCAAACAAGTTAAAAAATTTGGTATAAGTATTTGATATTATTTTATTTGTGTTTATAATGACCTTACTTTGTTAACATATTTACATCTTTATAATTAGCTATTTTTGGTAATTTAAAGTAAAAGTAATTATTAAAATATTGTAATCATATTTATAAATTTTAAAAAAACTTGGGCTAGTATCTTTTATAGGTGATTATTGTTCTATAAGAATCCTAAGAATGTTTCCTAAGAATTTGTGTTTCCAAATATTAATCAATAGAAAAATTAAGTTTCAAAAAGCAATAAAAGAAGAGAGAGAAAAATAATTGAAAATATTTTGTATATAATTAAAGTAAAGAAAATATCAACATTAAAGATTACACAAAATACAAAATATGGAAAATAAGAATTTATTTGAACAAGCAGTTGTACAGGCAAAAACTATACTTGTAATAAAAATAAATGAGGAATTGTACATGTTCTGATAAAGGGACTCAGGGAGGCTTGCCCTATAGTTCATTCAATCAAAACCGAGCGTTTGTTCTTTCAATAGATCTGGTTTGACGTATGTTCTTGATCTGTCGCCATAACCTCATACTAATACTCATACTATAGAATTGATTTGGGCTTAAAAAAAAGATATATTGCAAGAAAAAACAATAAGATTACAGTTACAGATATATTACACCTGATGAAATGAGCTTTGTAAAGTATTATGGAGTCTAATTGGAAGACGGTGGTATATTGCGTAAAGAAAATTATTCTAGAGGCTTGGAAAAAAGAAGAGTTGATGGAAAATGACAAAGATAAAATGATACTAAATAATAGCAAACGACAGCTCAAGTGAAAAAAAAAAACTGAATGAGTGATTAGAGTGGCGATGAAGTCAAAAAAAGTCAATGAAATGAGTGGTGTTTTTCTGTTCTTTACAATTACAAAAAAAGTGATAAATTTTAAGGAACTGTTAAAGTCATGATGATGTAGGGTATATTTTCATGCTACTTGGTTCAAAGTAAATTTTGGTGCTGCATTTTATATTGAACAATAAAAGAATATAATTATTGAGTTTACATAGCTATTTCCTTTTAATAGTAGGTGCAAAAAAATTCAACTATCTGTTTAATCAAACTGGAAAAATATGTTTCACCAAATCCAAAATGGTGGCTATTTTTAAATATTAATATAGAATTTCCTTAAATGTTTTCTGTAATTTTCTTATATTGTAGTTGTAAATATATGCTTATAATAGACTACAATTGTTTATAATAATGAGCTAATGTCACATTAATGAGATCATATTAAATAAGAAAGTGATATTAAAGATGAAAATGTGAATGGTAGAGCTGCATAGTAGACCTTGGAAATGATGTAGTTGTCTGTTTCTGGAAACCTCCAAACCAAAATGTCAGTTTGTAATACTTTTTTACTTTTAACTCATTTTATTTTCAACAACATTTAATTTAAAAGAAAGAACTGTTACCTTCTAACATCATGTATTCCATTATCATCATCATCATCATCTGGTTCTTCATCTCTGGTCAATTCCTTTTTAATGACAACGACGGGTGGAGGTTTGGGCTCTAATGATCTATTCTGTGGTTGTGGAGTAATTCCTGCTGATGTTCCAGCACGAGGTTGCCTTGTAACTAGAACCAATCTTCTTGGAATTGACATAATGATAACAACATCATCTAAACTCATTCGAGTCACATCTACCAAATTGACAGCTAGAATTTCATCTCCTACCTGTGTGGAAATATTAAAAGTGTTAATTGATCTGTTATTTATTAACAAATAAACATATTGAAGTTATTGATTAAAGAACAATACCTTAAGGCAACCACTGTTGTAGACTGCTGATTCCAGAGCAATACGTGAAATAAACACACCATCAGAACGGTCGATCCCATTGCCTTCACGGATGTATAAACCTAAAGTTTGTCCTGGTCTTTTCACTATTTCCACTACGTGTACGGAATGTTTTGAATCCTAAAAGAATATGATTAATTAGGGATTTATTAATATAGGAACAACATTGGGCTACACGTGCAAGTTCTTAATTTTAAACATAAAAACCTTTTTAATACCAAAATATTTTGGCTATTTTCAAGAGCCTCCAACTTGTTAATAGATTATTGTTTGGAGGTTTGTTGTAACTTATTTAGATAATTTTATTAGATAAAAGCTAATTCTAAATATGAAATCTTTCTTCGTTATAAATAGGTAGGCCTGTCCTCGGTATATTTCAAGACAGTAAACAGTAGCTGCTGCTTTTTGTAATCCTATTTGTCAATAATATTTATTGCAGAAGCATATTTGATAGCAATAACTGATCATATAATCACGATGTACTGTATTATGGTCACAAGTGTTTACTGAACAATATGTAGGCCTAACGTTACTGTGGAATTTAGCCCATAAATTTGACATAAAGACAGAAAAGAATAAATTCCCGGAGGACCACAGAAATAATTTTAGAAACAGCAACTCTGTAAATTGCCTTGAGTATTTGTGAAAAAAAAGGTTATGAACAAAGAAAATTGCTAAAATACTTACAATAAAATTCTCTTTAAGATGTAGATGGCAGCTAAGGGTGTGCACACCACTAAACCAACTAAACCACTGTTCAATAAATATTTTTAATTACTAAAGTTTAAATGTTTAATAAAAGAACAACAAAAGTTTCCATTGCTAGTTTATCACATGCTAAACACTTGTTGAATAACGTTCCATAATAAAGTAACAACAATGTGATGTTATTAACTAGTTAAAACCTATAAAATGATTTATTTTGTTTCGAGATGATTCACAACACTTATTATATGAATAATTGCAAACATAAAATTGGGAGAAAACAATGTGGAAGAAATAAGGCCAAAATGGTGAGGAAAGACTGAGGAGAAATGACGTAACAATCTCTGTTGGAGTTGAGATACATACTGCCAAGAAATGGCGAGAGTATTGCGAAGTAGTTATTGCGACAATAGGTTACGCGCAGTAGTTTGAGAGAAAGCTAAACTAGACGAATTTCGAGAACTGTACCAAACATACTGTCCACCAAAAACTAGTAGTTTTTAACTATAGGTTAGAAGAGGAAAGGAGAAGAAAGAAGCGAGGGCAGATGGCTAGAGAGAGGGGTAATGAGGGAAAACGAAGGAGTGAAAGAGAGAGTGTCGCAGCTGTCCTTAACAAGTAAAGTTCTTCGGAGAGTAGACGAGGCGAGTAGACTTCATGTAGAGTAGAGATGAGTTTCAGGTATTGCCAAAGAGGAAGCATTGTCGAAGAAGAGTGTAAATATAGATGATGCAGTACTTCTTGACCATGAGTAGAACTAGGTCCAGAGTGATTATAAAGGTGATGAAAGAAGTCTCCTCAGAGGTTGAAGAGACGGTACTTCTTGGGTACAACCAGAGAATGGTTAATACCAGGGATGAGAGCAGAGTTGTGCCTCCTACCGCCCCCCCCCCTGAGAAGACCAGGTTTGTAATGAAAGGGCAACAGAGGCTGAAGAAAATTTTGAGGTTGCTTACGGTGAGGAGAAACAATGGAGTTAAAACAAAAAAGGAATTTTAGAAGAAGAGATTTCGAAACAACACCATTTAAGAAACAATAACATTTTTTGGTTCGCAAGCCTAATGGTTCAGCTACTTTCTTAGCTGAAGCAAAGATTTGAGATTTTGCAGTATGTTGTGGCTCAGAGAGAGAATATCCAGTCCAATAAGGTGGCCCAGCTAGAGCATATCTAGTGTTGGATTGCTGAGCGAGAGAATTTTCGGCGAGAGGTGGCCCAGCAAGAGAATTTTCAGTGTAAAGTAGCCCAGTGATAGAGTTTCCAATATGAAGAGACAGGATATTAAGAAAATTTCCAGTTTGAAGAGATTGCCCAGAAACAGAATTCCCAGTTTGAGATGATCCGGAATGAAATTTTACAGTAGTCAAGAGAGGTTGAGAGAGAGTTTGAGGGGTTTTTAGGCTTGAGTGGTATCGAGATCAAAAATGTCATTGAAATTGACAAGAAGGAGGCCCTTCTTCATGTAGCAGCATATTTAGCCTCTGTTTACACTGATGTCGTGATTTATTTGTAGCGCATTTAGCTTAAAAATGTGCACCCAAACAATTGAAGCAGCGATGGCGCTGTTTTATCTGGTGGAGACGTTCAGGGATTGAGAAACTATTAGAAATTTTGCAAAGAAATATTATAGAAACAAGTGGTAGTGGGGATGCCAGAGTCAGAGCTTGAAGAAGGAGTCACAGGTGATGGTGTGCATTGTCGAGATGATCTATAAGTGTGGGAAACAAGACGAGAAGAGTTGGGTGTGTGAAGACATTGTGAAGATTGTTAGAAAGAGTAAGAAGAGCGCTTAGTGACATTATCTTGCGCTATAAGTACTCTGGTTGTTGATCAACTATTGTTCGAATGAGTGGATGTAGACAACAAGATCTCCATAGCCCTTGCCTGTTCCGTAACAAATTTATTTAAGCGCTCAAAAGAAGAAACACTAGCTGTAGTCAGTTGGGTCTCAAGACTGAGAAGAGTTACAGGGTTTAAAAAGGAAAAAGATAGTTGAAAAAGCAAAAAGTCGGATAATTTTGGCAAGTTCAATGCCTTAGGGGCACTGACTGGATTAGAGTGATTTGAAAGGTATCTAGAAGTTAGTCATGAGTAGCTTCCTTCGTGATGGAGAAGTTAAGAATTTGCTTTACATAGTAATCTGCCAGCCGACAAGGATTGGGATAATGCCTTTGTAGCCAATCTGGTAGTTGTCGAGTGTGACAGGTAGCTCTGAGATTATACCTGATGTGTCACCCTTCAACGCATCTCGAAGGTACTGAAACTTATGGATGTCGCTAAATACCGTATTGTGATGAATTAGAGAGTTATACATCTAGTTAAGTCTGCCCAGTCTTTGACTTAACCAGAGAAGTGAGGTACAGTTAATGTAGGTAAATTTGTTGGTATCCGTACAAATTTGGTGTCGGTTTCCTTTTTTATTGACTTAGCACATTTCAAAACTATCGGGTAAAAAATGGTGTTGAATTTCTTAAAAGTTTAATGAACCTATCGAGATTTCATTCCAACAAGGCAGCATTTTAGATCTGCTCTAGATGGTGTTGAATGCTTCTTAGATCCTGTGTACCTTTTTGTACACAGCCTCAGGGGCAGAGTCATCGCCGATGAAACTAGAAATTTCTTCCAAGTAAAGACTTTGAAAGCAAACCCTTGCCTCACATTGTTTGAAGATGGTTACCATGATTAAATAAAGAAAAAAAGATAATGGACAAAAACAAAAATTGGGGAAATAGAGGACAAAACTGTAGGTGGTTAAATTTTTGATGCTCTAAAGCATCCGTGCCCGAAATGCCCAACATAGCGTTCAGCCCTTGAATTTGACACAAATACAGTTAATAATAAATACAAATAATATACTACTGGAGGACAACACATATAAATTTTAAAAAGGCAAATCTGTGAATTGCTTTGAGTATATGTAACAAAAATTTTATGAACAAAAAAAATTGCTAAAATACTTACAATAAAATGTTCTTTAAAGATGTAGATGACGGTGTAGGGTAATCTAGAACTGTTCACTAAACACTTTTAATTACTCAAGTTCAAATGTTTACTAAGAGAATAACAAAAATTTCCTTGCTAGTTTTCCATTCGCTAAACACTTGTTGAATAAGGTTCAATAATAAAGTAATGACAATGTAAGGTTAATAACTAGTAAAAGGCTATAAAATGAATAATTTTGTTTTGAGATAATTCACAGCACTTATTAAATGAATAATTGCGAAGATAAAATTGGGTGAAAACAACATACAAGAAATAAGCTTAAAAAGGTGAGGAAAAACCGAGAAGAAACAACGCGACAATCTCTGTTGGAGTTGAGATACACACAGCCGAAAAAGTGTATTGATCAGTAGAGCGAGTGCTGTAGCTCTGTAGTGTTTTGTTTGGTCTGTGCTACTACAAGCATATTTTATTGCTTGACAAATTAGATGATACCAATGATCGATGAGATGATTACAAGCGGCTCGATTACAATGTATTTATATGATTCTGTATTTAAAGTGAAACTATATTAATAACCTAATGATAACATTAAGAGTGATCATGTTATGCAGCAGCTACTGTTGTCTTTTCTAATCATTATTCTCCTTTGCCTTGAAGAACTGGGAGGTTTCATTTCTCCACCTTAATCTTACCTATAATTTACCATATACCTTTATATATTAACAGCAGTTGGTGATAAATAGCCTGTATGTTTATTTTAAATTTAAAAGAAAAAATTATGTCCAAACATCATGATGGGGTATTAATAAAATTATCTCAACCAAATTTGTTATATAAAATTAAAATTTTAAAATGAGTACCAACAAATCTTTTAAGCCATATAAATAGAATTATCATTACAGTAAAAATTTTTACAAAAATACATTTTTTTTGTAGAAAATATAATTAATTTAAAGTGATCTGTAACAATACAGAACTGATTCCGATACCTACATAAGAGCACAGAACTTAGAGGAGGGTAGGTTATCAGTTGTTCTACTTGAAAGTAAAGAATACATAGGTCAGATAGCATTTGTATAAGCTCCTGAATGAATAACATGTATAGCTATTTGTCCAGTATGATTTATAATCAAGTTTGTTGCATACAGGTTCCTGTACAGTAGATATAAAAATATATAAATCCTAGTGATTACATCGATCCAGTGTGACTTGATTAACAGAAACTCAGATAAACCAATTTATTTTCATATTTGTTGATTCCACGTGAGCTACTAGTTTTCCCTAAACACTTGTATATATTTACAAACTTGACTATAGTAGCACTTACTTTTATTTGTTGAGGACGGCCGTTTCGGGAGATGTGTTCCATTTTCCTGATCATTACTCAGACTGTAACTGATCTTAAGGTTTTCGTAGGTTAGGGTATTAGGGTGGAGGTGGAATATTATGGTGGTGTGGGTGTATTTTGTGAGTATTAGGAGTTATGATGTCAAAAAGTGTGTGTGACTTGTAATGTAATTGTGTATTGAATATGTGTGTAGGGTGTAGTTTGAAGTGTCTGAAGGATTTGTAGGTTAGACGTTACCTACTAAACTCCACAAAACTTGACTACATAGACATAATATCTAACCTACAAATCTTGATAAACGACACAGAAATAACCAACGCTACACAACCGAAAAATACGAAATATACAGACACTTCAAACTACATCCTACACACATACTCAATACACAATTACATTACAACTCACACACCTTTTGACATCATAACTCCTAATACTCACAAAATACACCTACACCACCATAATATCCCACCCCACCCTAACACCCTAACCTACGAAAACCTTGAGATCAGTTACGGTCTGAGTTGACAATGGGACACATCTCCCAAAACAGCTGTTCTCAACAAATATAAGTAAGTGCTACTATAGGCAAGTTTGTAAATAATTACAATTTATATTATTATATGAATTATATTAAACTAGTAGAATCAACCGACTTAAGCAACTTGATAATTCATGTTGGACAAGCCTTCAGTTTCTTAGATTTATTGTCAACAACAGATAATGTGGATAGTGTAATGAGAAATCATCTGATGAGTTCGCCAAACTTCATCTCATCTCATATAATACAAACTGAACTTTTAGACTGTATATATAACGTTTACATGGATGATATAAAAATGGCATAAATAATGTAGATTTTTTTATATTTTTTATTCCATCTTCACATGAGCTACTAGTTATCAGTAAACACTTTTAAATGTTTATAAACTTGCCTATAGTAGCACTTACTTTGTTTGTTGAGGGCGGACGTTTCGGGAGGTGTGCCCCATTGTCAACTCCGACTGTAACTCTGATTTACGGTCTGAGTTGACAATGAGGCACTCCTCCCAAAATGGCCGTCCTCAACAAACAAAGTAAGTGCTACTATAGGCAAATTTATAAACATTTAAAAGTGTTTAGTAGATTTTTTGTTGCCATTTAAGCTGATATATCCTGTGTGAGCCAATAAGTAATTACTTTGTGTCTTATCGCAGAATGTAAACCAATAAAAAAATTTGTTACATTTGTAGAAATCCATGATTGCAAACTAATGGACTCTCTGAAAGTATATAAGCTATTTTGAGCTCTTTGAGTAATCAGAACCTTATTACTCAATCAGGGAAGTGTTCAGACTTGGCAAAATCTAAATTCCTAATTTCTAAATTTGTACCCTTGTTACACTCATTAATTAAATTCAGTTACTAAAAATGCTTGATCAGAAATATAAAAACTGTTAGGTTGTTTTTTGGTAAGGTTAGTAGGTTTTGTTTATTTTGTTCATACTCAAACAAAGCAATATACTGCATTCAGCTTGTAATAAAAGATTACTATCTGCTTTTCAAACACAATTTGATCATGAGTTGTTAGCAACTTTAGAGATTTAAAAAAGCTAATTAATCACATGTATAGAATGGAAATGAGGTCGGCTGGGTCGATTCGACTACAAGGGAAGCTTTTGGATTAAAAACTTTATTTAAAAACAAAAGATTTTTATATTTTTAATGCAGTCATTATTTTGTATATCATCCAAAGTCAAAGTATAGTGTATAGTGTAGTATATCCTGGGGTATTTTTGAACTGTGTAGGTGTTTTTTAATTATGTTGGATGTTGTGAATGCTATTTTATATTTAGGTTAACCTTGTTCTGCAAACAAATACATAGTAATTAAAAAACACCTACAGAATCCAAAGCCCACCAGGATAAACATGACAGGGCAGGGGTATACAATATCACATGCAACAACTGTCCCAGCTTTTACGTAGGACAAACAGGGAGGACGTACTTCATCATGAAGGCAAAATCCATAAATGTAATTTTTATTGCCCATCAATATCTAGTCTAACAAACTAATAATTATTTTTAATGAATTTAAGATTATGTTTTAAATGTCACTTACCTGCAGACCAAGGTACCGTTTGTCCACATCAGAGGCTGCTCTTCCCAGATGACGAGGATCCAATAGGCGAACAACCATTTCCCCCCTTCGTTCCACTGCTTCAAGAGCTGCAGCTGTTGTTGCATCATGGTCATTCTCCACAGTCTCAATCTGGCGGAAAATCTCATTGGAAATTCCACTCACCTGTAAACCATTCATAACATTTTAGTTATAATAGTTAAATACCATGTGGTAAAGAAAAATTTTATGCAGTTAAGTATCTTTTAATGTGGTTAAGAAAAATTGCAGATTTAAATAAAGGATTTTTTCATGACTATTGGCATCATTATATGCCAAATATATAAAGGCAAGTTTTGTTGTCCATGACTATTGACAAAATCTTTAAATTTGAATTTATAACCCACAACTTGCTGAACTTATAATTTAGGTAAATTTGTGACAAACTTATTACTTGAAAATCAGTGAGTGCAATCAATATAGCTCAATAAGTTTTTATTAAATTACAATTTCTACAAGTTATTTTTAGAAATTCAGTCAAAGCGCAATAAATGTTTTTATTGGTTAATAATATTTTACATGTTGGAAATAATTAACTAAAACAATTCATATGTTATGTTTTTGTCTAATAAACTGCCATGAGAAGTGTAAAACACTTATCTTTTGAGAAAATTTGGATGACAATATTTTGTTTCCTCATCATGATCTTATTCTAACTCATCCCCAATATTTTTTGTAGGAATACTTTAAATTGAACAAAACATTTGCCGTTACTTTACAAGAACCAAATCATTCCTTAATCCATCTAGCCATAAGTGAGTTATGAAGAAGAAACCAGATTAATTTTGAAGGAACACTGGTTGAAAAAGCCAAGAGAGGCTTATAAGTAGTTGTCTCATACAAATATCACACTATACCAAGTTATATGAAAATAATACCTAAAGAGTTTAAAACTGTGGAAAATATGTTTACAAGATAGAAGATTATGTTGCAGTTTACTTAATTCACAGATCTGGTCTGCTTTAAAGAGAATAAGTCATCATCAGTTTTTAAAGTGGAGACTTTCAATCATTTTTCTTTGTTTTAGCTATCATTTTGAACATTCATGTTTTCCAACTGTCGTCATCTTTGTATAGTCGAAGAGTGAATGTTTATATGTGTCTTTCTTTTTCTTCTCAGTTTACTTATGAAACCTGCTCAAACAATGTGATATGGTTTACTAATTTTTTCAATATGTTAAGATTATTTGGAAGTGTTTTTTGGAGCTTAAAAGGTCTTGTGTGCTCCTTACTACATAGTCTAGTCCACATACCACATTCATTCTCTTGGTTTGGTTTTGGAACTGACAATAAAAAAAAACCAGACCATGATTTAGTGAAAGTCTTTAGTACCTATGAGTTCCTGATCTGATTGTATGTTGTATTTGCAAAGCAAAAAAATTGAAAGACTACATTGATCTATATTGTTAATTAAACCTTACCTAGTGAGAACAAGTTCACAAAGGTAAATACTAAAAAAATACACTTAAACTCTCATTAATTACTAGTTTATTAACCAGACTAGTAAACCATCATCATTAATGGTCTCGTAATAATGAAAATGACAATCACTGGCTGCGAAACTATCTGATTGTTAAACCAACAATTAGTGAAAGATTGAAAATGATGTTTTTAGTATTTACCATTCAAAATATATCCTTTTAAAGCCATAATATTTAAATACCTATGTCACATTATAGGAAAAACGTGCAATACCAATCCAATACTTGAAAATATGGACGTGTCGAAAACCCCAAAAGTTGAAAAAGCTACACATCGTTTCCTTACAAAAATTAATATTTAAATATTGTGAATTATGAAAGTATTATTATAAAAATTACTAAACTGGTTGATAAATAAGCTGAACACTGGATTTATACAGTTTAACATATGTTAATAAGTAAACTATTGCCTATAGTAGCACTTAGTTTTAGTCTATATGGAGACACCTGTTTGAGAGAATGTGTCCATTTATCAACTCACTTTGTAACTCTGTGGTGAGGAAATGGAATACAATAAGATAATGGGACACTAGACACAAAGTAGAGCTAAGTACTCCTTTATACATGTTATTATAGATGAAAGTTTAAAATTATAACCTCTTTAAATTAAGTTACATATGGAAGCAAATAACATAACTATTAGATACTGGATTTATTAAAATCTTCACTTACCTTTCGGAAGTCATCTTGTACAACCATGGGGGGTGGTTCCTTAGGACGTGCACTGCTGCCATTGGTGCCTTGACCTTGTGCTTGACGTCGAGGACTTGTGGCCAAGTCAGGTGTCGCCTCCCTCCCCTCCTTACACAAACATACACACTGAATTACCAATACTTATGTCTACTAATGTGCAAACCATTTTGATGTTAAACATAATTATCTATTTAATAAAAACATATGAATAGTTTGTTATGCAACTACTCTGCCTTGTTATCTAAATTATTGTGTATATAATTTTAAAAATACTGTTAAATAAAAAACACAGAAAAACTAAATAACTTGATATTATGACTAGGAGATCATGTTAGTTAGAAAAATGAAACCATACCAAAAATTTTATTATTTCATATCAAGTTGTTTTACTTAATAAATTGTAGTTCTTAACTTTTTCAAAGTAAATTTGTCTGTAGTATTTTTTTAAAATTAAATATACTTGCATATATGACCACAATTTAGTTTTCTCTGTTCCGTTATATTTTATTTATGATATGATTAATTATAAAATATAGTGCATATTTTACATTCAGTTTACCATTGTGTATACATTTTAAAACTGTTTCACAATTCCTGAGTTCCATTTTGTGTGTGTTAAACTTCCATAAGCTGAATAACTACTTGTATATTCTATTTTATTTTTGAGTTAATGTGAAATTCTTTACAAGTGTAAATTTTATTTAAACTTAAAAATGTATGTAAATATTTTTTAAAAATATGATACAGTATAGTGATGTGTGTTATCCTGGTATATCTAGTCAAATTGTTTCTAAACAGTTCCTTATATCATTCATAGACTAAAAATAAAAATAAGGTCTAAGACCTCTTATTACTTTATTGGATGTATTTATCGAAAAATTTCGATTGCATTTGATCAATTTAACTTGTCAAAAAATCTTGTTCAAAACTTCAATAGCGAGCTTACTTATTTTACTAATTACTTCCGTAGTTTCAACTAAACTACAATGTAGGATATTTAAAAAATTGTTTATTAAAATATTTATCTGAATCTTGAAAACTATACATAATCAATTTTAAAAGTTGGAAAAAAATAATAAATAGGGCTTTTTATCTTTAACAAGCATTATGGTCTACTGGGATTAATAGCTAATTGAAATAAATAATAATTTCCTTAAGATTATTAAATATTTTGTGAAGTATTTTGTATTAATAGGAATCCAAAAGTAGTCATAAAACTATAAGGTACTTTGAAAATTTTGATAACGTTGATACTGCCAATCAGCGAAAAGCTTTAATCTATTAAGAAAAATGAAATAAAAACTCTTGTTTACGAAATTGTCGTTTAATTTTGTATATACATGTGTATATATATATATATATATATATATATATATATATATATATATATATGTATATATATATACACATATATATGTAATATATATATATATATATATATATATGTATATGTATATATATAAAATACGTTTTCTTGTTTAATAATTTAAAACAACATAGGTTATTCAAATACAAGAATATTTATTAATTTATATCCAAAGCTTTTCGTTGGTAAACAGTACCAACATCATCAGGAATGAAAATTACAATAATCATTAAATAAATAATCATCAATAAATTATTGTAATTTTCATTCCTGATGATGTTGATACTGTTTACCAACGAAAAGCTTTGGATATAAATTAATAAATATTCTTGTATTTGAATAACCTATGTTGTTTTAAAATATGTATATATATATATATATATATATATATATATATATGTAAAAAAATGAAATTATTCAAGTATTTATATTTGTGTGTGTGTGTGTGTGTGTGTGTGTGTGTGTGTGTGTGTGTGTGTGTGTGTGTGTGTGTGTGTGTGTGTGTTACTACTTTAAACATATTTTCTGTAAACATTCTCAATATCGGAAAATCAGAATTTATATGACAAATATAGTGGCAAACGTGGTCGAACATCTTTAAATACAGCCCAGACTCAAACAGAAAACATGGTGCTATGTAGGCAAATCACGTTCAGGTAAAAGTAACAAGTACCGTAAGTTACGAAAACAATAGAAAATTTGTGAGTAGTTAGGTTGTAAAAAATTATTTAGAAAGATCAACATGTCATTTTATAATTTATATAAAGATTTAAAAATATCATTAATAATTCTATAGTAATTTTTTGTAACTTAAAAATCATTTCATAATTTGAATAAAATTATATCGAAGTATACAAATATACAAACAACTTTTGGGCCTATCGTGTTATTATAATAATTGACTTTAAAAATTATTCCTATTAAATTTATACTGGAAAGGATTATAAAAACTATTTTCACAAATCCACAAAAATTTACACTGTTTTTTTTTTAAATGTGTGCTCTTGACATTTTGTTTAAAATATTTCCTGTAAAAAAACTATGAAAGAATGTACTGAAGTGTTTCCCCTAATGTAGAACCATTATTAATAAGCTGCAATGAAAAACATTTAATATATATAATATTATTACTATAATTAAGAGATACTTAACTAAGTGGATACTTAAGAGCTTACTTGCTGACGCGTTTCGAAACAATCGTTCCTTTTAGGAAGCAAAACCTTTATTACTACCAAAGGGTTAGCTTCGTAAAAGGAACGATTGTTTCGAAACGCGTCAGCAAGTAAGCTCTTTCACTTAGTTGAGTATTATTTAATTATAGTTTAATCAGTGAATTCAAGATGATAACAACAAGCAACTTTATTATTATTATTAATTTATTATAAAACGTTAATGTTTAACGGACGTCCAATAAAATTCGGAATTCCTACTTTCTTTTTTGATTTATTTTGCAATTAAGGTATTTAAAAATTTTGTTCTAGCATGAATGTAACATAAACTAACACAGAAACCTCGCTCTGCGTATATGCAAGTAGGTTGTACGACAAAATGTGTGAATTTTCGAAGAGTATTGTTATTTGTTAATAATAAATCAGCTGATATTATAATGAATTTCAAAAGCTTGTCATCAATTTGAAAGCACTTTGTTATTTTAAAAGGTGGTCAGTTCCGGCCCTTGGGAAGGGTACATACTCGGGCGGTAATCCTTTGGTACTTTAGAATATAAATCTTGATAAACTGATAAAAATACCTTTGTTTAAAAGTTGAGTAGAAAGCTGTTATACGATTTTTTTTATACATTATGAACTCTTGTGACAAAAACACTTTTTCAAAGTTAAACATCAGCCTTCTTTACTTTTCCTCCCAAATAGCGTATACTGCTGGGAATAGAATTTAGAGTCTTCAGGTTTGTTGTAACGAGCCCTACTTACTAAACCACTCAGGAGCTACTCAACCACTAAACGACCTCAATAATTACAATAAGCAAAACACTATACCAATAAAAAATTAATTTGAAATTTAGAGAAACGTTAATTTTAATATTTGTTGATTCCATCTTCGCGTGAGCTAGTAGTAATTACTAAACACTTTTAAATGTTTTAAACTTGCTATAGTAGCATTTACTTTGCTTGTTGAGGACGGCCGTTTCGGGAGATGTATCCCTTTGTCAACTCAGACCGAACGAGTTACAGTTTGAGTTGACAAAGGGATACATCTCCCGAAACGGCCGTCCTCAACAAGCAAAGTAAGTGCTACTATAGGCAAGTTTAAAACATTTAAAAGTGTTTAGTTAATTTTGATGTTACCAAAATATACATCAGCCAAAAAACAGTATCAGATACAAACACTAAAAATTGCAAATCACTATCATTCGCCCCACTTGATAAATCAATAAAATGTGAACATATGGAGACATTTCTGCAGAGAAAATATCCTTGCAGAGATCTCATACAAGATCTACTCTCTAAAGGCGTCCTCCCCATAAACGTCCTTGTAACAAGAAGTGTAGATAACATTAGGTAGGATTAGAAAACAGCCAAAACAATATCCTTGTAAGAGGGCGGGATTATTGTTTTTCGTATTCAGAATCGATTACCTCAAGGGGATCTACTCTTTATCGGAAGAAGTTGGATCTTTATTGCATCTATTATTTACAAAGTGGCTATACTCCTACCAGTTGTACGTCCTTGTAACAAGAAGGGAAGATAGAATAAGGTAGGATTAAAGAACAGCCTAAACGATCCTCTTTTACGTAGGGCAAATTATGGTTTTTCGTATTCAGAATCGCTTACCTCAAGTGGATATTCTCTCTATCGGAACAAGTTGGATCTTTATTGCATCTATTATTTACCTAGTGGCTATACTCCTACCAGTTGTACGTCCTTGTAACAAGAAGGGAAGATAGAATAAGGTAGGATTAAAGAACAGCCTAAACGATCCCCTTTTACGTAGGGCAAATTATGGTTTTTCGTATTCAGAATCGCTTACCTCAAGTGGATATTCTCTCTATCGGAACAAGTTGGATCTTTATTGCATCTATTATTTACCTAGTGGCTATACTCCTACCAGTTGTACGTCCTTGTAACAAGAAGGGAAGATAGAATAAGGTAGGATTAAAGAACAGCCTAAACGATCCCCTTTTACGTAGTGCAAATTATGGTTTTTCGTATTCAGAATCGCTTACCTCAAGTGGATATTCTCTCTATCGGAACAAGTTGGATCTTTATTGCATCTATTATTTACCTAGTGGCTATACTCCTACCAGTTGTACGTCCTTGTAACAAGAAGGGAAGATAGAATAAGGTAGGATTAAAGAACAGCCTAAACGATCCCCTTTTACGTAGGGCAAATTATGGTTTTTCGTATTCAGAATCGCTTACCTCAAGTGGATATTCTCTCTATCGGAACAAGTTGGATCTTTATTGCATCTATTATTTACCTAGTGGCTATACTCCTACCAGTTGTACGTCCTTGTAACAAGAAGGGAAGATAGAATAAGGTAGGATTAAAGAACAGCCTAAACGATCCCCTTTTACGTAGTGCAAATTATGGTTTTTCGTATTCAGAATCGCTTACCTCAAGTGGATATTCTCTCTATCGGAACAAGTTGGATCTTTATTGCATCTATTATTTACCTAGTGGCTATACTCCTACCAGTTGTACGTCCTTGTAACAAGAAGGGAAGATAGAATAAGGTAGGATTAAAGAACAGCCTAAACGATCCCCTTTTACGTAGTGCAAATTATGGTTTTTCGTATTCAGAATCGCTTACCTCAAGTGGATATTCTCTCTATCGGAACAAGTTGGATCTTTATTGCATCTATTATTTACCTAGTGGCTATACTCCTACCAGTTGTACGTCCTTGTAACAAGAAGGGAAGATAGAATAAGGTAGGATTAAAGAACAGCCTAAACGATCCCCTTTTACGTAGGGCAAATTATGGTTTTTCGTATTCAGAATCGCTTACCTCAAGTGGATATTCTCTCTATCGGAACAAGTTGGATCTTTATTGCATCTATTATTTACCTAGTGGCTATACTCCTACCAGTTGTACGTCCTTGTAACAAGAAGGGAAGATAGAATAAGGTAGGATTAAAGAACAGCCTAAACGATCCCCTTTTACGTAGTGCAAATTATGGTTTTTCGTATTCAGAATCGCTTACCTCAAAAGGATATTCTCTCTATCGAAACAAGTTGGATCTTTATTGCATCTATTATTTACCTAGTGGCTATACTCCTGCCAGTTGTACGTCCTTGTAACAAGAAGGGAAGATAGAATAAGGTAGGATTAAAGAACAGCATAAACGATCCCCTTTTACGTAGTGCAAATTATAGTTTTTCGTATTCAGAATCGCTTACCTCAAGTGGATATTCTCTCTATCGGAACAAGTTGGATCTTTATTGCATCTATTATTTACCTAGTGGCTATACTCCTACCAGTTGTACGTCCTTGTAACAAGAAAGGAAGATAGAATAAGGTAGGATTAAAGAACAGCCTAAACGATCCCCTTTTACGTAGTGCAAATTATGGTTTTTCGTATTCAGAATCGCTTACCTCAAGTGGATATTCTCTCTATCGGAACAAGTTGGATCTTTATTGCATCTATTATTTACCTAGTGGCTATACCCCTACCAGTTGTACGTCCTTGTAACAAGAAGGGAAGATAGAATAAGGTAGGATTAAAGAACAGCCTAAACGATCCCCTTTTACGTAGTGCAAATTATGGTTTTTCGTATTCAGAATCGCTTACCTCAAGTGGATATTCTCTCTATCGGAACAAGTTGGATCTTTATTGCATCTATTATTTACCTAGTGGCTATACTCCTGCCAGTTGTACGTCCTTGTAACAAGAAGGGAAGATAGAATAAGGTAGGATTAAAGAACAGCCTAAACGATCCCCTTTTACGTAGTGCAAATTATGGTTTTTCGTATTCAGAATCGCTTACCTCAAGTGGATATTCTCTCTATCGGAACAAGTTGGATCTTTATTGCATCTATTATTTACCTAGTGGCTATACTCCTGCCAGTTGTACGTCCTTGTAACAAGAAGGGAAGATAGAATAAGGTAGGATTAAAGAACAGCCTAAACGATCCCCTTTTACGTAGTGCAAATTATGGTTTTTCGTATTCAGAATCGCTTACCTCAAGTGGATATTCTCTCTATCGGAACAAGTTGGATCTTTATTGCATCTATTATTTACCTAGTGGCTATACTCCTACCAGTTGTACGTCCTTGTAACAAGAAGGGAAGATAGAATAAGGTAGGATTAAAGAACAGCCTAAACGATCCCTTTTACGTAGTGCAAATTATGGTTTTACGTATTCAGAATCGCTTACCTCAAGTGGATATTCTCTCTATCGGAACAAGTTGGATCTTTATTGCATCTATTATTTACCTAGTGGCTATACTCCTACCAGTTGTACGTCCTTGTAACAAGAAGGGAAGATAGAATAAGGTAGGATTAAAGAACAGCCTAAACGATCCCCTTTTACGTAGGGCAAATTATGGTTTTTCGTATTCAGAATCGCTTACCTCAAGTGGATATTCTCTCTATCGGAACAAGTTGGATCTTTATTGCATCTATTATTTACCTAGTGGCTATACTCCTACCAGTTGTACGTCCTTGTAACAAGAAGGGAAGATAGAATAAGGTAGGATTAAAGAACAGCGTAAACGATCCCCTTTTACGTAGTGCAAATTATGGTTTTTCGTATTCAGAATCGCTTACCTCAAGTGGATATTCTCTCTATCGGAACAAGTTGGATCTTTATTGCATCTATTATTTACCTAGAGGCTATACTCCTGCCAGTTGTACGTCCTTGTAACAAGAAGGGCAGATAGAATAAGGTAGGATTAAAGAACAGCCTAAACGATCCCCTTTTACGTAGTGCAAATTATGGTTTTTCGTATTCAGAATCGCTTACCTCAAGTGGATATTCTCTCTATCGGAACAAGTTGGATCTTTATTGCATCTATTATTTACCTAGTGGCTATACTCCTACCAGTTGTACGTCCTTGTAACAAGAAGGGAAGATAGAATAAGGTAGGATTAAAGAACAGCCTAAACGATCCCCTTTTACGTAGTGCAAATTATGGTTTTTCGTATTCAGAATCGCTTACCTCAAGTGGATATTCTCTCTATCGGAACAAGTTGGATCTTTATTGCATCTATTATTTACCTAGAGGCTATACTCCTGCCAGTTGTACGTCCTTGTAACAAGAAGGGCAGATAGAATAAGGTAGGAATTAAGAACAGCCTAAACGATCCCCTTTTACGTAGTGCAAATTATGGTTTTTCGTATTCAGAATCGCTTACCTCAAGTGGATATTCTCTCTATCGGAACAAGTTGGATCTTTATTGCATCTATTATTTACCTAGTGGCTATACTCCTACCAGTTGTACGTCCTTGTAACAAGAAGGGAAGATAGAATAAGGTAGGATTAAAGAACAGCCTAAACGATCCCCTTTTACGTAGGGCAAATTATGGTTTTTCGTATTCAGAATCGCTTACCTCAAGTGGATATTCTCTCTATCGGAACAAGTTGGATCTTTATTGCATCTATTATTTACCTAGTGGCTATACTCCTACCAGTTGAACGTCCTTGTAACAAGAAGGGAAGATAGAATAAGGTAGGATTAAAGAACAGCCTAAACGATCCCCTTTTACGTAGTGCAAATTATGGTTTTTCGTATTCAGAATCGCTTACCTCAAGTGGATATTCTCTCTATCGGAACAAGTTGGATCTTTATTGCATCTATTATTTACCTAGTGGCTATACTCCTACCAGTTGTACGTCCTTGTAACAAGAAGGGAAGATAGAATAAGGTAGGATTAAAGAACAGCCTAAACGATCCCCTTTTACGTAGTGCAAATTATGGTTTTTCGTATTCAGAATCGCTTACCTCAAGTGGATATTCTCTCTATCGGAACAAGTTGGATCTTTATTGCATCTATTATTTACCTAGTGGCTATACTCCTACCAGTTGTACGTCCTTGTAACAAGAAGGGAAGATAGAATAAGGTAGGATTAAAGAACAGCCTAAACGATCTCCTTTTACGTAGTGCAAATTATGGTTTTTCGTATTCAGAATCGCTTACCTCAAGTGGATATTCTCTCTATCGGAACAAGTTGGATCTTTATTGCATCTATTATTTACCTAGTGGCTATACCCCTACCAGTTGTACGTCCTTGTAACAAGAAGGGAAGATAGAATAAGGTAGGATTAAAGAACAGCCTAAACGATCCCCTTTTACGTAGTGCAAATTATGGTTTTTCGTATTCAGAATCGCTTACCTCAAGTGGATATTCTCTCTATCGGAACAAGTTGGATCTTTATTGCATCTATTATTTACCTAGTGGCTATACTCCTGCAAGTTGTACGTCCTTGTAACAAGAAGGGAAGATAGAATAAGGTAGGATTAAAGAACAGCCTAAACGATCCATTTTACGTAGTGCAAATTATGGTTTTTCGTATTCAGAATCGCTTACCTCAAGTGGTTATTCTCTCTATCGGAACAAGTTGGATCTTTATTGCATCTATTATTTACCTAGTGGCTATACTCCTACCAGTTGTACGCCCTTGTAACTAGAAGGGAAGATAGAATAAGGTAGGATTAAAGAACAGCCTAAACGATCCCCTTTTACGTAGTGCAAATTATGGTTTTTCGTATTCAGAATCGCTTACCTCAAGTGGATATTCTCTCTATCGGAACAAGTTGGATCTTTATTGCATCTATTATTTACCTAGTGGCTATACTCCTACCAGTTGTACGTCCTTGTAACAAGAAGGGAAGATAGAATAAGGTAGGATTAAAGAACAGCCTAAACGATCCCCTTTTACGTAGGGCAAATTATGGTTTTTCGTATTCAGAATCGCTTACCTCAAGTGGATATTCTCTCTATCGGAACAAGTTGGATCTTTATTGCATCTATTATTTACCTAGTGGCTATACTCCTACCAGTTGAACGTCCTTGTAACAAGAAGGGAAGATAGAATAAGGTAGGATTAAAGAACAGCCTAAACGATCCCCTTTTACGTAGTGCAAATTATGGTTTTTCGTATTCAGAATCGCTTACCTCAAGTGGATATTCTCTCTATCGGAACAAGTTGGATCTTTATTGCATCTATTATTTACCTAGTGGCTATACTCCTACCAGTTGTACGTCCTTGTAACAAGAAGGGAAGATAGAATAAGGTAGGATTAAAGAACAGCCTAAACGATCCCCTTTTACGTAGTGCAAATTATGGTTTTTCGTATTCAGAATCGCTTACCTCAAGTGGATATTCTCTCTATCGGAACAAGTTGGATCTTTATTGCATCTATTATTTACCTAGTGGCTATACTCCTACCAGTTGTACGTCCTTGTAACAAGAAGGGAAGATAGAATAAGGTAGGATTAAAGAACAGCCTAAACGATCTCCTTTTACGTAGTGCAAATTATGGTTTTTCGTATTCAGAATCGCTTACCTCAAGTGGATATTCTCTCTATCGGAACAAGTTGGATCTTTATTGCATCTATTATTTACCTAGTGGCTATACCCCTACCAGTTGTACGTCCTTGTAACAAGAAGGGAAGATAGAATAAGGTAGGATTAAAGAACAGCCTAAACGATCCCCTTTTACGTAGTGCAAATTATGGTTTTTCGTATTCAGAATCGCTTACCTCAAGTGGATATTCTCTCTATCGGAACAAGTTGGATCTTTATTGCATCTATTATTTACCTAGTGGCTATACTCCTGCCAGTTGTACGTCCTTGTAACAAGAAGGGAAGATAGAATAAGGTAGGATTAAAGAACAGCCTAAACGATCCATTTTACGTAGTGCAAATTATGGTTTTTCGTATTCAGAATCGCTTACCTCAAGTGGTTATTCTCTCTATCGGAACAAGTTGGATCTTTATTGCATCTATTATTTACCTAGTGGCTATACTCCTACCAGTTGTACGCCCTTGTAACTAGAAGGGAAGATAGAATAAGGTAGGATTAAAGAACAGCCTAAACGATCCCCTTTTACGTAGTGCAAATTATGGTTTTTCGTATTCAGAATCGCTTACCTCAAGTGGATATTCTCTCTATCGGAACAAGTTGGATCTTTATTGCATCTATTATTTACCTAGTGGCTATACTCCTACCAGTTGTACGTCCTTGTAACAAGAAGGGAAGATAGAATAAGGTAGGATTAAAGAACAGCCTAAACGATCCCCTTTTACGTAGTGCAAATTATGGTTTTTCGTATTCAGAATCGCTTACCTCAAGTGGATATTCTCTCTATCGGAACCAGTTGGATCTTTATTGCATCTATTATTTACCTAGTGGCTATACTCCTACCAGTTGTACGTCCTTGTAACAAGAAGGGAAGATAGAATAAGGTAGGATTAAAGAACAGCCTAAACGATCCCCTTTTACGTAGTGCAAATTATGGTTTTTCGTATTCAGAATCACTTACCTCAAGTGGATATTCTCTCTATCGGAACAAGTTGGATCTTCATTGCATCTATTATTTACCTAGTGGCTATACTCCTGCCAGTTGTACGTCCTTGTAACAAGAAGGGAAGATAGAATAAGGTAGGATTAAAGAACACCCTAAACGATCCCCTTTTACGTAGGGCAAATTATGGTTTTTCGTATTCAGAATCGCTTACCTCAAGTGGATATTCTCTCTATCGGAACAAGTTGGATCTTTATTGCATCTATTATTTACGTAGTGGCTATACTCCTACCAGTTGTACGTCCTTGTAACAAGAAGGGAAGATAGAATAAGGTAGGATTAAAGAACAGCCTAAACGATCCCCTTTTACGTAGGGCAAATTATGGTTTTTCGTATTCAGAATCGCTTACCTCAAGTGGATATTCTCTCTATCGGAACAAGTTGGATCTTTATTGCATCTATTATTTACCTAGTGGCTATACTCCTACCAGTTGTACGTCCTTGTAACAAGAAGGGAAGATAGAATAAGGTAGGATTAAAGAACAGCCTAAACGATCCCCTTTTACGTAGTGCAAATTATGGTTTTTCGTATTCAGAATCGCTTACCTCAAGTGGATATTCTCTCTATCGGAACCAGTTGGATCTTTATTGCATCTATTATTTACCTAGTGGCTATACTCCTACCAGTTGTACGTCCTTGTAACAAGAAGGGAAGATAGAATAAGGTAGGATTAAAGAACAGCCTAAACGATCCCCTTTTACGTAGTGCAAATTATGGTTTTTCGTATTCAGAATCGCTTACCTCAAGTGGATATTCTCTCTATCGGAACAAGTTGGATCTTTATTGCATCTATTATTTACCTAGTGGCTATACTCCTACCAGTTGTACGTCCTTGTAACAAGAAGGGAAGATAGAATAAGGTAGGATTAAAGAACAGCCTAAACGATCCCCTTTTACGTAGTGCAAATTATGGTTTTTCGTATTCAGAATCGCTTACCTCAAGTGGATATTCTCTCTATCGGAACAAGTTGGATCTTTATTGCATCTATTATTTACCTAGTGGCTATACTCCTGCCAGTTGTACGTCCTTGTAACAAGAAGGGAAGATAGAATAAGGTAGGATTAAAGAACAGCCTAAACGATCCCCTTTTACGTAGTGCAAATTATGGTTTTTCGTATTCAGAATCGCTTACCTCAAGTGGATATTCTCTCTATCGGAACAAGTTGGATCTTTATTGCATCTATTATTTACCTAGTGGCTATACTCCTGCCAGTTGTACGTCCTTGTAACAAGAAGGGAAGATAGAATAAGGTAGGATTAAAGAACAGCCTAAACGATCCCCTTTTACGTAGTGCAAATTATGGGTTTTCGTATTCAGAATCGCTTACCTCAAGTGGATATTCTCTCTATCGGAACAAGTTGGATCTTTATTGCATCTATTATTTACCTAGTGGCTATACTCCTACCAGTTGTACGTCCTTGTAACAAGAAGGGAAGATAGAATAAGGTAGGATTAAAGAACAGCCTAAACGATCCCTTTTACGTAGTGCAAATTATGGTTTTACGTATTCAGAATCGCTTACCTCAAGTGGATATTTTCTCTATCGGAACAAGTTGGATCTTTATTGCATCTATTATTTACCTAGTGGCTATACTCCTACCAGTTGTACGTCCTTGTAACAAGAAGGGAAGATAGAATAAGGTAGGATTAAAGAACAGCCTAAACGATCCCCTTTTACGTAGGGCAAATTATGGTTTTTCGTATTCAGAATCGCTTACCTCAAGTGGATATTCTCTCTATCGGAACAAGTTGGATCTTTATTGCATCTATTATTTACCTATTGGCTATACTCCTGCCAGTTGTACGTCCTTGTAACAAGAAGGGAAGATAGAATAAGGTAGGATTAAAGAACAGCCTAAACGATCCCCTTTTACGTAGTGCAAATTATGGTTTTTCGTATTCAGAATCGCTTACCTCAAGTGGATATTCTCTCTATCGGAACAAGTTGGATCTTTATTGCATCTATTATTTACCTAGTGGCTATACTCCTACCAGTTGTACGTCCTTGTAACAAGAAGGGAAGATAGAATAAGGTAGGATTAAAGAACAGCCTAAACGATCCCCTTTTACGTAGTGCAAATTATGGTTTTTCGTATTCAGAATCGCTTACCTCAAGTGGATATTCTCTCTATCGGAACAAGTTGGATCTTTATTGCATCTATTATTTACCTAGTGGCTATACTCCTGCCAGTTGTACGTCCTTGTAACAAGAAGGGAAGATAGAATAAGGTAGGATTAAAGAACAGCCTAAACGATCCCCTTTTACGTAGGGCAAATTATGGTTTTTCGTATTCAGAATCGCTTACCTCAAGTGGATATTCTCTCTATCGGAACAAGTTGGATCTTTATTGCATCTATTATTTACCTAGTGGCTATACTCCTACCAGTTGTACGTCCTTGTAACAAGAAGGGAAGATAGAATAAGGTAGGATTAAAGAACAGCCTAAACGATCCCCTTTTACGTAGTGCAAATTATGGTTTTTCGTATTCAGAATCGCTTACCTCAAGTGGATATTCTCTCTATCGGAACAAGTTGGATCTTTATTGCATCTATTATTTACCTAGAGGCTATACTCCTGCCAGTTGTACGTCCTTGTAACAAGAAGGGCAGATAGAATAAGGTAGGATTAAAGAACAGCCTAAACGATCCCCTTTTACGTAGTGCAAATTATGGTTTTTCGTATTCAGAATCGCTTACCTCAAGTGGATATTCTCTCTATCGGAACAAGTTGGATCTTTATTGCATCTATTATTTACCTAGTGGCTATACTCCTACCAGTTGTACGTCCTTGTAACAAGAAGGGAAGATAGAATAAGGTAGGATTAAAGAACAGCCTAAACGATCCCCTTTTACGTAGGGCAAATTATGGTTTTTCGTATTCAGAATCGCTTACCTCAAGTGGATATTCTCTCTATCGGAACAAGTTGGATCTTTATTGCATCTATTATTTACCTAGTGGCTATACTCCTACCAGTTGTACGTCCTTGTAACAAGAAGGGAAGATAGAATAAGGTAGGATTAAAGAACAGCCTAAACGATCCCCTTTTACGTAGTGCAAATTATGGTTTTTCGTATTCAGAATCGCTTACCTCAAGTGGATATTCTCTCTATCGGAACAAGTTGGATCTTTATTGCATCTATTATTTACCTAGTGGCTATACTCCTACCAGTTGTACGTCCTTGTAACAAGAAGGGAAGATAGAATAAGGTAGGATTAAAGAACAGCCTAAACGATCTCCTTTTACGTAGTGCAAATTATGGTTTTTCGTATTCAGAATCGCTTACCTCAAGTGGATATTCTCTCTATCGGAACAAGTTGGATCTTTATTGCATCTATTATTTACCTAGTGGCTATACCCCTACCAGTTGTACGTCCTTGTAACAAGAAGGGAAGATAGAATAAGGTAGGATTAAAGAACAGCCTAAACGATCCCCTTTTACGTAGTGCAAATTATGGTTTTTCGTATTCAGAATCGCTTACCTCAAGTGGATATTCTCTCTATCGGAACAAGTTGGATCTTTATTGCATCTATTATTTACCTAGTGGCTATACTCCTGCCAGTTGTACGTCCTTGTAACAAGAAGGGAAGATAGAATAAGGTAGGATTAAAGAACAGCCTAAACGATCCCCTTTTACGTAGTGCAAATTATGGTTTTTCGTATTCAGAATCGCTTACCTCAAGTGGTTATTCTCTCTATCGGAACAAGTTGGATCTTTATTGCATCTATTATTTACCTAGTGGCTATACTCCTACCAGTTGTACGTCCTTGTAACAAGAAGGGAAGATAGAATAAGGTAGGATTAAAGAACACCCTAAACGATCCCCTTTTACGTAGGGCAAATTATGGTTTTTCGTATTCAGAATCGCTTACCTCAAGTGGATATTCTCTCTATCGGAACAAGTTGGATCTTTATTGCATCTATTATTTACGTAGTGGCTATACTCCTACCAGTTGTACGTCCTTGTAACAAGAAGGGAAGATAGAATAAGGTAGGATTAAAGAACAGCCTAAACGATCCCCTTTTACGTAGGGCAAATTATGGTTTTTCGTATTCAGAATCGCTTACCTCAAGTGGATATTCTCTCTATCGGAACAAGTTGGATCTTTATTGCATCTATTATTTACCTAGTGGCTATACTCCTACCAGTTGTACGTCCTTGTAACAAGAAGGGAAGATAGAATAAGGTAGGATTAAAGAACAGCCTAAACGATCCCCTTTTACGTAGTGCAAATTATGGTTTTTCGTATTCAGAATCGCTTACCTCAAGTGGATATTCTCTCTATCGGAACCAGTTGGATCTTTATTGCATCTATTATTTACCTAGTGGCTATACTCCTACCAGTTGTACGTCCTTGTAACAAGAAGGGAAGATAGAATAAGGTAGGATTAAAGAACAGCCTAAACGATCCCCTTTTACGTAGTGCAAATTATGGTTTTTCGTATTCAGAATCGCTTACCTCAAGTGGATATTCTCTCTATCGGAACAAGTTGGATCTTTATTGCATCTATTATTTACCTAGTGGCTATACTCCTACCAGTTGTACGTCCTTGTAACAAGAAGGGAAGATAGAATAAGGTAGGATTAAAGAACAGCCTAAACGATCCCCTTTTACGTAGTGCAAATTATGGTTTTTCGTATTCAGAATCGCTTACCTCAAGTGGATATTCTCTCTATCGGAACAAGTTGGATCTTTATTGCATCTATTATTTACCTAGTGGCTATACTCCTGCCAGTTGTACGTCCTTGTAACAAGAAGGGAAGATAGAATAAGGTAGGATTAAAGAACAGCCTAAACGATCCCCTTTTACGTAGTGCAAATTATGGTTTTTCGTATTCAGAATCGCTTACCTCAAGTGGATATTCTCTCTATCGGAACAAGTTGGATCTTTATTGCATCTATTATTTACCTAGTGGCTATACTCCTGCCAGTTGTACGTCCTTGTAACAAGAAGGGAAGATAGAATAAGGTAGGATTAAAGAACAGCCTAAACGATCCCCTTTTACGTAGTGCAAATTATGGGTTTTCGTATTCAGAATCGCTTACCTCAAGTGGATATTCTCTCTATCGGAACAAGTTGGATCTTTATTGCATCTATTATTTACCTAGTGGCTATACTCCTACCAGTTGTACGTCCTTGTAACAAGAAGGGAAGATAGAATAAGGTAGGATTAAAGAACAGCCTAAACGATCCCTTTTACGTAGTGCAAATTATGGTTTTACGTATTCAGAATCGCTTACCTCAAGTGGATATTTTCTCTATCGGAACAAGTTGGATCTTTATTGCATCTATTATTTACCTAGTGGCTATACTCCTACCAGTTGTACGTCCTTGTAACAAGAAGGGAAGATAGAATAAGGTAGGATTAAAGAACAGCCTAAACGATCCCCTTTTACGTAGGGCAAATTATGGTTTTTCGTATTCAGAATCGCTTACCTCAAGTGGATATTCTCTCTATCGGAACAAGTTGGATCTTTATTGCATCTATTATTTACCTATTGGCTATACTCCTGCCAGTTGTACGTCCTTGTAACAAGAAGGGAAGATAGAATAAGGTAGGATTAAAGAACAGCCTAAACGATCCCCTTTTACGTAGTGCAAATTATGGTTTTTCGTATTCAGAATCGCTTACCTCAAGTGGATATTCTCTCTATCGGAACAAGTTGGATCTTTATTGCATCTATTATTTACCTAGTGGCTATACTCCTACCAGTTGTACGTCCTTGTAACAAGAAGGGAAGATAGAATAAGGTAGGATTAAAGAACAGCCTAAACGATCCCCTTTTACGTAGTGCAAATTATGGTTTTTCGTATTCAGAATCGCTTACCTCAAGTGGATATTCTCTCTATCGGAACAAGTTGGATCTTTATTGCATCTATTATTTACCTAGTGGCTATACTCCTACCAGTTGTACGTCCTTGTAACAAGAAGGGAAGATAGAATAAGGTAGGATTAAAGAACAGCCTAAACGATCCCCTTTTACGTAGGGCAAATTATGGTTTTTCGTATTCAGAATCGCTTACCTCAAGTGGATATTCTCTCTATCGGAACAAGTTGGATCTTTATTGCATCTATTATTTACCTAGTGGCTATACTCCTACCAGTTGAACGTCCTTGTAACAAGAAGGGAAGATAGAATAAGGTAGGATTAAAGAACAGCCTAAACGATCCCCTTTTACGTAGTGCAAATTATGGTTTTTCGTATTCAGAATCGCTTACCTCAAGTGGATATTCTCTCTATCGGAACAAGTTGGATCTTTATTGCATCTATTATTTACCTAGTGGCTATACTCCTACCAGTTGTACGTCCTTGTAACAAGAAGGGAAGATAGAATAAGGTAGGATTAAAGAACAGCCTAAACGATCCCCTTTTACGTAGTGCAAATTATGGTTTTTCGTATTCAGAATCGCTTACCTCAAGTGGATATTCTCTCTATCGGAACAAGTTGGATCTTTATTGCATCTATTATTTACCTAGTGGCTATAATCCTACCAGTTGTACGTCCTTGTAACAAGAAGGGAAGATAGAATAAGGTAGGATTAAAGAACAGCCTAAACGATCTCCTTTTACGTAGTGCAAATTATGGTTTTTCGTATTCAGAATCGCTTACCTCAAGTGGATATTCTCTCTATCGGAACAAGTTGGATCTTTATTGCATCTATTATTTACCTAGTGGCTATACCCCTACCAGTTGTACGTCCTTGTAACAAGAAGGGAAGATAGAATAAGGTATAATTAAAAAACAGCCTAAACGATCCCCTTTTACGTAGTGCAAATTATGGGTTTTCGTATTCAGAATCGCTTACCTCAAGTGGATATTCTCTCTATCGGAACAAGTTGGATCTTTATTGCATCTATTATTTACCTAGTGGCTATACTCCTGCCAGTTGTACGTCCTTGTAACAAGAAGGGAAGATAGAATAAGGTAGGAGTAAAGAACAGCCTAAACGATCCCCTTTTACGTAGTGCAAATTATGGTTTTTCGTATTCAGAATCGCTTACCTCAAGTGGTTATTCTCTCTATCGGAACAAGTTGGATCTTTATTGCATCTATTATTTACCTAGTGGCTATACTCCTACCAGTTGTACGCCCTTGTAACTAGAAGGGAAGATAGAATAAGGTAGGATTAAAGAACAGCCTAAACGATCCCCTTTTACGTAGTGCAAATTATGGTTTTTCGTATTCAGAATCGCTTACCTCAAGTGGATATTCTCTCTATCGGAACCAGTTGGATCTTTATTGCATCTATTATTTACCTAGTGGCTATACTCCTACCAGTTGTACGTCCTTGTAACAAGAAGGGAAGATAGAATAAGGTAGGATTAAAGAACAGCCTAAACGATCCCCTTTTACGTAGTGCAAATTATGGTTTTTCGTATTCAGAATCACTTACCTCAAGTGGATATTCTCTCTATCGGAACAAGTTGGATCTTCATTGCGTCTATTATTTACCTAGTGGCTATACTCCTGCCAGTTGTACGTCCTTGTAACAAGAAGGGAAGATAGAATAAGGTAGGATTAAAGAACACCCTAAACGATCCCCTTTTACGTAGGGCAAATTATGGTTTTTCGTATTCAGAATCGCTTACCTCAAGTGGATATTCTCTCTATCGGAACAAGTTGGATCTTTATTGCATCTATTATTTACGTAGTGGCTATACTCCTACCAGTTGTACGTCCTTGTAACAAGAAGGGAAGATAGAATAAGGTAGGATTAAAGAACAGCCTAAACGATCCCCTTTTACGTAGGGCAAATTATGGTTTTTCGTATTCAGAATCGCTTACCTCAAGTGGATATTCTCTCTATCGGAACAAGTTGGATCTTTATTGCATCTATTATTTACCTAGTGGCTATACTCCTACCAGTTGTACGTCCTTGTAACAAGAAGGGAAGATAGAATAAGGTAGGATTAAAGAACAGCCTAAACGATCCCCTTTTACGTAGTGCAAATTATGGTTTTTCGTATTCAGAATCGCTTACCTCAAGTGGATATTCTCTCTATCGGAACCAGTTGGATCTTTATTGCATCTATTATTTACCTAGTGGCTATACTCCTACCAGTTGTACGTCCTTGTAACAAGAAGGGAAGATAGAATAAGGTAGGATTAAAGAACAGCCTAAACGATCCCCTTTTACGTAGTGCAAATTATGGTTTTTCGTATTCAGAATCGCTTACCTCAAGTGGATATTCTCTCTATCGGAACAAGTTGGATCTTTATTGCATCTATTATTTACCTAGAGGCTATACTCCTGCCAGTTGTACGTCCTTGTAACAAGAAGGGCAGATAGAATAAGGTAGGATTAAAGAACAGCCTAAACGATCCCCTTTTACGTAGTGCAAATTATGGTTTTTCGTATTCAGAATCGCTTACCTCAAGTGGATATTCTCTCTATCGGAACAAGTTGGATCTTTATTGCATCTATTATTTACCTAGTGGCTATACTCCTACCAGTTGTACGTCCTTGTAACAAGAAGGGAAGATAGAATAAGGTAGGATTAAAGAACAGCCTAAACGATCCCCTTTTACGTAGGGCAAATTATGGTTTTTCGTATTCAGAATCGCTTACCTCAAGTGGATATTCTCTCTATCGGAACAAGTTGGATCTTTATTGCATCTATTATTTACCTAGTGGCTATACTCCTACCAGTTGAACGTCCTTGTAACAAGAAGGGAAGATAGAATAAGGTAGGATTAAAGAACAGCCTAAACGATCCCCTTTTACGTAGTGCAAATTATGGTTTTTCGTATTCAGAATCGCTTACCTCAATTGGATATTCTCTCTATCGGAACAAGTTGGATCTTTATTGCATCTATTATTTACCTAGTGGCTATACTCCTACCAGTTGTACGTCCTTGTAACAAGAAGGGAAGATAGAATAAGGTAGGATTAAAGAACAGCCTAAACGATCCCCTTTTACGTAGTGCAAATTATGGTTTTTCGTATTCAGAATCGCTTACCTCAAGTGGATATTCTCTCTATCGGAACAAGTTGGATCTTTATTGCATCTATTATTTACCTAGTGGCTATACTCCTACCAGTTGTACGTCCTTGTAACAAGAAGGGAAGATAGAATAAGGTAGGATTAAAGAACAGCCTAAACGATCTCCTTTTACGTAGTGCAAATTATGGTTTTTCGTATTCAGAATCGCTTACCTCAAGTGGATATTCTCTCTATCGGAACAAGTTGGATCTTTATTGCATCTATTATTTACCTAGTGGCTATACCCCTACCAGTTGTACGTCCTTGTAACAAGAAGGGAAGATAGAATAAGGTAGGATTAAAGAACAGCCTAAACGATCCCCTTTTACGTAGTGCAAATTATGGTTTTTCGTATTCAGAATCGCTTACCTCAAGTGGATATTCTCTCTATCGGAACAAGTTGGATCTTTATTGCATCTATTATTTACCTAGTGGCTATACTCCTGCCAGTTGTACGTCCTTGTAACAAGAAGGGAAGATAGAATAAGGTAGGATTAAAGAACAGCCTAAACGATCCCCTTTTACGTAGTGCAAATTATGGTTTTTCGTATTCAGAATCGCTTACCTCAAGTGGTTATTCTCTCTATCGGAACAAGTTGGATCTTTATTGCATCTATTATTTACCTAGTGGCTATACTCCTACCAGTTGTACGCCCTTGTAACTAGAAGGGAAGATAGAATAAGGTAGGATTAAAGAACAGCCTAAACGATCCCCTTTTACGTAGTGCAAATTATGGTTTTTCGTATTCAGAATCGCTTACCTCAAGTGGATATTCTCTCTATCGGAACAAGTTGGATCTTTATTGCATCTATTATTTACCTAGTGGCTATACTCCTACCAGTTGTACGTCCTTGTAACAAGAAGGGAAGATAGAATAAGGTAGGATTAAAGAACAGCCTAAACGATCCCCTTTTACGTAGTGCAAATTATGGTTTTTCGTATTCAGAATCGCTTACCTCAAGTGGATATTCTCTCTATCGGAACCAGTTGGATCTTTATTGCATCTATTATTTACCTAGTGGCTATACTCCTACCAGTTGTACGTCCTTGTAACAAGAAGAGAAGATAGAATAAGGTAGGATTAAAGAACAGCCTAAACGATCCCCTTTTACGTAGTGCAAATTATGGTTTTTCGTATTCAGAATCACTTACCTCAAGTGGATATTCTCTCTATCGGAACAAGTTGGATCTTCATTGCATCTATTATTTACCTAGTGGCTATACTCCTGCCAGTTGTACGTCCTTGTAACAAGAAGGGAAGATAGAATAAGGTAGGATTAAAGAACACCCTAAACGATCCCCTTTTACGTAGGGCAAATTATGGTTTTTCGTATTCAGAATCGCTTACCTCAAGTGGATATTCTCTCTATCGGAACAAGTTGGATCTTTATTGCATCTATTATTTACGTAGTGGCTATACTCCTACCAGTTGTACGTCCTTGTAACAAGAAGGGAAGATAGAATAAGGTAGGATTAAAGAACAGCCTAACGATCCCCTTTTACGTAGGGCAAATTATGGTTTTTCGTATTCAGAATCACTTACCTCAAGTGGATATTCTCTCTATCGGAACAAGTTGGATCTTCATTGCGTCTATTATTTACCTAGTGGCTATACTCCTGCCAGTTGTACGTCCTTGTAACAAGAAGGGAAGATAGAATAAGGTAGGATTAAAGAACACCCTAAACGATCCCCTTTTACGTAGGGCAAATTATGGTTTTTCGTATTCAGAATCGCTTACCTCAAGTGGATATTCTCTCTATCGGAACAAGTTGGATCTTTATTGCATCTATTATTTACGTAGTGGCTATACTCCTACCAGTTGTACGTCCTTGTAACAAGAAGGGAAGATAGAATAAGGTAGGATTAAAGAACAGCCTAAACGATCCCCTTTTACGTAGGGCAAATTATGGTTTTTCGTATTCAGAATCGCTTACCTCAAGTGGATATTCTCTCTATCGGAACAAGTTGGATCTTTATTGCATCTATTATTTACCTAGTGGCTATACTCCTACCAGTTGTACGTCCTTGTAACAAGAAGGGAAGATAGAATAAGGTAGGATTAAAGAACAGCCTAAACGATCCCCTTTTACGTAGTGCAAATTATGGTTTTTCGTATTCAGAATCGCTTACCTCAAGTGGATATTCTCTCTATCGGAACCAGTTGGATCTTTATTGCATCTATTATTTACCTAGTGGCTATACTCCTACCAGTTGTACGTCCTTGTAACAAGAAGGGAAGATAGAATAAGGTAGGATTAAAGAACAGCCTAAACGATCCCCTTTTACGTAGTGCAAATTATGGTTTTTCGTATTCAGAATCGCTTACCTCAAGTGGATATTCTCTCTATCGGAACAAGTTGGATCTTTATTGCATCTATTATTTACCTAGAGGCTATACTCCTGCCAGTTGTACGTCCTTGTAACAAGAAGGGCAGATAGAATAAGGTAGGATTAAAGAACAGCCTAAACGATCCCCTTTTACGTAGTGCAAATTATGGTTTTTCGTATTCAGAATCGCTTACCTCAAGTGGATATTCTCTCTATCGGAACAAGTTGGATCTTTATTGCATCTATTATTTACCTAGTGGCTATACTCCTACCAGTTGTACGTCCTTGTAACAAGAAGGGAAGATAGAATAAGGTAGGATTAAAGAACAGCCTAAACGATCCCCTTTTACGTAGGGCAAATTATGGTTTTTCGTATTCAGAATCGCTTACCTCAAGTGGATATTCTCTCTATCGGAACAAGTTGGATCTTTATTGCATCTATTATTTACCTAGTGGCTATACTCCTACCAGTTGAACGTCCTTGTAACAAGAAGGGAAGATAGAATAAGGTAGGATTAAAGAACAGCCTAAACGATCCCCTTTTACGTAGTGCAAATTATGGTTTTTCGTATTCAGAATCGCTTACCTCAATTGGATATTCTCTCTATCGGAACAAGTTGGATCTTTATTGCATCTATTATTTACCTAGTGGCTATACTCCTACCAGTTGTACGTCCTTGTAACAAGAAGGGAAGATAGAATAAGGTAGGATTAAAGAACAGCCTAAACGATCCCCTTTTACGTAGTGCAAATTATGGTTTTTCGTATTCAGAATCGCTTACCTCAAGTGGATATTCTCTCTATCGGAACAAGTTGGATCTTTATTGCATCTATTATTTACCTAGTGGCTATACTCCTACCAGTTGTACGTCCTTGTAACAAGAAGGGAAGATAGAATAAGGTAGGATTAAAGAACAGCCTAAACGATCTCCTTTTACGTAGTGCAAATTATGGTTTTTCGTATTCAGAATCGCTTACCTCAAGTGGATATTCTCTCTATCGGAACAAGTTGGATCTTTATTGCATCTATTATTTACCTAGTGGCTATACCCCTACCAGTTGTACGTCCTTGTAACAAGAAGGGAAGATAGAATAAGGTAGGATTAAAGAACAGCCTAAACGATCCCCTTTTACGTAGTGCAAATTATGGTTTTTCGTATTCAGAATCGCTTACCTCAAGTGGATATTCTCTCTATCGGAACAAGTTGGATCTTTATTGCATCTATTATTTACCTAGTGGCTATACTCCTGCCAGTTGTACGTCCTTGTAACAAGAAGGGAAGATAGAATAAGGTAGGATTAAAGAACAGCCTAAACGATCCCCTTTTACGTAGTGCAAATTATGGTTTTTCGTATTCAGAATCGCTTACCTCAAGTGGTTATTCTCTCTATCGGAACAAGTTGGATCTTTATTGCATCTATTATTTACCTAGTGGCTATACTCCTACCAGTTGTACGCCCTTGTAACTAGAAGGGAAGATAGAATAAGGTAGGATTAAAGAACAGCCTAAACGATCCCCTTTTACGTAGTGCAAATTATGGTTTTTCGTATTCAGAATCGCTTACCTCAAGTGGATATTCTCTCTATCGGAACAAGTTGGATCTTTATTGCATCTATTATTTACCTAGTGGCTATACTCCTACCAGTTGTACGTCCTTGTAACAAGAAGGGAAGATAGAATAAGGTAGGATTAAAGAACAGCCTAAACGATCCCCTTTTACGTAGTGCAAATTATGGTTTTTCGTATTCAGAATCGCTTACCTCAAGTGGATATTCTCTCTATCGGAACCAGTTGGATCTTTATTGCATCTATTATTTACCTAGTGGCTATACTCCTACCAGTTGTACGTCCTTGTAACAAGAAGAGAAGATAGAATAAGGTAGGATTAAAGAACAGCCTAAACGATCCCCTTTTACGTAGTGCAAATTATGGTTTTTCGTATTCAGAATCACTTACCTCAAGTGGATATTCTCTCTATCGGAACAAGTTGGATCTTCATTGCATCTATTATTTACCTAGTGGCTATACTCCTGCCAGTTGTACGTCCTTGTAACAAGAAGGGAAGATAGAATAAGGTAGGATTAAAGAACACCCTAAACGATCCCCTTTTACGTAGGGCAAATTATGGTTTTTCGTATTCAGAATCGCTTACCTCAAGTGGATATTCTCTCTATCGGAACAAGTTGGATCTTTATTGCATCTATTATTTACGTAGTGGCTATACTCCTACCAGTTGTACGTCCTTGTAACAAGAAGGGAAGATAGAATAAGGTAGGATTAAAGAACAGCCTAACGATCCCCTTTTACGTAGGGCAAATTATGGTTTTTCGTATTCAGAATCGCTTACCTCAAGTGGATATTCTCTCTATCGGAACAAGTTGGATCTTTATTGCATCTATTATTTACCTAGTGGCTATACTCCTACCAGTTGTACGTCCTTGTAACAAGAAGGGAAGATAGAATAAGGTAGGATTAAAGAACAGCCTAAACGATCCCCTTTTACGTAGTGCAAATTATGGTTTTTCGTATTCAGAATCGCTTACCTCAAGTGGATATTCTCTCTATCGGAACCAGTTGGATCTTTATTGCATCTATTATTTACCTAGTGGCTATACTCCTACCAGTTGTACGTCCTTGTAACAAGAAGGGAAGATAGAATAAGGTAGGATTAAAGAACAGCCTAAACGATCCCCTTTTACGTAGTGCAAATTATGGTTTTTCGTATTCAGAATCGCTTACCTCAAGTGGATATTCTCTCTATCGGAACAAGTTGGATCTTTATTGCATCTATTATTTACCTAGTGGCTATACTCCTACCAGTTGTACGTCCTTGTAACAAGAAGGGAAGATAGAATAAGGTAGGATTAAAGAACAGCCTAAACGATCCCCTTTTACGTAGTGCAAATTATGGTTTTTCGTATTCAGAATCGCTTACCTCAAGTGGATATTCTCTCTATCGGAACAAGTTGGATCTTTATTGCATCTATTATTTACCTAGTGGCTATACGCCTGCCAGTTGTACGTCCTTGTAACAAGAAGGGAAGATAGAATAAGGTAGGATTAAAGAACAGCCTAAACGATCCCCTTTTACGTAGTGCAAATTATGGTTTTTCGTATTCAGAATCGCTTACCTCAAGTGGATATTCTCTCTATCGGAACAAGTTGGATCTTTATTGCATCTATTATTTACCTAGTGGCTATACTCCTGCCAGTTGTACGTCCTTGTAACAAGAAGGGAAGATAGAATAAGGTAGGATTAAAGAACAGCCTAAACGATCCCCTTTTACGTAGTGCAAATTATGGTTTTTCGTATTCAGAATCGCTTACCTCAAGTGGATATTCTCTCTATCGGAACAAGTTGGATCTTTATTGCATCTATTATTTACCTAGTGGCTATACTCCTACCAGTTGTACGTCCTTGTAACAAGAAGGGAAGATAGAATAAGGTAGGATTAAAGAACAGCCTAAACGATCCCTTTTACGTAGTGCAAATTATGGTTTTACGTATTCAGAATCGCTTACCTCAAGTGGATATTCTCTCTATCGGAACAAGTTGGATCTTTATTGCATCTATTATTTACCTAGTGGCTATACTCCTACCAGTTGTACGTCCTTGTAACAAGAAGGGAAGATAGAATAAGGTAGGATTAAAGAACAGCCTAAACGATCCCCTTTTACGTAGGGCAAATTATGGTTTTTCGTATTCAGAATCGCTTACCTCAAGTGGATATTCTCTCTATCGGAACAAGTTGGATCTTTATTGCATCTATTATTTACCTATTGGCTATACTCCTGCCAGTTGTACGTCCTTGTAACAAGAAGGGAAGATAGAATAAGGTAGGATTAAAGAACAGCCTAAACGATCCCCTTTTACGTAGGGCAAATTATGGTTTTTCGTATTCAGAATCGCTTACCTCAAGTGGATATTCTCTCTATCGGAACAAGTTGGATCTTTATTGCATCTATTATTTACCTAGTGGCTATACTCCTACCAGTTGTACGTCCTTGTAACAAGAAGGGAAGATAGAATAAGGTACGATTAAAGAACAGCCTAAACGATCCCCTTTTACGTAGTGCAAATTATGGTTTTTCGTATTCAGAATCGCTTACCTCAAGTGGATATTCTCTCTATCGGAACAAGTTGGATCTTTATTGCATCTATTATTTACCTAGAGGCTATACTCCTGCCAGTTGTACGTCCTTGTAACAAGAAGGGCAGATAGAATAAGGTAGGATTAAAGAACAGCCTAAACGATCCCCTTTTACGTAGTGCAAATTATGGTTTTTCGTATTCAGAATCGCTTACCTCAAGTGGATATTCTCTCTATCGGAACAAGTTGGATCTTTATTGCATCTATTATTTACCTAGTGGCTATACTCCTACCAGTTGTACGTCCTTGTAACAAGAAGGGAAGATAGAATAAGGTAGGATTAAAGAACAGCCTAAACGATCCCCTTTTACGTAGGGCAAATTATGGTTTTTCGTATTCAGAATCGCTTACCTCAAGTGGATATTCTCTCTATCGGAACAAGTTGGATCTTTATTGCATCTATTATTTACCTAGTGGCTATACTCCTACCAGTTGAACGTCCTTGTAACAAGAAGGGAAGATAGAATAAGGTAGGATTAAAGAACAGCCTAAACGATCCCCTTTTACGTAGTGCAAATTATGGTTTTTCGTATTCAGAATCGCTTACCTCAAGTGGATATTCTCTCTATCGGAACAAGTTGGATCTTTATTGCATCTATTATTTACCTAGTGGCTATACTCCTACCAGTTGTACGTCCTTGTAACAAGAAGGGAAGATAGAATAAGGTAGGATTAAAGAACAGCCTAAACGATCCCCTTTTACGTAGTGCAAATTATGGTTTTTCGTATTCAGAATCGCTTACCTCAAGTGGATATTCTCTCTATCGGAACAAGTTGGATCTTTATTGCATCTATTATTTACCTAGTGGCTATACTCCTACCAGTTGTACGTCCTTGTAACAAGAAGGGAAGATAGAATAACGTAGGATTAAAGAACAGCCTAAACGATCTCCTTTTACGTAGTGCAAATTATGGTTTTTCGTATTCAGAATCGCTTACCTCAAGTGGATATTCTCTCTATCGGAACAAGTTGGATCTTTATTGCATCTATTATTTACCTAGTGGCTATACCCCTACCAGTTGTACGTCCTTGTAACAAGAAGGGAAGATAGAATAAGGTAGGATTAAAGAACAGCCTAAACGATCCCCTTTTACGTAGTGCAAATTATGGTTTTTCGTATTCAGAATCGCTTACCTCAAGTGGATATTCTCTCTATCGGAACAAGTTGGATCTTTATTGCATCTATTATTTACCTAGTGGCTATACTCCTGCCAGTTGTACGTCCTTGTAACAAGAAGGGAAGATAGAATAAGGTAGGATTAAAGAACAGCCTAAACGATCCCCTTTTACGTAGTGCAAATTATGGTTTTTCGTATTCAGAATCGCTTACCTCAAGTGGTTATTCTCTCTATCGGAACAAGTTGGATCTTTATTGCATCTATTATTTACCTAGTGGCTATACTCCTACCAGTTGTACGCCCTTGTAACTAGAAGGGAAGATAGAATAAGGTAGGATTAAAGAACAGCCTAAACGATCCCCTTTTACGTAGTGCAAATTATGGTTTTTCGTATTCAGAATCGCTTACCTCAAGTGGATATTCTCTCTATCGGAACAAGTTGGATCTTTATTGCATCTATTATTTACCTAGTGGCTATACTCCTACCAGTTGTACGTCCTTGTAACAAGAAGGGAAGATAGAATAAGGTAGGATTAAAGAACAGCCTAAACGATCCCCTTTTACGTAGTGCAAATTATGGTTTTTCGTATTCAGAATCGCTTACCTCAAGTGGATATTCTCTCTATCGGAACCAGTTGGATCTTTATTGCATCTATTATTTACCTAGTGGCTATACTCCTACCAGTTGTACGTCCTTGTAACAAGAAGGGAAGATAGAATAAGGTAGGATTAAAGAACACCCTAAACGATCCCCTTTTACGTAGTGCAAATTATGGTTTTTCGTATTCAGAATCGCTTACCTCAAGTGGTTATTCTCTCTATCGGAACAAGTTGGATCTTTATTGCATCTATTATTTACCTAGTGGCTATACTCCTACCAGTTGTACGCCCTTGTAACTAGAAGGGAAGATAGAATAAGGTAGGATTAAAGAACAGCCTAAACGATCCCCTTTTACGTAGTGCAAATTATGGTTTTTCGTATTCAGAATCGCTTACCTCAAGTGGATATTCTCTCTATCGGAACAAGTTGGATCTTTATTGCATCTATTATTTACCTAGTGGCTATACTCCTACCAGTTGTACGTCCTTGTAACAAGAAGGGAAGATAGAATAAGGTAGGATTAAAGAACAGCCTAAACGATCCCCTTTTACGTAGTGCAAATTATGGTTTTTCGTATTCAGAATCGCTTACCTCAAGTGGATATTCTCTCTATCGGAACCAGTTGGATCTTTATTGCATCTATTATTTACCTAGTGGCTATACTCCTACCAGTTGTACGTCCTTGTAACAAGAAGGGAAGATAGAATAAGGTAGGATTAAAGAACACCCTAAACGATCCCCTTTTACGTAGGGCAAATTATGGTTTTTCGTATTCAGAATCGCTTACCTCAAGTGGATATTCTCTCTATCGGAACAAGTTGGATCTTTATTGCATCTATTATTTACGTAGTGGCTATACTCCTACCAGTTGTACGTCCTTGTAACAAGAAGGGAAGATAGAATAAGGTAGGATTAAAGAACAGCCTAAACGATCCCCTTTTACGTAGGGCAAATTATGGTTTTTCGTATTCAGAATCGCTTACCTCAAGTGGATATTCTCTCTATCGGAACAAGTTGGATCTTTATTGCATCTATTATTTACCTAGTGGCTATACTCCTACCAGTTGTACGTCCTTGTAACAAGAAGGGAAGATAGAATAAGGTACGATTAAAGAACAGCCTAAACGATCCCCTTTTACGTAGTGCAAATTATGGTTTTTCGTATTCAGAATCGCTTACCTCAAGTGGATATTCTCTCTATCGGAACAAGTTGGATCTTTATTGCATCTATTATTTACCTAGAGGCTATACTCCTGCCAGTTGTACGTCCTTGTAACAAGAAGGGCAGATAGAATAAGGTAGGATTAAAGAACAGCCTAAACGATCCCCTTTTACGTAGTGCAAATTATGGTTTTTCGTATTCAGAATCGCTTACCTCAAGTGGATATTCTCTCTATCGGAACAAGTTGGATCTTTATTGCATCTATTATTTACCTAGTGGCTATACTCCTACCAGTTGTACGTCCTTGTAACAAGAAGGGAAGATAGAATAAGGTAGGATTAAAGAACAGCCTAAACGATCCCCTTTTACGTAGGGCAAATTATGGTTTTTCGTATTCAGAATCGCTTACCTCAAGTGGATATTCTCTCTATCGGAACAAGTTGGATCTTTATTGCATCTATTATTTACCTAGTGGCTATACTCCTACCAGTTGAACGTCCTTGTAACAAGAAGGGAAGATAGAATAAGGTAGGATTAAAGAACAGCCTAAACGATCCCCTTTTACGTAGTGCAAATTATGGTTTTTCGTATTCAGAATCGCTTACCTCAAGTGGATATTCTCTCTATCGGAACAAGTTGGATCTTTATTGCATCTATTATTTACCTAGTGGCTATACTCCTACCAGTTGTACGTCCTTGTAACAAGAAGGGAAGATAGAATAAGGTAGGATTAAAGAACAGCCTAAACGATCCCCTTTTACGTAGTGCAAATTATGGTTTTTCGTATTCAGAATCGCTTACCTCAAGTGGATATTCTCTCTATCGGAACCAGTTGGATCTTTATTGCATCTATTATTTACCTAGTGGCTATACTCCTACCAGTTGTACGTCCTTGTAACAAGAAGGGAAGATAGAATAAGGTAGGATTAAAGAACAGCCTAAACGATCTCCTTTTACGTAGTGCAAATTATGGTTTTTCGTATTCAGAATCGCTTACCTCAAGTGGATATTCTCTCTATCGGAACAAGTTGGATCTTTATTGCATCTATTATTTACCTAGTGGCTATACCCCTACCAGTTGTACGTCCTTGTAACAAGAAGGGAAGATAGAATAAGGTAGGATTAAAGAACAGCCTAAACGATCCCCTTTTACGTAGTGCAAATTATGGTTTTTCGTATTCAGAATCGCTTACCTCAAGTGGATATTCTCTCTATCGGAACAAGTTGGATCTTTATTGCATCTATTATTTACCTAGTGGCTATACTCCTGCCAGTTGTACGTCCTTGTAACAAGAAGGGAAGATAGAATAAGGTAGGATTAAAGAACAGCCTAAACGATCCCCTTTTACGTAGTGCAAATTATGGTTTTTCGTATTCAGAATCGCTTACCTCAAGTGGTTATTCTCTCTATCGGAACAAGTTGGATCTTTATTGCATCTATTATTTACCTAGTGGCTATACTCCTACCAGTTGTACGCCCTTGTAACTAGAAGGGAAGATAGAATAAGGTAGGATTAAAGAACAGCCTAAACGATCCCCTTTTACGTAGTGCAAATTATGGTTTTTCGTATTCAGAATCGCTTACCTCAAGTGGATATTCTCTCTATCGGAACAAGTTGGATCTTTATTGCATCTATTATTTACCTAGTGGCTATACTCCTACCAGTTGTACGTCCTTGTAACAAGAAGGGAAGATAGAATAAGGTAGGATTAAAGAACAGCCTAAACGATCCCCTTTTACGTAGTGCAAATTATGGTTTTTCGTATTCAGAATCGCTTACCTCAAGTGGATATTCTCTCTATCGGAACCAGTTGGATCTTTATTGCATCTATTATTTACCTAGTGGCTATACTCCTACCAGTTGTACGTCCTTGTAACAAGAAGGGAAGATAGAATAAGGTAGGATTAAAGAACAGCCTAAACGATCCCCTTTTACGTAGTGCAAATTATGGTTTTTCGTATTCAGAATCACTTACCTCAAGTGGATATTCTCTCTATCGGAACAAGTTGGATCTTCATTGCATCTATTATTTACCTAGTGGCTATACTCCTGCCAGTTGTACGTCCTTGTAACAAGAAGGGAAGATAGAATAAGGTAGGATTAAAGAACACCCTAAACGATCCCCTTTTACGTAGGGCAAATTATGGTTTTTCGTATTCAGAATCGCTTACCTCAAGTGGATATTCTCTCTATCGGAACAAGTTGGATCTTTATTGCATCTATTATTTACCTAGTGGCTATACTCCTACCAGTTGTACGTCCTTGTAACAAGAAGGGAAGATAGAATAAGGTAGGATTAAAGAACAGCCTAAACGATCCCCTTTTACGTAGGGCAAATTATGGTTTTTCGTATTCAGAATCGCTTACCTCAAGTGGATATTCTCTCTATCGGAACAAGTTGGATCTTTATTGCATCTATTATTTACCTAGTGGCTATACTCCTACCAGTTGTACGTCCTTGTAACAAGAAGGGAAGATAGAATAAGGTAGGATTAAAGAACAGCCTAAACGATCCCCTTTTACGTAGTGCAAATTATAGTTTTTCGTATTCAGAATCGCTTACCTCAAGTGGATATTCTCTCTATCGGAACCAGTTGGATCTTTATTGCATCTATTATTTACCTAGTGGCTATACTCCTACCAGTTGTACGTCCTTGTAACAAGAAGGGAAGATAGAATAAGGTAGGATTAAAGAACAGCCTAAACGATCCCCTTTTACGTAGTGCAAATTATGGTTTTTCGTATTCAGAATCGCTTACCTCAAGTGGATATTCTCTCTATCGGAACAAGTTGGATCTTTATTGCATCTATTATTTACCTAGTGGCTATACTCCTACCAGTTGTACGTCCTTGTAATAAGAAGGGAAGATAGAATAAGGTAGGATTAAAGAACAGCCTAAACGATCTCCTTTTACGTAGTGCAAATTATGGTTTTTCGTATTCAGAATCGCTTACCTCAAGTGGATATTCTCTCTATCGGAACAAGTTGGAGCTTTATTGCATCTATTATTTACCTAGTGGCTATACTCCTACCAGTTGTACGTCCTTGTAACAAGAAGGGAAGATAGAATAAGGTAGGATTAAAGAACAGCCTAAACGATCCCCTTTTACGTAGTGCAAATTATGGTTTTTCGTATTCAGAATCGCTTACCTCAAGTGGATATTCTCTCTTTCGGAACAAGTTGGATCTTTATTGCATCTATTATTTACCTAGTGGCTATACTCCTACCAGTTGTACGTCCTTGTAACAAAAAGGGAAGATAGAATAAGGTAGGATTAAAGAACAGCCTAAACGATCCCTTTTACGTAGTGCAAATTATGGTTTTACGTATTCAGAATCGCTTACCTCAAGTGGATATTCTCTCTATCGGAACAAGTTGGATCTTTATTGCATCTATTATTTACCTAGTGGCTATACTCCTACCAGTTGTACGTCCTTGTAACAAGAAGGGAAGATAGAATAAGGTAGGATTAAAGAACAGCCTAAACGATCCCCTTTTACGTAGGGCAAATTATGGTTTTTCGTATTCAGAATCGCTTACCTCAAGTGGATATTCTCTCTATCGGAACAAGTTGGATCTTTATTGCATCTATTATTTACCTATTGGCTATACTCCTGCCAGTTGTACGTCCTTGTAACAAGAAGGGAAGATAGAATAAGGTAGGATTAAAGAACAGCCTAAACGATCCCCTTTTACGTAGTGCAAATTATGGTTTTTCGTATTCAGAATCGCTTACCTCAAGTGGATATTCTCTCTATCGGAACAAGTTGGATCTTTATTGCATCTATTATTTACCTAGTGGCTATACTCCTACCAGTTGTACGTCCTTGTAACAAGAAGGGAAGATAGAATAAGGTAGGATTAAAGAACAGCCTAAACGATCCCCTTTTACGTAGTGCAAATTATGGTTTTTCGTATTCAGAATCGCTTACCTCAAGTGGATATTCTCTCTATCGGAACAAGTTGGATCTTTATTGCATCTATTATTTACCTAGTGGCTATACTCCTGCCAGTTGTACGTCCTTGTAACAAGAAGGGAAGATAGAATAAGGTAGGATTAAAGAACAGCCTAAACGATCCCCTTTTACGTAGGGCAAATTATGTTTTTTCGTATTCAGAATCGCTTACCTCAAGTGGATATTCTCTCTATCGGAACAAGTTGGATCTTTATTGCATCTATTATTTACCTAGTGGCTATACTCCTACCAGTTGTACGTCCTTGTAACAAGAAGGGAAGATAGAATAAGGTAGGATTAAAGAACAGCCTAAACGATCCCCTTTTACGTAGTGCAAATTATGGTTTTTCGTATTCAGAATCGCTTACCTCAAGTGGATATTCTCTCTATCGGAACAAGTTGGATCTTTATTGCATCTATTATTTACCTAGAGGCTATACTCCTGCCAGTTGTACGTCCTTGTAACAAGAAGGGCAGATAGAATAAGGTAGGATTAAAGAACAGCCTAAACGATCCCCTTTTACGTAGTGCAAATTATGGTTTTTCGTATTCAGAATCGCTTACCTCAAGTGGATATTCTCTCTATCGGAACAAGTTGGATCTTTATTGCATCTATTATTTACCTAGTGGCTATACTCCTACCAGTTGTACGTCCTTGTAACAAGAAGGGAAGATAGAATAAGGTAGGATTAAAGAACAGCCTAAACGATCCCCTTTTACGTAGGGCAAATTATGGTTTTTCGTATTCAGAATCGCTTACCTCAAGTGGATATTCTCTCTATCGGAACAAGTTGGATCTTTATTGCATCTATTATTTACCTAGTGGCTATACTCCTACCAGTTGAACGTCCTTGTAACAAGAAGGGAAGATAGAATAAGGTAGGATTAAAGAACAGCCTAAACGATCCCCTTTTACGTAGTGCAAATTATGGTTTTTCGTATTCAGAATCGCTTACCTCAAGTGGATATTCTCTCTATCGGAACAAGTTGGATCTTTATTGCATCTATTATTTACCTAGTGGCTATACTCCTGCCAGTTGTACGTCCTTGTAACAAGAAGGGAAGATAGAATAAGGTAGGATTAAAGAACAGCCTAAACGATCCCCTTTTACGTAGGGCAAAATATGGTTTTTCGTATTCAGAATCGCTTACCTCAAGTGGATATTCTCTCTATCGGAACAAGTTGGATCTTTATTGCATCTATTATTTACCTAGTGGCTATACTCCTACCAGTTGTACGTCCTTGTAACAAGAAGGGAAGATAGAATAAGGTAGGATTAAAGAACAGCCTAAACGATCCCCTTTTACGTAGTGCAAATTATGGTTTTTCGTATTCAGAATCGCTTACCTCAAGTGGATATTCTCTCTATCGGAACAAGTTGGATCTTTATTGCATCTATTATTTACCTAGTGGCTATACTCCTACCAGTTGTACGTCCTTGTAACAAGAAGGGAAGATAGAATAAGGTAGGATTAAAGAACAGCCTAAACGATCTCCTTTTACGTAGTGCAAATTATGGTTTTTCGTATTCAGAATCGCTTACCTCAAGTGGATATTCTCTCTATCGGAACAAGTTGGATCTTTATTGCATCTATTATTTACCTAGTGGCTATACTCCTACCAGTTGTACGTCCTTGTAACAAGAAGGGAAGATAGAATAAGGTAGGATTAAAGAACAGCCTAAACGATCCCCTTTTACGTAGTGCAAATTATGGTTTTTCGTATTCAGAATCGCTTACCTCAAGTGGATATTCTCTCTATCGGAACAAGTTGGATCTTTATTGCATCTATTATTTACCTAGTGGCTATACTCCTGCCAGTTGTACGTCCTTGTAACAAGAAGAGAAGATAGAATAAGGTAGGATTAAAGAACAGCCTAAACGATCCCCTTTTACGTAGTGCAAATTATGGTTTTTCGTATTCAGAATCGCTTACCTCAAGTGGTTATTCTCTCTATCGGAACAAGTTGGATCTTTATTGCATCTATTATTTACCTAGTGGCTATACTCCTACCAGTTGAACGCCCTTGTAACTAGAAGGGAAGATAGAATAAGGTAGGATTAAAGAACAGCCTAAACGATCCCCTTTTACGTAGTGCAAATTATGGTTTTTCGTATTCAGAATCGCTTACCTCAAGTGGATATTCTCTCTATCGGAACAAGTTGGATCTTTATTGCATCTATTATTTACCTAGTGGCTATACTCCTACCAGTTGTACGTCCTTGTAACAAGAAGGGAAGATAAAATAAGGTAGGATTAAAGAACAGCCTAAACGATCCCCTTTTACGTAGTGCAAATTATGGTTTTTCGTATTCAGAATCGCTTACCTCAAGTGGATATTCTCTCTATCGGAACCAGTTGGATCTTTATTGCATCTATTATTTACCTAGTGGCTATACTCCTACCAGTTGTACGTCCTTGTAACAAGAAGGGAAGATAGAATAAGGTAGGATTAAAGAACAGCCTAAACGATCCCCTTTTACGTAGTGCAAATTATGGTTTTTCGTATTCAGAATCACTTACCTCAAGTGGATATTCTCTCTATCGGAACAAGTTGGATCTTCATTGCATCTATTATTTACCTAGTGGCTATACTCCTGCCAGTTGTACGTCCTTGTAACAAGAAGGGAAGATAGAATAAGGTAGGATTAAAGAACACCCTAAACGATCCCCTTTTACGTAGGGCAAATTATGGTTTTTCGTATTCAGAATCGCTTACCTCAAGTGGATATTCTCTCTATCGGAACAAGTTGGATCTTTATTGCATCTATTATTTACGTAGTGGCTATACTCCTACCAGTTGTACGTCCTTGTAACAAGAAGGGAAGATAGAATAAGGTAGGATTAAAGAACAGCCTAAACGATCCCCTTTTACGTAGGGCAAATTATGGTTTTTCGTATTCAGAATCGCTTACCTCAAGTGGATATTCTCTCTATCGGAACAAGTTGGATCTTTATTGCATCTATTATTTACCTAGTGGCTATACTCCTACCAGTTGTACGTCCTTGTAACAAGAAGGGAAGATAGAATAAGGTAGGATTAAAGAACAGCCTAAACGATCCCCTTTTACGTAGTGCAAATTATGGTTTTTCGTATTCAGAATCGCTTACCTCAAGTGGATATTCTCTCTATCGGAACAAGTTGGATCTTTATTGCATCTATTATTTACCTAGTGGCTATACTCCTACCAGTTGTACGTCCTTGTAATAAGAAGGGAAGATAGAATAAGGTAGGATTAAAGAACAGCCTAAACGATCTCCTTTTACGTAGTGCAAATTATGGTTTTTCGTATTCAGAATCGCTTACCTCAAGTGGATATTCTCTCTATCGGAACAAGTTGGAGCTTTATTGCATCTATTATTTACCTAGTGGCTATACTCCTACCAGTTGTACGTCCTTGTAACAAGAAGGGAAGATAGAATAAGGTAGGATTAAAGAACAGCCTAAACGATCCCCTTTTACGTAGTGCAAATTATGGTTTTTCGTATTCAGAATCACTTACCTCAAGTGGATATTCTCTCTATCGGAACAAGTTGGATCTTCATTGCATCTATTATTTACCTAGTGGCTATACTCCTGCCAGTTGTACGTCCTTGTAACAAGAAGGGAAGATAGAATAAGGTAGGATTAAAGAACAGCCTAAACGATCCCCTTTTACGTAGGGCAAATTATGGTTTTTCGTATTCAGAATCGCTTACCTCAAGTGGATATTCTCTCTATCGGAACAAGTTGGATCTTTATTGCATCTATTATTTACGTAGTGGCTATACTCCTACCAGTTGTACGTCCTTGTAACAAGAAGGGAAGATAGAATAAGGTAGGATTAAAGAACAGCCTAAACGATCCCCTTTTACGTAGGGCAAATTATGGTTTTTCGTATTCAGAATCGCTTACCTCAAGTGGATATTCTCTCTATCGGAACAAGTTGGATCTTTATTGCATCTATTATTTACCTAGTGGCTATACTCCTACCAGTTGTACGTCCTTGTAACAAGAAGGGAAGATAGAATAAGGTAGGATTAAAGAACAGCCTAAACGATCCCCTTTTACGTAGTGCAAATTATGGTTTTTCGTATTCAGAATCGCTTACCTCAAGTGGATATTCTCTCTATCGGAACCAGTTGGAACTTTATTGCATCTATTATTTACCTAGTGGCTATACTCCTACCAGTTGTACGTCCTTGTAACAAGAAGGGAAGATAGAATAAGGTAGGATTAAAGAACAGCCTAAACGATCCCCTTTTACGTAGTGCAAATTATGGTTTTTCGTATTCAGAATCACTTACCTCAAGTGGATATTCTCTCTATCGGAACAAGTTGGATCTTCATTGCATCTATTATTTACCTAGTGGCTATACTCCTGCCAGTTGTACGTCCTTGTAACAAGAAGGGAAGATAGAATAAGGTAGGATTAAAGAACACCCTAAACGATCCCCTTTTACGTAGGGCAAATTATGGTTTTTCGTATTCAGAATCGCTTACCTCAAGTGGATATTCTCTCTATCGGAACAAGTTGGATCTTTATTGCATCTATTATTTACGTAGTGGCTATACTCCTACCAGTTGTACGTCCTTGTAACAAGAAGGGAAGATAGAATAAGGTAGGATTAAAGAACAGCCTAAACGATCCCCTTTTACGTAGGGCAAATTATGGTTTTTCGTATTCAGAATCGCTTACCTCAAGTGGATATTCTCTCTATCGGAACAAGTTGGATCTTTATTGCATCTATTATTTACCTAGTGGCTATACTCCTACCAGTTGTACGTCCTTGTAACAAGAAGGGAAGATAGAATAAGGTAGGATTAAAGAACAGCCTAAACGATCCCCTTTTACGTAGTGCAAATTATGGTTTTTCGTATTCAGAATCGCTTACCTCAAGTGGATATTCTCTCTATCGGAACAAGTTGGATCTTTATTGCATCTATTATTTACCTAGTGGCTATACTCCTACCAGTTGTACGTCCTTGTAATAAGAAGGGAAGATAGAATAAGGTAGGATTAAAGAAAAGCCTAAACGATCTCCTTTTACGTAGTGCAAATTATGGTTTTTCGTATTCAGAATCGCTTACCTCAAGTGGATATTCTCTCTATCGGAACAAGTTGGAGCTTTATTGCATCTATTATTTACCTAGTGGCTATACTCCTACCAGTTGTACGTCCTTGTAACAAGAAGGGAAGATAGAATAAGGTAGGATTAAAGAACAGCCTAAACGATCCCCTTTTACGTAGTGCAAATTATGGTTTTTCGTATTCAGAATCGCTTACCTCAAGTGGATATTCTCTCTATCGGAACAAGTTGGATCTTTATTGCATCTATTATTTACCTAGAGGCTATACTCCTACCAGTTGTACGTCCTTGTAACAAGAAGGGAAGATAGAATAAGGTAGGATTAAAGAACAGCCTAAACGATCCCCTTTTACGTAGTGCAAATTATGGTTTTTCGTATTCAGAATCGCTTACCTCAAGTGGATATTCTCTCTATCGGAACAAGTTGGATCTTTATTGCATCTATTATTTACCTAGTGGCTATACTCCTGCCAGTTGTACGTCCTTGTAACAAGAAGGGAAGATAGAATAAGGTAGGATTAAAGAACAGCCTAAACGATCCCCTTTGACGTAGTGCAAATTATGGTTTTTCGTATTCAGAATCGCTTACCTCAAGTGGATATTCTCTCTATCGGAACAAGTTGGATCTTTATTGCATCTATTATTTACCTAGTGGCTATACTCCTACCAGTTGTACGTCCTTGTAACAAGAAGGGAAGATAGAATAAGGTAGGATTAAAGAACAGCCTAAACGATCCCCTTTTACGTAGTGCAAATTATGGTTTTTCGTATTCAGAATCGCTTACCTCAAGTGGATATTCTCTCTATCGGAACAAGTTGGATCTTTATTGCATCTATTATTTACCTAGTGGCTATACTCCTACCAGTTGTACGTCCTTGTAACAAGAAGGGAAGATAGAATAAGGTAGGATTAAAGAACAGCCTAAACGATCCACTTTTACGTAGTGCAAATTATGGTTTTTCGTATTCAGAATCGCTTACCTCAAGTGGATATTCTCTCTATCGGAACAAGTTGGATCTTTATTGCATCTATTATTTACCTAGTGGCTATACTCCTACCAGTTGTACGTCCTTGTAACAAGAAGGGAAGATAGAATAAGGTAGGATTAAAGAACAGCCTAAACGATCCCCTTTTACGTAGTGCAAATTATGGTTTTTCGTATTCAGAATCGCTTACCTCAAGTGGATATTCTCTCTATCGGAACAAGTTGGATCTTTATTGCATCTATTATTTACCTAGTGGCTATACTCCTACCAGTTGTACGTCCTTGTAACAAGAAGGGAAGATAGAATAAGGTAGGATTAAAGAACAGCCTAAACGATCCCCTTTTACGTAGTGCAAATTATGGTTTTTCGTATTCAGAATCGCTTACCTCAAGTGGATATTCTCTCTATCGGAACAAGTTGGATCTTTATTGCATCTATTATTTACCTAGTGGCTATACTCCTACCAGTTGTACGTCCTTGTAACAAGAAGGGAAGATAGAATAAGTTAGGATTAAGGAACAGCCTAAACGATCCCCTTTTACGTAGTGCAAATTATGGTTTTTCGTATTCAGAATCGCTTACCTCAAGGGGATCTACTCTTTATCGGAACAAGTTGGATCTTTATTGCATCTATTATTTACCTAGTGGCTGTACTCCTACCAGTTGTACGTCCTTGTAACAAGAAGGGAAGATAGAATAAGTTAGGATTAAAGAACAGCCTAAACGATCCCCTTTTACGTAGGGCAAATTATGGTTTTTCGTATTCAGAATCGCTTACCTCAAGTGGATCTTCTCTCTATCGGAACCAGTTGGATCTATATTGAATCTATTCCTTTCCAAGTGGCCATACACCTACCAGTTGGATCTCCTTGTAACCGTATGATACCGACTAAAAGATCTTCTTGAACTAGGTTCGGGGAGAAGAAAATTATGGTCTCACGTATTCAGGATAGGTTACCTCAAGTGGATCTACTCTTTATCGGAACCAGTTGGACCTTTATTGTAAGTATTATTTACCAAGTGGATATACTCCTACCAGTTTGATGTCCTTGTAACAAGATAGGAAGATAGAATTAGTTAGTATTAGAGAACAGAATGAACGATTCTCTTGGACCTGAGGGGAAATTATGGATTTCGTAAACAGAATCGCTTACCTCAAGTGGATCTACTCTTTGTCGGAACCTGTTGGATCTTTATAGAATTTATTCCTTACCAAGTAGCTATACTCCTACCAGTTGTACGTCCTTGTAACAAGAAGTGTAGATAAATTTATTTAGGATTAGAGAACAGCCTAACCGATCCCCTTGTACTAGGCTAAAATTATGATTTTTCGTATTCAGAATAGGTTACCTCAAGTATATCTACTCTTTAACGGAACCAGTTGGATCTATATTTGATCTATTCCTTACCACGTGGGGTTACTCCTACCAGTTGAACGTCCTTGTAACAAGAAAGGTAGATAGAATTAGGTAGGATTAGACAGCAGCCTAAACGATCCCCTTGTATTGAGGGAAAATTATGGTTTTTCGTTGCAGAATCGCTTACCTCAAGTGGATGTACTATTTAACGGAACCGGTTGGATCTTTATACTTTTTAAGAATAGATGCAATAAAGGTCCTACTGGTTCCGATAGAGAGAATATCCACTGGAGGTTCCTGATTCTCAGTACGAAAAACCATTATTTCCCCCTAGTAGAAAAGGATCGTTTAGGGTGTTCTCTAATCCTAACTACTTCTATCTACCCTTTTTCTTACAAGGACGTCCAACTGGGTGGAATAGAGCCACTTGGTAAGGATTAGATTCTATAAAGATCCAACTCATTCCGATAAAGAGTAGATCCACTTGAGGTAACCGATTCTCTATACGAAAAATCATAACTTCCGCCTAGTACAAGAGGGACGTTTAGGCTGTTCTCTAATCCTACCTAATTCTATCTACCCTTCTTGTTACAAGGATGTCTAACTGGTAGGAGTATAGCTACGTGGTAAGGAATAGATCCAAAAGAGATTCAACTGGTTCCGATAAAGAGTAGATACACTTGAGATAAGCGATTCTGAATACGAAAAAGCTATATTTACCCCCCAGTACAAAAGGATCGTTTGTTCTGTTCTCAAATCCTACCTAATTCTATCTACCCTTCTTTTTACAAGGACGTACAACTGGTAGGAGAATAGAATGTTTTTAAAGAATCCCCTTGTACTGGTAGGAAATCATGGTTTTTCGTATTCAGTATCGCTTACCTTCAGTGGATGCACTCTTTTCGGAACCAATTGGACCTTTATTGCAACTATTCTTAAAAAAGTGGCTATTCTCCTACCAGTTGTACGTCCTTGTAATAAGGTGGGTAGATAGAATTAGGTTGGATTAGAGAACAGCCTAAACGATCCTCTTATACTGTTTGGAGATTATGGTTTTTCGTATCTAGAATCGCTTACCTCAGTGGATCTACCCTTTATTGGAACCAGTGAAACCATTATTGGATCTATCCTTTACCAAGAGGCTATACTCCCACCAGTTTGACGTCCTTGTAACAAGAAGGGTGGATAATTTTAGTTAGGATTAGAGAACACCCTAAACGATCCTCTTGTATATGGGGGGGGGCTATAGCTTTCGTATTCAGAATCGTTTATCTCAGTGGATCTACTCTTTATCGGAATCAGTTACACTTTTATTTGATCTAATCTTTACCGAGAGGCTATACTCCTACCAGTAGAACGTCCTTGTATGAAGAAGGGAAATAGAAGTAGTTAGGGTAAGAGAACAGCCTAAACGATCCTCTTGTATATGGGGGGGGGCTATAGCTTTTCGTATTCAGAATCGTTTATCTCAGTGGATCTACTCTTTATCGGAGTCAGTTACACTTTTATTTGATCTAATCTTTACCGAGAGGCTATACTCCTACCAGTAGAACGTCCTTGTATCAAGAAGGGAAATAGAAGTAGTTAGGGTAAGAGAACAGCCTAAACGATCCTCTTGTATATGGGGGGGGGCTATAGCTTTTCGTATTCAGAATCGTTTATCTCAGTGGATCTACTCTTTATCGGAGCCAGTTACACTTTTATTTGATCTAATCTTTACCGAGAGGCTATACTCCTACCAGTAGAACGTCCTTGTATCAAGAAGGGAAATAGAAGTAGTTAGGGTAAGAGAACAGCCTAAACGATCCTCTTGTATATGGGGGAGGGGGGGCTATAGCTTTTCGTATTCAGAATCGTTTATCTCAGTGGATCTACTCTTTATCGGAGTCAGTTACACTTTTATTTGATCTAATCTTTACCGAGAGGCTATACTCCTACCAGTAGAACGTCCTTGTATCAAGAAGGGAAATAGAAGTAGTTAGGGTAAGAGAACAGCCTAAACGATCCTCTTGTATATGGGGGGGGCTATAGCTTTTCGTATTCAGAATCGTTTATCTCAGTGGATCTACTCTTTATCGGAGTCAGTTACTCTTTTATTTGATCTAATCTTTACCGAGAGGCTATACTCCTACCAGTAGAACGTCCTTGTATCAAGAAGGGAAATAGAAGTAGTTAGGGTAAGAGAACAGCCTAAACGATCCTCTTGTATATGGGGGGGGGCTATAGCTTTTCGTATTCAGAATCGTTTATCTCAGTGGATCTACTCTTTATCGGAGTCAGTTACACTTTTATTTGATCTAATCTTTACCGAGAGGCTATACTCCTACCAGTAGAACGTCCTTGTATGAAGAAGGGAAATAGAAGTAGTTAGGGTAAGAGAACAGCCTAAACGATCCTCTTGTATATGGGGGGGGGGGGCTATAGCTTTTCGTATTCAGAATCGTTTATCTCAGTGGATCTACTCTTTATCGGAGTCAGTTACTCTTTTATTTGATCTAATCTTTACCGAGAGGCTATACTCCTACCAGTAGAACGTCCTTGTATGAAGAAGGGAAATAGAAGTAGTTAGGGTAAGAGAACAGCCTAAACGATCCTCTTGTATATGGGGGGGGGGCTATAGCTTTTCGTATTCAGAATCGTTTATCTCAGTGGATCTACTCTTTATCGGAGTCAGTTACTCTTTTATTTGATCTAATCTTTACCGAGAGGCTATACTCCTACCAGTAGAACGTCCTTGTATGAAGAAGGGAAATAGAAGTAGTTAGGGTAAGAGAACAGCCTAAACGATCCTCTTGTATATGGGGGGGGGGCTATAGCTTTTCGTATTCAGAATCGTTTATCTCAGTGGATCTACTCTTTATCGGAGTCAGTTACTCTTTTATTTGATCTAATCTTTACCGAGAGGCTATACTCCTACCAGTAGAACGTCCTTGTATGAAGAAGGGAAATAGAAGTAGTTAGGGTAAGAGAACAGCCTAAACGATCCTCTTGTATATGGGGGGGGGGCTATAGCTTTTCGTATTCAGAATCGTTTATCTCAGTGGATCTACTCTTTATCGGAGTCAGTTACACTTTTATTTGATCTAATCTTTACCGAGAGGCTATACTCCTACCAGTAGAACGTCCTTGTATCAAGAAGGGAAATAGAAGTAGTTAGGGTAAGAGAACAGCCTAAACGATCCTCTTGTATATGGGGGGGGGGGCTATAGCTTTTCGTATTCAGAATCGTTTATCTCAGTGGATCTACTCTTTATCGGAGTCAGTTACACTTTTATTTGATCTAATCTTTACCGAGAGGCTATACTCCTACCAGTAGAACGTCCTTGTATCAAGAAGGGAAATAGAAGTAGTTAGGGTAAGAGAACAGCCTAAACGATCCTCTTGTATATGGGGGGGGGGCTATAGCTTTTCGTATTCAGAATCGTTTATCTCAGTGGATCTACTCTTTATCGGAGTCAGTTACACTTTTATCTGATCTAATCTTTACCGAGAGGCTATACTCCTACCAGTAGAACGTCCTTGTATCAAGAAGGGAAATAGAAGTAGTTAGGGTAAGAGAACAGCCTAAACGATCCTCTTGTATATGGGGGGGGGCTATAGCTTTTCGTATTCAGAATCGTTTATCTCAGTGGATCTACTCTTTATCGGAGTCAGTTACACTTTTATTTGATCTAATCTTTACCGAGAGGCTATACTCCTACCAGTAGAACGTCCTTGTATCAAGAAGGGAAATAGAAGTAGTTAGGGTAAGAGAACAGCCTAAACGATCCTCTTGTATATGGGGGGGGGCTATAGCTTTTCGTATTCAGAATCGTTTATCTCAGTGGATCTACTCTTTATCGGAGTCAGTTACACTTTTATTTGATCTAATATTTACCGAGAGGCTATACTCCTACCAGTAGAACGTCCTTGTATCAAGAAGGGAAATAGAAATAGTTAGGGTAAGAGAACAGCCTAAACGATCCCCTTGTACCGGGGCGAAATTATGAACTTTCGTAAGCAGAATCGCTCACCTCAAGTTGATCTACTCTTAGCGGAACCAGTTGGACCTTTATTGCATCTATTCTTTACAAAGTGGCTATACGCCTACCAGATGAACGTCCTTGTAACAAGAAGGGTACGTACACTAATAAAGTATGATTAATGAAAAGTCTTAACGATTACCTTATATAGGAAATCATGGTCTGGCAATTGTGGAGTCGCATAACTGAAGTAAACCTATTCTCTAACGAGTATCCTGGGATTGCAGACAGAAAACAAATTATCATTCCTTGGCCAGGATCTCTAAATCGTCACGCCTACCCTCTATGAGGGTTATAAACAATGTCTTAGCGCTACATATCCTTGTAAAAAGGAGGGATAAGGAAGGGTACAAAGTAATAGTCTATGAAAAGACATTATGATATCCTGGGATTGTAGACTGGAAAAAATTAAATATCTCTTGGTCAAGGTTCTAGTCAGAATTACGCCTACTTGCTATGAGGGTTATAAAGAATCCTTAACGCTGCATCTCTGTGAGAAAGGAGAAGGGAAGAAACATGACATACTTACATATTGCATAAACAACAACCACAAGTTGGAAAGCCTTTTCAACAAAACAAACATTTCTTGACGATCTAGAAAAATTACAAACAAACCTAGAACGAAATATAAATACATAGGAAACAGGTTGACTGAATACAAATAGTATACAATGTTTGTTCACGATAATGAAAACATGCATTTAAAGTGGTCCCACATGTGTACATCATCCCGACGATGATTCACAGATACACTAAGGCTCAGGAAGTTGTTGAAAACTTGCTATAAGTTACCTAAATTGTTTAACTATAGTTTATCAAAGTCATTTGGTTGCAAACTTTCTCTCAACATTTAACACGTAGAAATAAAATCAAAATAGTTTTGAAAACAGACACAAGCACTCGAAAATAGACATATATCGAAAATATTCAAATATTAGAAACTGTTTGAAAATAGACACCTTTAAGTCTTCTGCAAATTTTCGACAAAAATAACCAAAATGAAAATTGCATTGTTGCAACAATATAAATAACTGTAAATTCTAACCTCTGAGGATGACAAAATTCTATCCAACTTAGTGAAAGTATTACATATTGTTTCTAGCAAATTGAAAATATCTTTCTATCAATATTTTTCAGTATGTTTTGTCGCAAAAAGTTTTTAAAAACAATGGAAAAATGGTTATGAATTTATTTCATAATTATTTATAAGTGCATTCTGGAAGCATAAAATTTTTTGTTTAAATTAGTTATTAATTTAACATTTAATTTAACTAAAATAATGAAGGGTGGTATTTACCATTTTGTATTGTTTTAAACATTATATAATGATCAACTTTAAAAAAAAATCCACCCCTTTCAGGTTAACAGATATTTAATTCGTTTATAAACAAAACCATAACCTTTATTTTGTGTTGAAATCATGCCTGTTACAATATGAATCCTTTTAGAAGAAACTACAATTTATCAAAATTCAATCAAACGTCAAACGTCAGACGAACAGGTGATCAGATTATTGTAGCCTTCAAAATCGTTGTGAATTGAAGACAATGCTGCCTCCAGTGGTTACATTACGCACTAAAATGCAGACGACAAAGAAAGGCAACTCTTAAAATTGTAATAATTTAAAAAGCTTCTTGTACTAAAATAAAACATTAGGTTGAATTTCTACTACACTATCGATTACAGTTTGTTATAAAAATATTCATACAAGTGTTTTAAGGGAGGGAATTGTCTTATCTTAAGGGTTGAATGACCTTATTTAACCCTACCTCAACGATAATTTAATATAGTTATAAAATAAACTTATAATTTGAAAAATACTATTGATTTACTAAATATAACATGAAATGAGTTTGTTTTTATCGTAGGTCATTGTTTGATTTCTAAAGCAGTAAGCACGAGTTGAAAGGGTTTTGTATATAACAAGTAGGCTCTTACCTTCCTGGTGAAAAAACAACCCGAACTGGTCCCGCGATCGCACATATTTTGCAAAACTTAAAACAGTCCAACAGAACGTTTAACTTTCTTACGGACAACATAATATCCGAAGGGTGGAATCGACTCGGTTTTTTGACAATTACGGAGGAAAACGGCCATGACTGAGTGGTGAACGCGGGCGGGGAGCTACTAAACGCGCATGCGCACGACGCTCTCCGTTTACTCCCGTAGTATGCTGCCACTTTCCCAGACCCGGGTTGAGACTTGGAGGGGTGGTATCTCTAAATGGAACGAAACCGATTCAGTGACACTGGAAGTTTTTCACAATTAAAAATTGTTTTGGAGGGGTGCATAGCAATGCATTGACCGGTGGTTGATGCTGTATTCCATTACAATTATTGAAGGGGCGTTCGTATGTACGGAGCTCCGTGACCCGTACTGGACGGCCGTAGAACTTGACGTTTCTTTCCCTTTCGTGACCCAGTTTGCGTTCAGTTATAATTAAATTCAAGCACAACAGGAAACGGTTCGTCACAGATGATTCAATGGGAAATTTTTGCCTCGGAAATACAACCTCATATTAAAGCATTTATGAGTCATCCGTTTTACCTATACTTTACATACGTTTTTTTTTTAAATTTTGGGGGAAATGCAATCTTAGTCTTGAAAGGGATATCTTTAATAAAGATTCTCAAGACGTCCAAGTTAGAAAACTTCAGGTGTGCTGGCAATATAGGCTTATATTTAAAAGAAAAAACCTATTTAACTAGTTTGTAATCTGATGAATCACAATAATTCATTTTTACATTATGTCAACAGTTAAAAGTTTAATTCAGCTGATTTTGAAACACTACAATAATAACTTTATTACAGTATTTTTAAGCGAGGGAGATGCTCAGCAAAATTATCTTGTTACTTGTCTCTTGTTACTATCAGTAACTTGACTCTTGTTACTTGTCTTAATAAACGAACTGGCCACAGAATGTTTATAAAAAAATAATTAATGCACACACACGCGCGTGCACTCACACGCACACATAAACTATATAAACTCGTATGAGTACTGTAACAATATATATGTATATAATAATAAATTAAAAATATTTCAAAAACAAGAATACCTTTAATGAATATATTTATTCAAAGCTTTTCGCCGATAAAATAGTACCAGCATCTTCAGGAAAATAATTAGCTAATAAAATATTTTTACAAAATTAAATCATATGTGCTACCCTATTTTATCGGCGAAAAGCTTTGAATAAATAAATTCATTAAAAGTATTCTTGTTTTTGAAATATTTTTAATTTATTAACTATATTACAAGAAAACATATCACCATATTTATTATAGTAATATATATATATATATATATATATATATATATATATATATATATATAATTTACACGGCAGTCTAAAGGTGGTGTTAAAGGACGATGCCGCGGTCGTCGACAGTGTCATCGCATTCCTTCGCCACATAAATATAATTTTTAAAATTTAACACTTGAATATTTAAAATGTATAATTTACAAATTTATCTATTAATTATACTATAGAGATATTCATATTATTTTGTGTTTAGAGTTTAATTATTGTTAACCTATTTATTTTCTACATTAAGTGTTATTTGTTATTGTTATAGATTTATTGTTATAGATTTATTGTTATGTTGTTTTGTAATTAATTGTTATGTTGTTTTGTTATTAATTGAGATCTTGTTTTGTTATTTATTGTTATGTTTCTCCTTATTGTTATATATTTATTGTTACGTATTTATTTTTATGTTATTACTGACTTGATTAAATTTTGTTTGTTTGTAATGATTTATAATTTTTGTGTTTTAATTTTAATTTATTATTTTGCTTTATCTAAAATATTTTGCTTTGGTTTTGTTGCTGATTGGCAATAATAACCATAACTAGTTTTTCGCCAGGAGAAAAGAAATATATATATATATATATATATATATATATATATATATATATATATTGATATACAATATGACTGTAACAAATTGTACATTGCCCAAACATTAAAGCATATATCAAACCAAACACTTACAATTCAAACTTACCCACACAGGCTATATAAAATAATCACACATTTCTCACAATAGAAAACATACATCTAATAAAAAAAAACATACAAAAAGGCCTCAAAATGACAATCTGGAAACGGCTTCAAATTATAAGCCCAAAAGTAATATAGTAAACCAACAAGTACAAATAAAATGAAAAAATAAATATTTAGCTTAATAAACAAAGCTTAATAAACCAAGTCGGCCAAACTAACCCACATCGCAGTGAAACCGAAAATAGAATAGTACCACTAAACCACGGGACAACTGAACTCGCACATAAAACTACCTACTACAATAAACCGTCAGTCTTTTAAATAAGCTTGTAAATAAAAGACTTATTTACAATGCTAAGATATTTTCGAAAGTCAACTCGCCAATAAACCAAATAAGATTCTGGTTTAAGTACATTATATATATATATATATATATATATATATATATATATATATATATATATATATATATATATAATACGTTTTCTTGTTTAATAATTTAAAACAAAATAGGTTATTCAAATACAAGAATATTTTTTATTTTATATCCTAAGCTTTTCGTTGGCAAACAGTACCAACATCATCCTTATTCATATATTCTTGTATTTGAATACAACAATATTCTTGTATTTGAATAACCTATGTTGTTATATATATATATATATATATATATTAAATATGGTGACATGTTTTCTTGTAATATAGTTAATAAAATATTTATTAGATAATTATTTTCCTGAAGATGCTGATACTATTTTATTGGCGAAAAGCTTTGAATAAATATATTCATTAAAAGTATTCTTGTTTTTGAAATATTTTTAATTTATATATATATATATATATATATATATATATATATATATATATATATATATATATTAAAACAACATAGGTTATTCAAATACAAGAATATTTATTAATTTATATCCAAAGCTTTTCGTTGGTAAACAGTACCAACATCATCAGGAATGAAAATTTCCATTCCTGATGATGTTGGTACTGTTTACCAACGAAACGCTTTGGATATAAATTAATAAATATTCCTGTATTTGAATAACCCATGTTGTTTTAAATTATTAAACAAGAAAACGTATTTTATATATATATATATATATATATATATATATATATATATATATATATATATATGTATATATTTATATATGTAT
>JBAIZL010000003.1:45662760-45755260 GCA_036971475.1 Prosapia bicincta
TGCTATGGCTTACGACACTTTAAAACTATACGTTACTATATAGCTGTAAGTTACGTTATCATGTAGCTGTAGGTTACTATATGTCAATACGTTGCAGTACCACGCAGCTATGACTTACGACACTTTAAAATTATACGTTACTATATAGCTGTACGTTACGTTATCATGTATCTGTAGGTTATTAAATGTCAATACGTTACAGTACCACACAGCTATGGCTTACGCTACTTTGAAACTATACGTTACTATAAAGCTGTACGTTACGTTATCATGTAGCTGTAGGTTATTATATGTCAATACGTTACAGTACCACGAAGCTATGGCTTAAGCTTCTTTAAAACTATACGTTACTATATAGCTGTAAGTTAAGTTATCATGTAGCTAGTCGCTTCTATATATCTATAGGCTACCCTACTATGTAGCTTTGCGTTTCGCATAGTATATAACTGTAGATTACTATGTAGCTATACGTTTATATGTAACTATACGCAACGTTGCTATATAACTATGTTTTACGTTACTTTACAACTATGTGTAACCTTATTATATAGCTATACGTTACGTTGTTAAATAGATATGTGCTATGATACTTTATAACTATGTGTAATCTTACTATATAGCTATACGTTACGTTGCTATATACCTATGTGTTACGTTACTTTATAACTATGTGTAACCTTACTATATAGCTATACGTTACGTTGCTATATACCTATGTGTTACGTTACTATATAACTATGTATAGCCTTACTATATAGCTATACGTTACGATGCTATATACCTATGTGTTACGTTACTTTATAACTATGTGTAACCTTACTATATAGCTAAACGTTACGTTGCTATATACCTATGTGTTACGTTACTTTATAGCTATGTGTAACCTTACTATATAGCTATACGTTACGTTGCTATATAACTATGTGTTACGTTACTTTATAACTATGTGTAACCTTACTATATAGCTATAAGTTACGTTGCTATATACCTATGTGTTACGTTACTTTATAACTATGTGTAACCTTACTATATAGCTATACGTTACGTTGCTGTATACCTATGTGTTACGTTACTTTATAACTATGTGTAACCTTACTATATAGCTATACGTTACGTTTATATAGCTAAAGGTATTGTTCTATATAGCTATGAGTTTCTTTACTACGTAACTATACTTTATTATGTAACTAAACAATACGTACTAAACCATGTAGCTATACGTTACATTACTATATAGCTATGTGTTACGTTACTTTATAACTATGTGTAACCTTACTATATAGCTATATGTTACGTTTATATAGCTATGTGTTATGTTACTATATAGCTATGAGTTTCTTTACTACGTAACTATACTTTATTATGTAACTAAACAATGCGTACTAAACCATGTAGCTGCCTGTCTGGGAGAGATAGCGAGAAGAGGAATACACAGGACCCGGATTGCTATTTTATCTGACAGTCAGGCAGCAATTAAGGCACTAAACGGACATGTGGTCACCTCGGCCATAGGGAGTGCCTAAATAACCTAGAAGCCCTGGCAAGGCACAATCAAATCAAGATAGGTTGGCTGCCAGGGCATAGGGGAATATTTGGAAATGAAGCCGCAGATGCACTGGCCAGAGAGGGGTCTTCGACTCCCCTGATTGGACCGGAGCCGGCGGTAGGTATTTCCAAATCCATAGTCAACATTGCAGTGCGAAGGTGGATGGCTGAAAGCACTGTGAGCACTGGGTCAGGGCTGAAGGAATGAGACACAGTTAGCTAACCCTTAAGAAACCTTCATTGGGACTGCAGAAGAGTCTCGTCTATCTGTCTAGGCAGGAATTGAGGATAGCCACAGGTCTACTCACGGGACACTGTGGACTAAGGAAACATCTGCATAAAATGGGTATCTACAAAGATGAACCAGTGTGCAGATTATGCGGGCGAGAACTGGAGACTGCCACACACATCATTTATAGATGCGAAGCAATTGCCGAGAGGCGATTCAACCTCTTTGGTTATAGCACAGCTCTGGAAGTGGATGCTGAAGGTAAAACACTAGGCAGGAAACTCCTAAACCTGGTAAGAGGGAAGATCTTTGACTAGATCAGGGAGGTAAGTACAATATACCTAAGGTAGCGGTGCTTCGGGCAGTTTAAACCCGCTCCCAAGTTAATTAAAAAAAAACATTTAGCTATACGTTACGTTACTATATAGCCGTACGTTACGTTAGCTAGACGTTAATACACACTAATGTGTTACATTACTATAACAAGACTAATGCCATGCAATATGTAGATAAGCATAACACATAGATGTCTACATCAACGATAATAGATCAACGAACAAGTACGCGCCCTGATCACATGATGCCGTCTATATCTTTTACCAGATGGTTATATTTCTCTCTGCGCCAATTCCCGATGAAAGTAAGCGCTCCAAATGGCAATTATAGCTCTGGACACTGCACACGAAAGACGTCTGTAGACAAGCGGGTAAACTATCTCCTAAGGCCCTCAGCCATCTCCCCACGAATCTTTTACGCTGTAGCCTACCCTCTCTTATGAATCGAAGTAACTTGTACCACTCGTTTCTCATCTCATGCCCCAAGTAATGCATGCCCTTTGGTTTACTAATGCATCGGAGTAAGAGGATTTTATGGTCCTACGTTATCCTACCTGTATCACAATCCTTTCATATCTTTCGTAACCGCTAAGAGTCGTACTGGCTGATAGTCTTAATAATTAAACCATACGAAATCAAGTCATCAAGTCTGTGAGATAGATCCATGGCATCTAACACGCATATATACACGCGTAAGGATAGGTTAAAATAGGTAGAATTATAGGGTGATCATGAAGCTCTTTTTTGATGGGAGGTAAGTGGACTCTTGGATTCCTTATTCTGTATAGTGTCCCTGGAACGGCTTACTGTATAGAAGAAGGCTACCAGCTGTACTGTTATGTAGATAAAGGGGGAAAAGTTCTATGTAGAATCTCTGGTACACGGGAGACCCATGGAGATCGTTTTTGTAAAAGGATGTTTAATGGAAGATTAAATGATAGGATTGAGCATGAAGTTTCACCAGTTCTAAAAGAAGGCAAGTATTTTGTTTTGTACGTGTAAAAAACAAGCACAGAATCTCTCCTTGATTTTGCAATAAATTACTTATTATATAAGTGGTTCTCTGTTTAAAATAAATGCTTCCAACAAACAGAACAATATAAACGTTTCAACGTTGCGCTATAATATTTTCGTTTCTGTTGTAGCTTAACCTGTCATTAGTTATTGCAGAAGAAAGGTGAAAAATGCTCGCCATTAGTGGCCTATGTTCGGGCCATCAGTCATTGCTCGTACGCTGTTTCGATACAGAAGAAAAACCTGTCGATAAAAACTCTTTGTGCGGAATGTATCCTTCCTAGTGACACTTCTCATCGATACTGCTGTAACAGAACGATGATTAGCGAATTACAAAACATTTATTGGCACTTAATCTCTATTAACTTTGCCTTCGTTAATAATTCTCTATCGTAAATGTGGCTGACATTATCGACGATGAAATCCACATGGTATCTGTACTATTTTTAAAAATTGTACTTTAATATTGTACTATATATATATATATATATATATATATATATATATATATATATATATATATGTGTGTGTGTGTGTGTGTATGTATATCTATGTGATTGTATGCCTGTCTCTCTATCTATCTGTTTATCTGTCTTTACTTAATACATTACTACACACATCATTCGATCAACATGAAACTTTGGAACATTGTTGCGTACACTCCTGCACTCCAACGAAGGTGTCTCACATTTGTAGCCTGATTGGTTGCGCCTAAGTTTATATATATATATATATATATATATATATATATATATAACTTTTGCTATATAGCATAACTTTGCTATATATATATATATATATATATATATATATATATATATATATATATATATATATATATATATATATATATATATAATAACTTAACTTTTGTTATAATTATAATTTATTTTTAATGTTATTTATTTACCTTACCTATCCAATGTCACACCTTCAGGTTTATAAAGAATTAACAATCTTTATATATATATATATATATATATATATATATATATATATAGAGAGAGAGAGAGAGAGAGAGAGAGAGAGAGAGAGAGACACACTTATCAAATCTTACATAAATAAATGCAAGTTATATAGGTCCCTACCTATATAATCTCGAAACAATTTTCCCTTATAATGAATGAAGTATGAATGATAAAGTATTTCCGTGAATATCGAAATAAGTCTAAAGTGTAGCGATATCGTAAATATTGTTCTAAAATATATATGTTTATTATATAAACTACTATAATCTGTAACCTTGGATAAAAATACTTATACATAGTCTACAATGATGTTGGAGAACTAAAAATTAACCAGTAAATCAAATGCGCAAGTGTGTAGTACGAAAGTGTCGAAAATATGAGATATTGTTCAGAAAGGGTTGTTGTTGTAGATGATAACATTGAGCTTCAACGTGAGTAAAAATAAAAAGGAATCTGTTGTACATGATTGGATATTGGAGAAAATGAAGATAATGTAGATACAACGGAGATAATTGCGGTAATGGAGATATAATGAAGATGAAATGGAGATAACTAAGATATATTGGAGATATAATGGAAATGATTAAAATAAGGGAGGTATAATGGAGATATAATGGATATATAATAGAGCTAATGGAAGTATAATGGAGATATAATGAAGATGAAATGGAGATAACTAAGATATATTGGAGATATAATGGAAATGATTAAAATAAGGGAGGTATAATGGAGATATAATGGATAAATAATAGAGCTAATGGAAGTATAATGGAGATAATTAAGATATATTTGATATATAACAGAGATAATGGAGATATAATGGAAATGATTAAGATAAGAAAGTTATAATGGACATAATTGAGGTATAATGGAAATAAAATACAGATAAAGGAGATATATATATATATATATGTGTGTATGTATATCTATGTGATTGTATGCCTGTCTCTCTATCTATCTGTTTATCTGTCTTTACTTAATACATTACTACACACATCATTCGATCAACATGAAACTTTGGAACATTGTTGCGTACACTCCTGCACTCCAACGAAGGTGTCTCACATTTGTAGCCTGATTGGTTGCGCCTAAGTTTATATATATATATATATATATATATATATATATATATATATATATATATATATATAATAACTTAATTTTTGTTATAATTATAATTTATTTTTAATGTTATTTATTTACCTTACCTATCCAATGTCACACCTTCAGGTTTATAAAGAATTAACAATCTTATAAATTTTAAACATCACTTGCATTTATTTCTTTATACATTATACCAAATTTATATTAAATATTTTGCAGTGACAGGATTGATATCTTAACTAACATTACAATTATAAAAGGTGGACTTTTGAGGCTTTAGACTTCAAATAAAATAACATAACAAAGATAATAAATTCAGTATTAAAATTTTATAGTTGATCTCGGGTCGCTAATACGGGAACTTTGCTTCTTAAATTAGAAATGGTGAAACTAGATTAAATTTTATAAATTGCAATGAAATTAAAATTTGTTCTGAACTTTACTAAAATATAGATGTCTGTTGGCTAAACTTATATCCAATTAATACTTATAGTTTTTGTAAAGCTCCTGGAATCTTAGCCTTGGTTACCTTGTACGCTTATACTTGACACAAAAACTTACTTTCTTAAAACTTTAAAAAAAACTTATACGTCGCACTTTTTTAAATTTTACTTATAAACAATAAAAACTATCTACATGATTTTCACAAATTCTTAGTTTCACAGAACTATTGAATCGTTTGAATATCTTTTTCTAATATGATTTTTCATAAACGTTTCATAACACTTTAGACATAACATTAATCATCTTTTTGAAACAAAGTCTAATGAACAATTTGTTCAATGTAGGACTTTTAGTTACTAATGATATGGTATAAAAAAAGAAAATAATTTCCTACAGTTGAATTTTGTAGCACAAAGATGCTACAGTCCCTCATAAGTTCGGTCATCACCAATCACCCCAGGTTTTGCCCGAGGCAGTACATTACCGATTAATATCCGGTGCTGGGACCAACCGGAAGTAACTACATGCCATACGGGAATTAGCTAAGTTAACCAAGCGTACTACTTGATAAAACATTTACAACCCTCTGCCAGTTATTAATAAAACGAGATTTGTTGGGAACAAATAGGCTTAGAGGTAGTGAAAGAACTGTTGGGTGTAATGAAATATAAAATAGAAGAAAAGAATTGCGTTAAAGGAATAACATAAAGAGATCGAACTCGAGATATCTCCTAGGGAAAGCCAGTGTTTATAAACACACAAGAGGTTACTAGATTTGTAAGATTTTGTAGTTAAAATTATTACCTTATCATCACAAAACTACTTCAACAACATTTCTCCACTATTCTTACAATATCTATTACAGTGGTAATATTTTTTTGGATTATTAGTTCACTTGGAGCGTATGACAGTGAATTTATTTCCGCACACGCAGGTTTTTTTAAAAATACATTTATCCTTTTCTTTAATATATTCGTTTTGTTGGATAAAACCTTTAGGTTCTAGAAGTAAGTAAGCTTTTAAGTGGTTTAAATGTAGGTAAGAGAGATATTTGTCCCCCCCCCATCTCTCTCTCTCTTCCTTCTCTCTCTCTCTCTCTCTCTCTCTCTCTCTCTCTATCTCTCTCTCTCCCTCTCTTTCTCTCTCTCTCTCTCTCTCTCTCTATATATATATATATATACATATATATATATATATATATATATATATATATATATATATATAGAGAGAGAGAGAGAGAGAGAGACTTATCAAATCTTACATAAATAAATGCAAGTTATATAGGTCCCTACCTATATAATCTCGATACAATTTTCCCTTATAATGAATGAAGTATGAATGATAAAGTATTTCCCGTGAATATCGAAATAAGTCTAAAGTGTAGCGATATCGTAAATATTGTTCTAAAATATATATGTTTATTATATAAACTACTATAATCTGTAACCTTGGATAAAAATACTTATACATAGTCTACAATGATGTTGGAGAACTAAAAATTAACCAGTAAATCAAATGCGCAAGTGTGTAGTACGAAAGTGTCGAAAATATGAGATATTGTTCAGAAAGGGTTCTTGTTGTAGATGATAACATTGAGCTTCAACGTGAGTAAAAATAAAAAGGAATCTGTTGTACATGATTGGATATTGGAGAAAATGGAGATAATGTAGATACAACGGAGATAATTGAGGTGATGGAGATAGTTAAGTTAATGGAGATAATTGAGGTAATGGAGATATAATGAAGATGAAATGGAGATAACTAAGATATATTGGAGATATAATGGAAATGATTAAAATAAGGGAGGTATAATGGAGATATAATGGATATATAATAGAGCTAATGGAAGTATAATGGAGATAATTAAGATATATTTGATATATAACAGAGATAATGGAGATATAATGGAAATGATTAAGATAAGAAAGTTATAATGGACATAATTGAGGTATAATGGAAATAAAATACAGATAAAGGAGATATAATCGAGATAATAGAGATATAATGGAGGTATTGGTTATATAATGAATGTAATGGAGATATAATAAAGATGAGGGAGATAGTGGAGATACAATGGAGATATAGTGCAGGTAATGGAGAAAATGGGGATATAATGAAAATAACAGAATATAATGGAAGTATAATTAGGATAATGGAGATACAATAAAGATATAATTGGAGATATAATGAAGATGAGGGAGATAGTGGAGATATAATAGAGATATAGTGCAGGTAATGGAGATGTAATGGAGAAAATGGAGATATAATGAAAATAAAAGAAATATAATGGAAGTATAATTAAGATAACGGAGATAAAATAAAGATATAATTGGAGATATATTGGAGGTGTCATGGAAAAGTTATGGAAATATAATGGAGATAATGAAAATATAATGGCTACAACGAAGATGTAAGAGAAATAATGGAGATGTAAGAGCTGAGTATCCAGGAAAATATTACTTCCAGAAGTCACTGAATGTCAGGGTAATTATTAAAATTGACTTATGGATTGTTAGTTTCAACCTGAAACCCAAAAACGTACTAGTAGGTCTACACGTATAGACCTTATTCATCAAAGAAAGCAAGAGAAGGTGGAAAGGAAGGCTTTGAATATTTTTATGTGTAAATTAAAGGTCGTTCTATTATTGCCAATGGAGTGTGAGAGACGAATTGAGTCATACGTGATAATATAGTATCTTTCTATCTATTGTCTTGTGAAAACATGTTGGAATGGCAGACTCTTATACTCACTATTTAGTGATGGTAGAGTGGGGTGGGAAGTGGATAGGCACACTCTTATACTCACTATTTGGTGATGGTGGAGTGGGGTGGGTAGTGGATAGGCACACTCTTATACTCACTATTTGGTGATGGTGGAGTGGGGTGGGTAGTGGATAGGCACACTCTTATACTCACTATTTGGTGATGGTGGAGTGGGGTGGGTAATGGATAGGCACACTCTTATACTCACTATTTGGTGATGGTGGAGTGGGGTGGGTAGTGGATAGGCAACTCTCATCCTCAGGTTGAGAGGAGATATACTCCAAGTAAGTAACCCTCCCAATGCTATGGCATAATTCCTATTACCACGGGATAATTATTTCCTTTCCTTCTACTTAACTCCATCTATTCATAAGAAGTGTATATAACAGACATCTCTCAACAACCCCGGTCTAAATTAGCTCTCTAAAGTATACAACTCTGCACATGTAATGCTATGGTGCCATGAATGCTCCTTCCATGTCCTCCACTAGAGGGTTTACGTCCCAACCCTGATCCTATGTACATTCACAATTACCCCCCCCCCCCCCCCCGGTGTATTTAATAATATGATAGTTCTTGACTAATGGACTTAAAATTACAACAAAACTGTAGGTCCATGCTATGAAGCTATGAGTTGCGATGCTTAAATGGGAGTCGAGTTCTAAAGAGGTGAAATAGAGATGTAGAGGATTGTAAGTCAGGGGGGAGGAAACTGTTGTCCTATTATTCCTTCCAAGTCCGTTTTAATTAATGAAGGTATAAATTTCACTTACTTCCCAGTAAAACAACTTGAAAATATGTTGCGGCCCTTCACCAGTAGCAAAATCCTTCCCGAGTAGCACAACCTTCTACGAATAGCGAAACCCATCACTACGAACACAAACTTCCACGAGTACCGAAACCTATCATGAGTAACATAATCTTCCACGAGTAGCTCAACCCATCACGAATAACACGACCTTTCAAGAGTAGCGCAACCTATCATGAGTAGCGCAACCTATCACGAGTAACCAAACCTTCTACGCATAGCGAAACCCATCACTACGAACACAAACTTCCACGAGTACTGAAACCTATCACGAGTAACATAATCTTCCACGAGTAGCTCAACCCATCACGAATAACACGACCTTTCAAGAGTAGCGCAACCTATCACGAGTAGCGCAACCCATCACGAATAACACGAGACCTTTCACGAGCGAGACCAATTCATGTTATACGTTACCAGCTCGTTCATGTCAGTTTTTTGTTCGTTGTAATTTAAATTTCTTACACTTGTCTCAGATCGAAAATGGGTGAATGGTAGTTAGCGGTCTTTATATTGACGTACTGTAAGGACAAAAGTACAATGGGTGGAGGGGGATGAATGGGGTTGTGTAGTACACACGCCTCATATCGATCCCTTCTACTCAGTCTAGACTTCACTACTCCACACCACTTGATGTGCAGTAGTGGTAAGGGCTTGTAGCCAAGTTGTTGATAGATTACCATACGCCAGTTACTATTACTAGAATTATCTTGGTTAGTGTGATTAGAGTTGATGAATCGTTTTTGTCGAGGTGCGTTATTCGTAAGTTAAACCCAGTTAACAATGGTACATACCTTGTACTTGTCTAGGTTAGGTTAAAATAAAATGTTAGCCAAAATATTTAATCTCAAACATGTTAGATGATATTATTTGTATTTCTTTTTTAAAAAAATATTGATGTTTTAACATTCTTCTATAATTTATCCAGCAAATGTTATTTAACATAACCACAACGGAGGCCATTTTGAAACTTCCTAAGAGAACAAGGTATTCACAAATTATTTTGTTATTATTTTGTTTTTCTTTATTTTGTAGTATTACCTGAATCCAGGGATACCAAGTATATAGCCTTCTAAAACCTCTTTCTTAACTTTTTTTTCAACTTATGTAAGAGCGTGTGCGAACAGGCCTAGGACTTCATACGCATTCCCTGTTTTGTTTCAACCGAATTTCAGTTATACAAATTATTTGAGCTAAAGGTCTGTGAGAAGCAATTGCTGAAAGTGATGGGAACAATAATCTCGAAATAATGTTTATAGGACCTTGACAAGAGCTAGGGCCACTGCAAAGGATAAGGCAGGCGTTTAATAACACCAGTGCTGATACTGGTAAAATGTCAATGTAGAATATGTGTCTAGATACTATAAAGTGTGCAAAGGCAAGCGTATTAGGTCCCATAAAGTATATCTTGCAAACTATATCGGTACTAATGGTAGCCTACAAGCAATATTTGAATTTACGAACGCTAAAACAAATTGGATGATGGAGAAAGCAAGGGGTTTGAGATTATAAACAATAAGCCGTCTACAGTAGATATAAAAACGTTGGAGTACATTGGTAAAGTTCAAAATTGGGACAATGGTCGGCTATTCGGCGAAACAAAACATTGGGACTGTTCGGTGAAACAAAAATATTAAAGGTAAGACATTACCGGTTGTCAAACCCTTCTCAGAAAAAGCAGGTAATAACGGAAAATGTAATTAATAAAATACGGAACTGTTATGAATGTGCTATTATACAAAAATGTGATGATGTACGTAGAACAGACGAAAAAAGGTAGATTTTCCATAAACGTGCCATTGACGTCGAAACTATGCCTGGTATATGAGTATGGGTTGTGAAAATACAGTTACAACTCGAGTAGTTCCTGAACTAAATGAAGTGGGGTTATCTCTCCCACGGTGGTTCTCAACCTACTTACACTGCTAAGTAGACTGTGGAGGAACAATCGAATGAACCCTCTACCTACGAATCCAACCACAAACGTTTGGAGCTCAACTGCGGCACCGTTGGACATGTTCCCGAGAGGAAATATGAACCAAGACTGAAAGACGTGGTACTATTATTCTACAGCTTAAAGGAGTAGACTGGTCACCCCTGGGACGAGACAAGACTCCGACCATATCTTCGGGGACGGCCACCTTTCAAGAATTCCGGATGTAGTATCTTCCGAACGGCCCCTCTGTAGTTTTCCGTACCGTCAAGATATCCCAATGATAGGTTTGCCTAGGTAATGCAATCTATTATTCGCCCTCGATTGCTCTGACCTAAGGGCTGATCCCCCAGAATGGGGACTTGGACTTAGGAAAGACTGCAACTAGCCCTTGAGAACTTATTGTCCAAATATAACTGCAATGAAGAACGGAACATTAATCCTCCAGTACCTACCAATCGTAGTAATGGTAGCTATAAAGCAAATATACAAAGACTTGGTGTTCCTATTCTACTGAAACAATGTTTAACGGAAACACGCAAAATCAAAATGAATCACCCAATAGAATGATTTGGACTAGAATTTCCGAAAGCGTTAATTTTCTGCTTCGAACACTGAACAAAAGAGTTTATGATTCTTTTACTTATTGTAAGGATTACGGTGACACCTTACTTTTGATGAGGTGAAAGTGTTAGAAAAACTTTGTGCCCACAGTGGCGTAAATTATTCTCTGCTCCCTTGAGTCGAAAAAGATGAGGTTCGCGCATGTATAGCAAAAAAAATCAATTTAATCAAATTAGAAAAATGTCTGCCAAGCAAAAGGAAATGTAGGAAGAAGACTGCAGGAGAATGAAGAATCATTTGATAATTTAGATTATGGTAAGGAGGGCGTGTAGTGAATTACAAAAAGCTAACCCTCACAAGTAACTAAACAGTTATACCATTAAGATGGTTTTGTTAAAAACGCTCACAGTTTGTTCTTTGCACTGCTATTTATAATATTAACAAACGGTATTTATCTGTTCTATAATAAAATAGAAAAGTTCTAACAACTGATATGTGAATTTTTTACAATTTTTACAAAAAAAATTATCAAATTTTACCGAAAACAAAACAAAATGGAAAAATCCCGTTAAAGGTTTATAAAAGTGACTTTGATGGTTTCTGAGAAAAGGGTACTGCAAAGGGCTAATTTTGCTAAGAGCAAGATAGTTACTACTGCCTCTTCTTTTGAATTATGAACTTATCTAACCTAGAGTATTGGAACTATGGTTACCCGATTATAAATTTCCGGAAAAAAAGTTATTAAACATTTTTTTAAAAGAATTTATGTCTCAAAGTTGATTTTTTCATAAAATGTTGATATCTACTTCCATTTTTGTTTTTTCTATTCTTAAAATTATTTTTAAAAAATTTATTGTCATAAAATAATAAGATTCTAAATACATCCCGTTTATTATTTGAGTGTATTTCATTTTTAGTGTTACATGCAAACTCGCTGTCATTCGTTAAGGGATTCTATTCTATTTAGTAAAATGTGAGTAAATTTTACGATATTGTAACCTATATTGCGCAATCAGATACGTTACCGAGCATGAGTGATCCGTAAGATATGCTTCATCAAAGATTTATGTGCTTACATTTATTTTATCTATTTACAAACCCTATCTATTTTGGAAATTATATTTATCCTATAGTCATGCCGGATGAATGCACACATTTTGTATTTACCTTTTACTGATAGTTTATACGCAACAGAATATAATAAGTTCCATTTTCTGATGATCAGAGGTGTGTCTCATCATAGTACCAATCTCTGTCAGCGTTCTTTGCCAATCCTTCTTCGCCAACTAAATTATTTTGCATCCTCTCTTTTCAGTTTCTGCGCTTCGAATTGTTTACTCCAGCATGCTCTTCTATGACGCATTAACAATTAAAATTCATAATTTCGGAATGTTCTAGCTGATAAAGTAATTGGAGTCGTTCAAGACAACCGCCAGCTCGGAAGATTCGTCTTGCAAGTTTGTAAGCGTGCACTCCGCAATCTAGTGGAAAATCTCGCGTATTCGAAACATATGTCAGTTCGTGCATTAAGGCACAAAAGTGTCCGTGTGCTCATGCGCGGAATGGAGTTCCGTGTGAGTGATAATCGGAGACAGTTTTAAACTTGTCAAGCTGACAGAAGTTTTTACAATTTATTACAAACTTTATTGTAGTAAGAAAGAAAGCACACACATATATATATATATATATATATATATATATATATATATATATATATACATTCATACATGCATATAAACACACATACTTACATACACAAGGGAATGGGGCGATTCCAGCACAGGTTAATTCCCTGTCTAAAAGCATGTATAGAACGAGGGCATGGAGAAGTAAACTACTATCTCACACAAGAGCTCACTGAACACGGATGGTTTGGTGGATTCTTTCATAGATTTAAATACGTGACACAGTGTGAAAGCTTAAACGATGACGTGTGACATGCATTGCTCTACTGTGACTATTGGAAGGAAAAGACACAAAAAATAATTGCCTGCCTGGGCATTACCATTAATGAATAAGACATGATATTCACTGCGCTAGAAAGTGGAAATAAATTTAATTATATAGCAAATTCCATAGTGATGAATATGTTAAAACAAATTGTAAGAATAAAAAGTCAAATGAACACGTAAATCGTACGTCAGTTTTGAAAAAGCAGCTACTGTTGGCTACGTCACCCCCTGAAGTAATGCCTAACGGAGATACCAGAGGGCGGCAAGTAGTTGTTGAAAAAAGTTGGAGTTGGAGGGTTTAGGATTTTACTACATATATAGTCTGTAGTCATGAAGTAATGCTGAACACTCAAAACCCCGTTTTTTTTGTGTTGCAGGGTTTGTGAGATCAAAGGTCAAATCCCTGTTTTTTCTTCCATTTATTGAAAAAAATGAAAAACATTCATACATTTATTCATATATACATAAATTTACCTTCTTCATGTTCGCGACCCTGCATAAGAGATGCCTTGAACTCACCTAGGTCTATATTCTTTACCATGGTTGGTATGTTCCTAGTTATACTTTATCCCTCGTGATCGATTATAATCATCCTCTGTGTTAGCAAACATTTCATATTTACCTTATAGTAACGGATCATAAATAATGATTACAAATATTTATAGCATTTTTATATTATAAAAAATACACGAACACATACAGGTTTGTGCTTCTGGAAACATTGTTTCTTAACTCGTGTCTACTTAAACGATTTATCTTAAGAAATAAACCCAGGTTCAATATTAAAGGTTAATTCAAAAATTTAAAATTGTATTTTGATTTTAAGTTAAAATGGTTTTAAACGGTTGGAACTTATTATTTTTATTATCGCTTGTCACTGTAGTTGCACAAAATTTTCGTTCGTAATCTGTCGCATGGCTCCCAACATTCGCCAACAAAAACAGCGAAATAGGTTAATTAAAGCCATATTTTACACCAGTACTGTACATTTAAAATTTTAATTTATTATTCATTAATTAATAATATTGAAATAAAAAATATTAGAATGCCCTTTTATAACATAAATAATCCATTTTATATATTAAAAATCTCAATAAAATCAATATGTGCAAGTTAGTAAATTTATTGTATAAGTGCAATTATATTGAACATCCTACTGTGCCAGACGACAGAACCACAGTCTTGCTGGCAGCACAGGGTGGAGAAAAGATTGTCTTAGCTACTACCCACAAAATAGACATTGGAGAAGCTGTGTAGCGGGATGCAGAATGGGAATTAAAGGCGTTCTTTAATTACAGCACTCTTTGGTCGCAGATAAACACTATGTTAGCGGTCGCCTCGTGGTATTAGACTGGCTTTAGCAGAAATATTACTTCCTTGAATGGTCATAGATAGAAATAAAGTGACAAATTTATTAAGAATTAAATAATGTTGTAATCAAGAAATAAAATCTTATATTGCATTTAAAAAAGTACTTTCTATTCATTATACCTGAAAATGACAGTAGCTTTCATGGTAAAACAGTTCCGAACTTAATATTTGATTAATTACACTTTGTAAAGTGTAACATATTCTATTATACACAGAAAAATAGCATCTATTATAGCTCATCACATAAAGAGTGATTAAATGTGAAAAATCTCTCAAAAGGCAATTCTATAGCAAAAAATAAGAAAAAAAAGATCCACAAAGTGTTCTTTAGCGGGTTGTAGTTCACTAAAATGAAGCCTAAAGTTCTAAAATTCGTGTACATCAACTTAAGGAAAGAAATTAGATTAAATGTATGACTTTTTTTGTGAAAGCTGAAAATAATAATTCCAAACTTGTAGCTATTATAAATTTTTGATAAAACTTGAATAAACATAAAAGTTAGTCTAAAATTTCACTTTTTATTTTTAACCTAATATTATGTATATAACCTAATAGGCCTATTATGATTATGTTTTATTAAAATTTTTGTATAAACAATAGATAGAATTAGCCGTTTTATTAGTAACAATACAGATAGAAATTATTACAAAAAATAACATTACTTTTTATAGGTTGGAAGTAACATCAGATAAACAGCAATATTTTGAAAAAGTGTTTGAGTACTCTTTTCATGATTATTTTGCTACCAGATGGTATCATTGAATAGCGAGTATGCGCTGGTTACCAAATACTTACTAGAAATCGTAGGAAGGAACAAAATACGCTATTGCCTACCTTCATCTCTTCTAACTATAAGTACATGGTGGTTGTTCCCAGTCCTAAGTTGGTACACTCTTCGTGTGTAATAACTCATTTATCAATTTATAATACAGTAATAATTTTTTCTTCATTTTCAAAATTAAATGGAATAAATAGACATTAATTGTTACCAACTTACGAAAATATCATTTTTATATTCAAAATTTATTTTTTTGTAATAATTTCAATTTATTTGTTCCTTATTAAAATTAATTTATTTTCAATTGATTTTATTTATTTTGTACTTACTTAATTTACATCAGTTTTCTTAAAGTTAAATAGACGTTTTAATAAAAAATTATAATTTTAATGAATCACTTAAAGTAATTTTAGGTTCAACTTAAAATTGAAATTTTCGACGGTTAAATATCGTGTGTAACGTCGATTTAGTCCAAATTTATTTATGATGCACTTCTGGAATCATTTACCAACATTTATCAGACAAAAATCATATTAAAACCCCATTTTCCATGAATTCTTTGTACCAGAATTTCAGCGTGGTTCATTTTAGTGGAAAAGCGTAGAACAGAGCGAAATCCTTAGAAAACTTCAACTCACTGACCGACAGGATTTGGGCTGATGTTTATTAGAACATTTGTTTACCATTGAATCGTCTCGAAAAGATTGCCGCATATTTTTTAATCACACTGTACAGATAATTTAAAAAAAAACATCATCTCTAAGACAGAATGTCACAAAAAAATGTCTTCCAAAGTTTAATAAATATTCAATTTGTCCATGTTATGAAAATTCTCCTTTTAAAAGGGGTTTGCTGCTAAAGTGTTCTTGAAAGTGAGCAAAAGGCAAGAGTTTTTATTTCGTAAATAATTCCCTGGCTTCAAAGTTGAGCTTGTGTTCCGCAAAATACGAGCTTCTTGTTTAATTGTGTTCCGCTAGTTTTACAGAGTCGCATTGCGGAGTTAGAAAAGCTTTCTAAAGATTAAACCGGCTTCTGTCTTTGCGTCCCTAATTGTAATCTGATTAGCACATTTCCATAATATGGGCAAACAAGTAGGGGCGGGTGACGTGACGTCTAGGGCAACCCCTCCACGTGCCAAAGTTTTTATTAATCATTTTCACTTTTGTACCTGAACTGCGGACATCAGAAAATCCTTGAAGGACTTATTGCACTAGGATAAGATTGTTAGAGTGGACGAAATGTATCAGAGAAAGGAATGAGTAGCAAGATTGTCGGAGGCTACGTCGCATCTAGGAAGAATTTTTCTGTTTGAAATGACGAGGTGACAAACACTAGTAAAGGATAGTAGAATAAAATTCTGAAAGTTCTGTTAGACAGAGAGGACGAAGAAACCTTTCTAGTGAAAGGGAGATAGAAATTTGATTTAATTTTACAATTTGACAATATTTAGAGTCACTAATAACCTAAAGGTTCTGGGTCGAATTCCGGTAGCACAAAAGAATTTCTATCCCTCAGGGTGACTCAGCCTGTGAAGATGAGTACTAAGGGTAGTAATGGGTGGTTGAAGCGTAGTGCTGGCCATAATAAGTTCCTTGAATACCGCAAGGATCAAGTAAAACTGCACGGACTACCCTGATTTTCCTAGACCATAAAATTTAAAATTCATGAAGGGAAATGTAGAAACCCAATTATTTAAAATATTAGACTTCTGGATGACTCCAGCTAAAGAGATGTATTACTGATATGATATTTGCTGGCATCTATTTAACTTCTTGTATCTTGAGCACTATTCCCAAGTTTGTTTTGAGGTAGCGCAAGACGTGATTAAGGTTTGTAAGTACCACGACCCTTATTGTTTCTTCTTTTGAAAAATTCCATCAAAAATGTTGACCGTAATGGCTAATGGAAAATCTTTAAAAGTAACCTCCCCACAGATATATCTCCTTAACAGTTTTGGGGGTTTTGTTTATCGGAGCTCTACAGTTAACCCGCTACCCAACATATTTTGCCGCTCAGCGTTCCCCAAATGGCTTTGAGTTTGAAATGTGTAAGTTTCGAAGTTTACCTATAACCGTTTCTTTCTAACAACTATTTTAAGTGAAGATTTTAATATATCATGTGATATATTCCTATGAAAACTAGTTAGCCTATTTTCACCCTAATGACTCCGACGGATAGTGGATCAATCCTGTCCACTAGAGGGTAATTCTTCTTCAATCTTCTTCGCTAACAAGACATATTGTGTGAGAACTGTTGACTTCAATTATTAGAAACACGTGACCTCGAGGGGAAGTTTCAGGTACTGAAGATGTCAAGTTTGCTTTCTTTTTCTTCTTCTTCTTATTATTACTGTTTTACTACAGTTATTATTATTTCTTTGTAGTTTTAAGACGATCATCTAGCAAGCCTGTTATTATCTAAGAAGGATAGGAAGGGATTGTAAATATAGGTAGAATTAAGATACGGATAGGCCTGGCAGAGAGGCGGGTCATAAAGAAGTTAACGGGTCCTTCTTTCTGTTACACCCCCTTGAAAGAAGAATAAATATTGGTAGCCCTTGGAAACTAGGTAGCACTAACGACAGGTTATGATGATCGTTTCGAAGCTGGAAGTAGGGAAAAATTATATCATCCTCACAGAGTCATTAATGTGAAGTGGAGCCAATAACTCGGAATTATCGTTACAATATAGAGTTTTCTGTCTTACTAATCCCTTAACAGAGCTAAAGGGAACAGTTTTGTTTAGCTTATAAAATAGTAGTACATGCATGAAATGTCTCGTATACTAGTTACAGCGTCTTCAAAGTTGCTCAAGGCGAGAGAAATAGAAGCAGACTAGGACGGAAATTTTTTGCGTGACCAATAAATAATTTCGTCAAGATAAATAATACTTGTTATTGTCAAATATATTTGATAAAGAATTAATCCACTCTGATATTTTTCGTTTTAACAGAGTATGAATGTTTGTAGATTGTTTTCTTGTACAAGTTCGTTAAAATTTCTGATTGTTGTATTTTTACTTTTGTTCTTCATATAGGCCTACAGTTTGTTTATGCTTTCTCCACATACGGTAGGATGCTAGCTATAGGCTTATAATTATTACACCTTCTAAAGTGAACGTGTTTGAATTTTATTTTTTGAACGTGTCACCGCCATATTGTTGTTTTGGTTTTACACGTAATTATGTCTTGTAGCTCCGTGCTTCGGTCAGTAAGCTACAGCAAAGTGGCGAGTTCACTCCATGACCAGGGGGATTGCACACGTCCAGGAGAATCCTTCCAATGCAATCTGTTTACAATCATTATCCCGGTCATAGCATTCCTTCCATCACCTGGAATATCCTGCCGCCTAGTGTTGTTGTCCCTGAATCCATTGCTTTTTCTTCTTCTTCTGTGTCAAGAGATAGGAGGCTTGGCTTCTTAATCTGACATAAGTAAGAATTGTTTATTTTCTTTTTAAACTTCAGCTTAAAAACTTCAGCTTCAACTTCAACTTTTTAAACCCACTTATTTCACTACAAATACTCTTTAAGAGAATATAATATGTTATTATAATAACACCTGTCTGTAGAAGCATTTACCTTCGATGTTAAATAAGACGGTATATGTGTTCTGCTGTGTGCTTAAACTATTCCTCAGAGACACATCTCTCACAACGACCATCTTCATCTTACATCGAAGGTAAGTGCTACTATAGGCAAGTGTTTATATATTATATAAACTTTTTTTTTAATGGCAGAGGTAGATATAAAACTTTCTTTGTTCTAATGTTCAAAAATATGAAATGAGTACTAAAATATGATTTTAATGTTGGGTTGTTTCTTTAAAATTGTAATATTAACAAATCTTTTTAAGGCGTACAGATTAAAGTCAGGTTAGAGCCTCCTTGCTTGGGCTACACATTATTCAAGAATGATACTTATCAGAACTGAGTTTAAACAGTCCATTACTACACAAGGTACTCATTTTTACAAGCTGAATTGACCTGGGGGCTGAGAAAGCACACGGACATTCTATGCCATTATCACAGAACAACACAGGCCCTTTTGTTGGTACCCAAGTCGTCGCTCACTCAGCCGTTTTAACAAAATTAGTCCAATTGGTATTTTGGACTCTTTAAACATAAGTTTTTACCCTTAGAAAGAGGTGGTAATTCTGTATCACAAGACCGCAACCATTTGGGTTTACCATGGTTATAAACAAGAGTCCGATACTACCATGGTTAAATTTAAATAGAACTTTAGGTACCCTTTAGGGGTATCCTTTTAACGAGATTAAGGTGTCTGACTGCTTCTTCCACGTGTGGTCGGATGGAAATCCTGTTCGTGAAAAGCATTCAGGAATTATGGTGGAAAGAGTTGTGACTCGGAATATCTGTCTTTCGAGCTGATATTCGAGTTAAAACACACAATCTTAGGACAAAAATGTTGAGGAGTCTACTATCCAGCACAAAGCCCTCTCGATTCCTACCTCAAACTCGTGACTCCCGCCCGGGTGGCTAGGGTCAGGTCCGAAACGCGTTTAGTGCCACGACCATTCTGAAAGAGATCGGAACCTTATAGCGAGGTCTGGATGCACCTGCACCTCCCAAGGGACGAGACGATACTCCAACCAGACACCACGGCTTAGACCGCTTTCCAGAATTACCCAGGACCAGTAGAACTTTAAGAACAGCCAGGTTTTCCGCACCTTCAATACCCCGTCTGAACAGTTCATGTAGTGATATAGGACCTTTACCTACTCTCGGTTGGCCTTACCTAAGGACCTGACTCTCAGTTTAGGGACTTGGTCCTGGGCAGGCATTAACCAATCCCATTAGACTTTAAGAGCTCTTCGGGTAGGAAGCATTTCAGTGGAATGCATAACCGAGGTTCGTGCAGCTGATAGAATAAACTTGACCTTGTGCAAGTAAACACAACCACCATCGGCAAACATGAGCCCAGACGTGTTTCCTTTCTTCAAGAGAACCTGTTATTTCTGCAGCAACTCAATTTCCAGAGTAAATATGGCTGCGAAATTACCGCCAAGTATATTTATCTTATACGAAACATCACTGCGCGTTGGCTTTGTACAATGCTTCGCTACTTGATGTGTTTTCATTAACGCAAAGTAAAAATATTCATGGTATAAAAAAGTTCATTTTTTTCGCTGAAATTTACCGAAAACGTCAAGGTTTCTGCCATCAGAAGCACATGTTATATATATATATATATATATATATATATATATATATATATATATATATATATATATTAAAAATAGATACGTTCTTTAGATAAAAGGTAATGTTTATAGCCAATGTAATGTATACTAATATATAAATATCTAATGGTATCTGTGTGTGTGTGTGTGTGTATGTGTGTGAGTGTGTGTGCGCGCGCGCGCGTGTGGTGTATGTATGTGTGTGTGCGTGTCTGTGTGTGTGTTGCTCAATCACGTTAAATCTACTTTACCCATTGAGCTAAAATTTTACATAGACATTCTTAGGGTCACTGGTTAACACATAGGCCTATTTTTATTTAGAAATTCTTTCAGGGCACCGCCCAGGGGCCTTGCAAAACCCACTTAACACTCAATTTTCTACACTACATTTAATACTTAAATTGACTTAATCAGCTAATATTCACCTGTAACAATCACTTTTAAACACATTTAAACATCTGATAGTAATTGTTGTGATTATTAACAAATAATTCATCTTTCGAGGTAAGTTATAAGTTACTTTACAAATGTTGTGTTACATTGTTTTTCCTTCCCTTGGTTTTCAAGACAATTATCAGTAATTTTATAGTTTGATATATTTATTGGGAACTAATCTATACTATTATATAAAAATCTAATGGTGTCTATCTGTGTATGTATTAGTTAATCACGTAAAACCTACTGTACCCATTGAGCTGAAATTTGGTATATATTTCCCGCTCCCTCGTGTTCGATTTTAGCGAAAAAAATTATACCGGGCGACGAAGAAAGTCATCAGAGATACAAGAAAAATTATGAAAACTCTTGCTCACGCCCCAAAAGTTTACAGTTTTGGAAAAATGTAATTCGCCTCAAACGTGGTGCAAATTGTGTTAGTAAAAATCCACATTGCCCACCCCTCAGTACAGTGCATATAAAATAAATCATAAACATGTCCTGAAGCTATATTGACAATTATTGTTTGTTATTGCCACGGAAGGTTAATTTTACATACCTATGAAGTATCCAGTCATTATAGATTTGGTTGTAATTTTATACGTTTAACCAAATGTACAATTTTAAGGCCAGAATAGAGATCACGTGACAAGAATTAGACGTTTAATTAGGTAATGTTGTATAACATTACAACCAAATATCCTGACTGGACACTTTACAGGTATATTTTAATATAGGTAAATAGTATTGTATAAAATTAGAACCAAATCTATCGTAACTGGATACTTTATAGGTTGGTTAATATCTAAATATATGTATACGTAGTACTGCGCGCCGTTGCTATGCGGAAGTAATACTTCTTATTACTCCGCAATGAATTTTTTACCCAACTTTAATTTGATATAAAATTTATTTATTTCCCTGAGCGATAGTTTCCATTATTTTTTCGTATCCCTGATGACTTTTTGCCTTGCATGGTATAGTTTCTTCCCCTATCAAACACGGGAGCGGGAAATAAATTCCTTAAATTTTACTTAGACATTTTTAGGGTCGTTGGTTTTAACATAGGCCTATTTTTATTTAGATACTCCGTCAGGGCACGACCCACTGGCCTTGGTAACTCCCTTGACAGCAGGTTTATAAACTATGGTTTGATATATTTATTGAGATTTAGTTTCAGTAAATTAAATTCAACCCAAATACAAATATAAATTAAACCAATACAAACATTCGTCAACCCCGTACGAAGGACGAGTACTCTGCTAGTTTTATATAAAAATGTTAATAATAGGCCTAAATTTATTTCCAAATGTTTACATTAAAAACACCAAATAAAAATCATATAATATTAAAATTTTGTATACAAAAAATATAATACTTTGTGGATAGAGCTTCTTAATTTTCTTTATTATAGTGTTTCTCATAGTAAATATGAGGCTGATTCATGAAAAAATATAATGAAACAATAAAATAATCTTTAGAAAGTGATAAAATATAAAATAGGGCTAAAGAAATATTTTTCTCGCCATCAGCGTTATTAGTTCTTGTAAAAACCTAAATCTTTAGATTTTGGATTTTTATGTTGATACAAAAGTGTTTGGTAAGACAGGACATTCTTCATAACGCCTAATACGTACTGTTCTGGATCTGAACTTTGTTTTTGTAGTCAACACCTTCATATAAATAAAACACTATATAGTTCCAAATGTATACTCCATCCAGACTCAAAAGCGCCCCAGAAAATCAGGCAACCCCCCTCTCTTCTCTCTTTCTCTCACATACACATAGCCTACTAGCATTGATCTTTATCCACCCTCTGTTGCCTTTGCTTAAAGGCAGTCCCTCAGAATGGGGACTTGGAGTTCGGCAGGAAGCACCTGACCAGGCCCACCAAACTATGATGGAATGGTCAGGGTCAGTAACATCGGGAGCTCAGATCTGGTACACAGATGGCTCCAAGATGGACTTCGGCACTGGAGCGGGGGTGTATTGTAAAAACCCAAGGGTAAAACTAGTTTTTTCCTTAGGGAGGCATACCTCTGTCTTGAAATATATGCTATAAATGCCTGTCTGGGAACGATAGCGAGAAGGGGAATACACAGGACCCGGATTGCTATTTTCTCTGACACTCAGGCAGCAATTAAGGCACTAAGTGGACATGTGGTCACCTCGGCCATAGTCAGGGAGTGCCTAAATAACCTAGAAGCTCTAGCAAGGTACAATCAAATCAAGATAGGTTGGGTGCCAGGGCATAGAGGAATATTTGGAAATGAAACCGCAGATGCACTGGCCAGAGAGGGGTCTTCGACTCCCCTGATTGGACCGGAGCCGGCGGTAGGTATTTCCAAATCCATAGTCAACATTGCAGTGCGAAGGTGGATGGCTGAAAGCACTGTGAGCACTGGGTCAGGGCTGAAGGAATGAGACACAGTTAGCTAACCCTTAGGAAACCTTCCTTGGGACTGCAGAAGAGTCTCGTCTATCTGTCTAGGCAGGAATTGAGGATAGCCACAGGTCTACTCACGGGACACTGTGGACTAAGGAAACATCTGCATAAAATGGGTATCTACAAAGATGAACCAGTGTGCAGATTATGCGGGCAAGAACTGGAGACTGCCACACACATCATTTATAGATGCGAAGCAATTGCCGAGTGGCGATTCAACCTCTTTGGTTATAGCACAGCTCTGGAAGTGGATGCTGAAGGTAAAACACTAGGCAGGAAACTCCTAAACCTGGTAAGAGGGAAGGGGCTATTTGACTAGATCAGGGAGGTAAGTACAATATACCTAAGGTAGCGGTGCTTCGGGCAGCTTAAACCCGCTCCCAAGAAATTAAAAAAAAAAAAAAAAAAAATAGGCAGGAAGACTACGGCCAGTAGCCATCGACCTGTCCACTAGCTCTTGAGAACAGTATTGTTTATATCTGAGGACACACATCTTCAGCCAGTTTGTCGACGAATAGCTGATAACAGAGGAATAGTTATAACAATCTATTTAACCAAATATGTTATAAATTGTGTTTTCCTTTACACTTTTTAGGTTAGTTTCACGTTAAATAATATTGGTTTTCGCAAAACATTACTAACACGAAAGTTGAATGTTTGTTACAGTTATTTTAATAATAACAATTGCAATAGCAAAATCGGTTTAGGTTTAGTGCGGATCTTTTAAAGCACTCTTTATTAAAGACATTCTAAAGTAGGCTACTACCACCAAACTGAATATTCTTTTCCAACAACGAGACTAAGAATGTTATTGTTGTCAACTTAATCATGTTTCTATCCAACCAAAATAATTTTCATTAAAACCCGCACGCAACCCCACCACCATCATACACAACACATTGTAAATATTGAGTTACAGATAAATATTTTTAGGCCATGTATACAAACCATTGCTTCATCCAATAGCGAAATATACGAATAAAAAAAAATAAAAACTGCATATTATGAACGAATTTCGACAGTTTTCTCCCGTTGGTTTTTTCTTCAAATTCGTTTTCACTAGATTTGGTCCCTTTATTTCTGTAGATTTTCATTGCCATTTTCCTTAAACCCAATGTTGGATTTTTTAAGTTTGTTATTTTCATGGTTATTTCTTTCATGTTTTCCATTCTTCGGTGAGTATTTTTTTCTGTTTGGACACATGAATAAACACACACACACAAACACACACATACACACACACACACACACACACACACACAAAAACACACACACACACACACACACACACACACATACCCAATGCAACTTCAGTTTCGTTAAACAATGTGTATATTCAACACGCTGTTATTGGCTTCTCTGGATATCGGATACATCTCATAGCCTCTTTGACGTCAAAGGGCTGAACGCTTTTCCTGATTAAACAGTTTGTTCAAACAGAACCGAACAACTACATTTTAGTTTGTTCTAACACAGAGATATCACCCAGAGAGTTTGTATGTAAATTAAACACCGCCTTAAATGGTTTCAATAAACGTTATTCATTGCACTGCCTTCAAACCCTGCTTAGATCGTTAATGAATCAAGTAGAGGGTAGTTGGTTGGTCCTGCCAGAGAATAATGTAAGGCCTATACCTATATATTACAAAGAGCCTGACTGTTCTTGATGATGCTAGTGATTCCGCTACTGTGGATGGTGAAAAGGTTTGAACATTTTGTTTGTAGTAAAAAATATATCCGTGTGTTTGTGTGGTCTTGTATCATTGACTATTTATAACAGGAAAACATCATACTGCATATTTATTCTAGTATAGAGGTCTAGACGTCGCTGTTACGTCTAGTAATTGGTTTTGGAAAGCTCAATTTTAACCTGAAGTTCAAACTATTGCAGAGTTTTATTGCGACACAATCCGAAATAATTAGTTAATTTATAATAACGTTATTGTGTTAGGTAAGGCATTTTTTAATCTGTCAAATTTGAAATCAAATGTATACTTCGGTCATTGATTCAAATTTTATTTTATACTTGGTTATCTTTTATTTTCATATTCCAAGGTATATTTTTAGACACAGCTGTTATTGGAACTTTACTCTTGCGTGAGAAATAACTGCTGACCTTCCCCCCTTACCAAGCGACCAATACAAACGCCCGTAATTTAGAGTTTATATTTTTATAGTTTTTTTTGCTTCAAGCTCTTGAGAAAAGAAAGACAGAGATGATGAAAAACTTTTTCATTACTCGCAGATTTGCGTCTTTAGAATAGAAAGTTGAAGTCTGGATCCCTTTCAAGCGGACATAAACTTTACACTACATTAAAGTTGGCAGACATTTAATTTTACTAGCCTTTAAACACTGATCTAGACAGCAAAACTCTATCTCCGCTATGGTTGCTTTTTTGCTTCTTTTTAACGTTATGACAAGATATTTCTATCTTTGCATCTAATTTAGATTAACTGTAATGGAGCAGAAAAAAATTCGATAAAGATATTTTTACAAAATTGTACGGTGTTACTAAACATTGCGGCTGAAGATGGGGATTACTAGTAGCACTACTATCGTACCGAGTAACAATTGTGGCCGGGGGGATTAGAACTACTATCGTACCGAGTAACAATTGTGGCCGGGGGGATTAGAACTACTATCGTACCGAGTAACAATTGTCGCCGGGTGGGATGGGGATTACGAGTAGCACTACTATCGTACCGAGTAACAATTGTCGCCGGGGGGGATTAGAACTACTACCGTACCGAGTAACAATTATCGCCGTGGGGATGGGGTATACGAGTAGCACTACCACCGTACCGAGTAACAATTGTTACCGGGGGGATGGGGAATACGAGTAGCACTACTACCGTACCGAGTAACAATGGTCGTTCGGAGGGATGGGGAATACGAGTAGCACTACTATCGTACCGAGTAACAATTGTCGCCGGTTGGGATGGGGAATACGAGTAGCACTACTATCATACCGAGTAACAATGGTCGCCGGGGGGGATGGGGAATACGAGTAGCACTACTACCGTACCGAGTAACAATTGTTGCCCGGGGGATGGGGAATACGAGTAGCACTACTACCGTACCGAGTAACAATTGTCGCCCGGAGGGATGGGGTATACGAGTAGCACTACTACCGTACCGAGTAACAATTGTCGCCGGGGGGATTAGAACTACTACCGTACCGAGTAACAATTGTCGCCGGGGGGATGGGGATTACTAGCAGCACTACTACCGTACCGAGTAACAATTGTCGCCGGGGGGGGATGGGGATTACTAGTAGCACTACTATCATACCGAGTAACAATTGTCGCCGGAAGGATGGGGAATACGAGTAGCACTAATACCGTAACGAGTAACAATTGTCGCCGGGGGGGGGGATGGGAATTACTAGTAGCAATACTACCGTACCGAGTAACAATTGTTACCGGGGGGATGGGGAATACGAGTAGCACTACTACCGTACCGAGTAACAATGGTCGGCCGGAGGGATGGGGAATACGAGTAGCACTACTATCGTACCGAGTAACAATTGTCGCCGGGGTTGATGGGGAATACGAGTAGCACTACTACCGTACCGAGTAACAATTGTCGCCGGGGGGGATGGGGATTACTAGTAGCACTACTACCGTACCGAGTAACAATTGTTACCGGGGGGATGGGGAATACGAGTAGCACTACTACCGTACCGAGTAACAATGGTCGCCCGGAGGGATGGGGAATACGAGTAGCACTACTATCGTACCGAGTAACAATTGTCGCCGGGGGGGGTGGGTGGTGAATATGAGTAGCACTACTACCGTATCGAGTAACAATTGTCGCCCGGAGGGATGGGGAATACGAGTAGCACTACTATCATACCGAGTAACAATTGTCGCCGGAGGGATGGGGAATACAAGTAACACTACTACCGTACCGAGTAACAATTGTCGCCCGGAGGGATGGGGAATACGAGTAGCACTACTATCATTCCGAGTAACAATTGTCGCCGCGGGGGGGATGGGAAATACGAGTAGCACTACCACCGTACCGAGTAACAATTGTCGCCGGGGGGATGGGGTATACGAGTAGCACTACTATCGTACCGAGTAACAATTGTCGCCTGAGGGATGGGGTATACGAGTAGCACTACTACCGTACCGAGTAACAATTGTCGCCGGGGGGATGGGGAATACGAGTAGTACTACTACCGTACCGAGTAACAATTGTCGCCTGAGGGATGGGGTATACGAGTAGCACTACTACCGTACCGAGTAACAATTGTCGCCGGGGGGATGGGGACTACGAGTAGCACTACTACCGTACCGAGTAACAATTGTCGCCTGAGGGATGGGGTATACGAGTAGCACTACTACCGTACCGAGTAACAATTGTCGCCTGAGGGATGGGGTATACGAGTAGCACTACTACCTTACCGAGTAACAATTGTCGCCCGGGGGGATGGGGAATACGAGTAGCACTACTACCGTACCGAATAACAATTGTCGCCGGAGGGATGGGGAATACTATAGTCGACGCAGACATTATGGGCCCCTGAGTTCGAGCTATAACAACAAGCGAACCATTCGTCTAGAATAAAACTATTCACGCCATTAAGTAGCCTGTTTGATTCTGCGTTTATGTATATAACCGAAACAATTTTAGCACAATAATCAATAAACTACAGCAATTTTATCTCACAGCTCCTTTGTCCGATCGAACTGATTTTTAAAATGTTTTAAAGAATAAAATCTCTACATATACAATTTATATAAAGTGTTTATGTATGGTTTTGAATTCGTTGCGTTATTGATTTTTATTTCATACAGCTCCCCTGTGGGCTCACAGGCGGAGTGGTAGGCACTAGACTGTACTCTACTTTCACCTCGACAGAGGCGATTCCACGCTCCAGCGCACATTGCCTCTGTATCAAATAATAAGCAATAACGCAACGAATTCAAAACCATACATAAACACTTTATATAAATTGTATATGTTGAGATTTTATTCTTTAAAACAAGCTAAAAATCAGTTCGATCGGACAAAGGAGCCGTGAGATAAAATTGCTGTAGTTTATTGATTATAGTAGCACGACTACCGGACCGTGTAAAACTTGCGCGCGGAAAATATGTGAACTGCCGCTACTGTGTTGCTGGTATTCCCCTCTTCGGCTGCCGCGATTACTCGGTTAATTAGTAACTGAATATTTTATTATTATTACTAGTAGTGGTAGCATTAGTAATGAGTAAAATTATAAAAGTATCATAATTAAAGGAAAGCCTAGAGAACACAGAATTTCATGTATTATACATCCAACAAGTCCAAGATGCTTGCTCAATAACAAACCGTTTGTGTAATGTACTTCATAAGATTTCTTTTTTATTTTAACATTGTTAGCGAGATTTGTACAACCAAGTGCTAGCCTACATATCCAGGTAATCCTACAACTCTCTCGCCTGTCACGCGCCTGTACAGACGTTGTGAAACAAATGCAAATCCCCTGCGTCCTGTTTCAAGACTCTTACGTAATAGTATTTTTAGCGTCTTGCTAGATTTACAAACGCTTAAAACAAATGTTTTGCTTTGAAATAAAAGAATGACTAGCTTGTGAATTATAATACAAACGCGACACTATAAAATGTCAGAGTCCCTATACTCGTATAATCTCAGGACTCAATTCGTTTTATAATGCTGTAACAGTAAAATTATATTATAAAGTGGTACGTTTTAAAATAAAATAGGCTTTAGGTCGTTAAATAGATATTATGTGACTTTATTCTGTTTTGCATAAAACTGCAAATGATATACACAAGTAAACATGGAAATAAATATTAAAACATTAACAAGCGATTTGAAGAAGATTGTGTTAGGCAAAGTACAAAATTAACAGGAAATTTAAGACTTTGTTAACGAAATATGAAAAAATGAAGGTTAGATATTTTCGGTGAGAAAAGCGTGATATGACGAGAAGACATTCTGCGGGTGCACTTCAAGTGAAAAAAATATAGTGGCGGGACGTTAAGTGTTTGCTGATGGCCCTTAACACCAACAGGGATCGCAGAGTAGGTGATGATGACAATTGCTCAAAATCTTCCATAAGGAAAAGGTTCCCAACAGATATCTGATCAAAAAATTAAACAAATGTACGGGAAATGAATCATATGCAGGCATAAAGCAGAAACCAGAAAAGAAAACCATGAAGGAAATAATACGTACGGAAAACAAGATAATTGAATCAATGATCTGATAAAATTGTTTTAAAATTTGTATAAAAAAATCGTTCGATAAGTTTTACGCTGTTTATTTTATTGTATGTAATGATTGGTATTTTTAACCGTTCTAATTCTCGCAGCTAAACTTCCAATACGTCTGCAACCCTTTTCACTGCTTATAGATTTTACCTTAAAACATATGGGGCTAGACTATAGGTTAATAGCTCGCGCGAAAATTCACTTACACAACAATAAAAATAAGTAGTGGGCTTGAAAATATAAGGGACTAAAACAAACATGAAAATCTGCAAATATATATATTGGCTAATAAATATTATTCATCCATTCATTTTGCAGTGCATTAAATCACAGTTCCGATGTTTCGCTAGAATCTCATCTAGCATTGACGAGGTGAACTTAACAACCATTGATTCGCTCGTCAATGCTAGATGATATTCAACCGAAACATCGGAACTGCGATTTTATGCACTGCAAAATGAACGGATGTACTCCGAATATTAACTATTGATCATATTTTTCCATCCGTGAAGGAATACGTATATATATATATATATATATATATATATATATATATATATATATATATATATATATATATATATATAATACGTTTTCTTGTTTAATGATTTAAAACACATAGGTTATTCAAATACAAGAATATTTATTAATTTATAACCAAAGCTTTTCGTTGGTAAACAGTACCAACATCATTAGGAATGAAAATTAAAATAATGTAAGCTATAGGCCTAAAACATATGTTTAATTAGAAATAGAATTGTTGCTAAATTTATACAAATTACCAAATTTATTTTGTTGCTGTAACATTATAGACATTGAATATAGTATCAAATTTAGAATGTATTTGTATTTATTCTTTTATTAATTTGTTATTATTACTGTGTTTATATATTTCGAATGCTTCATATATATATTCATTCTTAATCCTTTATTAATTTCTTTTATAAGTTTCATATTTTCTATATTTGGAAATTGGTGCTTATTATTAATACAATGATTTGCGAAATTTGATTTATATATTTCTGGATTAATATAGACATTTAAATGTTCTTTATATCATTCTTTTAATTTTTTCTTGGTATGACCTATATAAGCTTTCTTACAATTACCCCATTCTAATTTATAAACACCACCTTTTTCATGCATATTAATTGTTTTATTATTGTTATTTATTATGTTTATTATTTTGCTATTAGTTTTGTATTCAATTTTGATATTTGTATTTTTAAATAATTTGGTGATATTTTTTTATTTCATGGCCTATAAATGAAAATGAAGTCCATATTGTATTATTATTATTGCAAATTGAATTATTATTTTGTTTATTAAAAATATTATAATTAAGTTTGTCAACAGTTTTCTTTTTATAACAGTTTCCTAATGCAATTTGATAAATTATGTTTTTTTCTCTTATTTTATTTTCTTCATTCATGGGTATTTTATGCATTCTATATAATAAGTTATATAAAGCAGCCATTTTTTGATTATATGGATGATTAGAATTATTTGGTATAATTTGGTTTGTCAAAGTTGGTTTACGGTTTATCATATAATCAAATTTTTCATTTTTTCTTATTATTGCTAAATCTAGAAAATTTATTTTGTTATTTGTTTCAATTTCATAAGTAAATTTGATTTTATTATTAATTTTTATTTATTTTATCCAAAATATTTGTTAAATTTATATTATTATTGTTTGATATATACAGTACATCATTTACATAGCGAACCCAATAACCATTTTTATCATATATTTTTATAATTTCATTTATTTTATTATCTAATTGTTGTAAAAATATTTCAGATAATATATTTGATAATGGCGAGCCCATAGCAAGACCATCTTCTTGTTTATAAATTTTGTCATTGTATGAAAAATAATTTTGATTTCATGTTATTTTGAGTGTATTTAAAATTTCTAACGTTAATTTTTTATCTTTCTCGTGTTCTAATTTAGATTTTATAATTTCAAGAGTTTCTTTTATAGGTATGTTTGTATACATATTTTTATATCTAATGATATTAATATTGTATTTTCATTAATTTTAATTGCATTTAGTTTTTCAATAAGATTAATAGAATTTATGATAGTATGATTATTTTTTAGTTCTATTTTATCTTTAAGAATATTTACCATAACCTTTGATATTTTATAAGATGGAGCATTTATAAAATTTGTTAATGGTCTTATTGGTTTATCTATTTTATGAAATTTCACTAGTCCATTCAATATTGGAATTTTTGGATTATCATTTATATAGTTGCAAATTTTATTTTTATTGAATAATTTATATGAAGATTTTACAATCTTTTTTATTTTATTTTAAAATTTATTTGAGGATCTTTATATATTTGACAAAATTGATCATCATTTATGTATTTTTCTGTTTTTGTTATGTGCTCATTTTTATCAATAATGACAATAGCATTACTTTTATCTGCCTTTACTGTAATAAGATTATTATTTTGTAATTTATGTTTTAAATCTTTAATTTCTGAATATTGTTTCTTAAGTGTTTTATTAACTGTATTTTTTTAATCATTTTTTTAATTTCATAAGCTGCTTCGATTCTGGTATTTATTGTAAGCTTGTATTTAGTTTACTAATAGCTAGTTCTGTATCTATTATAATATTATTAATATTATTATTTATGTCTGTTTTTATATTGGTTTTATTGTTTTCAAGTAGTTTTATTTCATTATTATTAAATCCAGTATTTGATAGATTAACTACATTAGGGTGAAAATTATGATATTTAGTTTCAGGTACATCTTTTATTTGTTTTTCTAACTTCAAATTTTTAAGTTTTTTGTTTATTCTATTTATTTTTATATTTCTAATTTTATTTATAAATAAATTGATTTTATTATATTTTCTTCCCATTTTATCCCATCTTATACCAAATAATTCTAATCATCCATATAATCAAAAAATGGCTGCTTTATATAACTTATTATATAGAATGCATAAAATACCCATGAATGAAGAAAATAAAATAAGAGAAAAAACATAATTCATCAAATTGCATAAGAAAACTGTTATAAAAAGAAAACTGTTGACAAACTTAATTATAATATTTTTAATAAACAAAATAATAATTCAATTTGCAATAATAATAATAATACAATATGGACTTCATTTTTATTTATAGGCCATGAAATAAAAAATATCACCAAATTATTTAAAAATACAAATATCAAAATTGGTTGGGCTTGGTAGAAATAACCGAGTGCTCTGACCGGGGAGACTGGGGTAGTTGGGAATTAAGTCCTCACAATGCTACTCTCACCTCCCGGGTGAACCAAGGGCAATGCGACAGTGAAGTAGGGGCGGGAAACTGCCCAAACGACACAGTTGTAAAAAAGAGAGTAAAGCAGGCTGTTCATCTGAGCAGTTAATAATGTCCTGAACTTGGGGTGTGCTTCAAGGTCAGTGACTGAATACCCAATCCAAGGTGGAAGGCATCGTGCCGAAGGATGAATGGCTGCAGGGTATAAAATGCAGTCCCAAACGATCCCCTTGAGGAACCAGACAAAACCTCATTGTATGTTGTCTTGCCAGGGCAGTGGGGGCTCTGCTCTGGTCGACCGTTATTTCCCCCATACTCGTGGGACTTTAATGGACCAAGTAAGTATAAGAATTAATTTCGAGACTGCACAGACAGTGGGAGCCAATGAGACGGCAAACCGTGAGTCTGTAGCAGATGTGTCAACGGCAACCATCACTGGGGGTGCGGGGGCGGCTGTCAAGCTGCCGACTGCAGAAACCGGTGAAGTGGCTGTAGAGTTGAGCACGATGTCTGGTCCTGGGGCTGCTCTGCGGACCCAGGCAACTGCAAATTAAGCAGAACAATGATCAAGATCCTCCAAGTGAACCTACAGCATAGCAGGGCGGCGAGTGCTGTCGTGTGTAGGATGCTGGACAGGGGAGAGGTGGACTTGGTGCTCATCCAGGAACCATGGATTTCTGGAGGAAAAATATGCGGGCTGGCGACATCTGGAGGTAAGTTGTTGTATGATAAGGACTCCGGTGTTCCCAGGACGTGTATCCTGGTTAGGAGGGGGTTGTGTGCTTTTGTACTAACGAACTTCTGTTGCAGGGATTTGTTAGCAGTGACGGTGGAGCTGCGGGCGGAGGGGGGGATGAAGAGGCTGAACCTGGCCACGGCATATCTCCCCTTTGACTGCGCGGGGGCTCTGCCAACACAAGAGCTGAGGAGCCTGGTCGAGCACTGCGAGGCTGTGGATGAGGAGCTGCTGGTGGGGATGGATGCTAACTCCCATCACACTTCGTGGGGTAGTACAGGTACAAACACCAGAGGTGAGGAACTTTTAGCTTATCTTAGCTCTAAGAATCTACTAGTCCTAAATCAGGGGGAAGAGCCGACGTTTGTCACTAGGGCCAGACAGGAGGTCCTGGACATTACGGTGGCATCGAACCAGATGGCTAGGTATGTACTAAATTGGCATGTGTCGGATGAACCATCTTCTTCTGATCACAGACATATTAGGTATGATATCTCTCTAAATCCAGCCATGCTTCGCCCAACCAGGGATCCAAGAAGAACAGACTGGGACTCCTACAGGAGGGACCTGGGTGTTCGGATTGAGGAGGCTGGATTGGAGTATGGTGGGAGGAGAGAGCTAGAAGACTCTGCCACATTGGTTGGCGAGGCTATAATAGAATCCTTTACCGATAACTGCCCTCTCAGTGAGGGGAGGAAAGTAGGGGATCCGTCATGGTGGAACAAGAAGCTAGCCAAACTTCGGAAGACCACCAGGAGACTCTTTAATAGAGCAAAAAAGAACGGGGAGTGGGACCTGTATAGGAAAACACTAACCGAATACAACAGGGCAATTAGAGAAGCGCGCAGGAAGTCCTGGAAGGAGTTTTGTCATGAGATTGACAAAACTCGGGAAGGGGCACGACTGTATAAAGTGCTCTCTAAGGACCCAGTTAACCCGGTGGGGATGCTAAGAACCCCACTGGGAAATATAACAAAAACGGCAGGGGAAACTGTGGAAGAATTAATCAGGACACATTTCCCTTCCAGTACCCTGAGGAAACTTGGGGGAGCAGACACTGAACCGGTTACCAAACTCTCCACAAGACGTGGTAAGAGGGAGGACTGGGAAGTGGCAAGGAGGATAGTAACTCCACAAAGGGTAAGATGGGCTGTTGGCACTTTTAAACCCTACAAATCTCCAGGTCCAGATGGGATCTATCCTGTGCTGCTGCAGCAGGGAATGGATATGCTGGTGCTGGTACTTACTAAATTATACAGGCTAAGCATTGCTCTAGGGCATGTGCCGGCAGCCTGGAAATCTAGTAAGGTGGTCTTTATACCTAAGCCCACCGGTAACCAATCGGAAGGGAAAGGATACAGACCTATCACACTCATGTCCTTTGTTCTCAAGGGACTTGAAAAACTGGTTGATAGGCATATTAGGGGGGGGTGCTTTGGCTATCAAACCACTGCATTGGAACCAGTATGCTTACCAACCGGGGAAATCTTGCGAGGGAGCTCTCCATCAAGTGGTTGGTAGGATTGAGCAAATGATCGCTAAGAAAGGTTGTGCCATAGGTGCCTTCCTCGACATTGAAGGGGCTTTCAATAACCCCTCAGTGGAGACGATGGTAAGTGGTGCAAGACGTCATGGAGTGGATGCGACCACTTGTGGTTGGATAAGTTTCATGTTAACAAACAGAAGCATTTCTGTAGAGGTGGCAGGGGAGGTCAGAAGGGCGGAGACAAGTCTGGGCTGTGCACAGGGAGGGGTTCTCTCTCCTCTGTTGTGGTGCCTAGTGGTTGACAACCTTATTGAACTCCTGAATGAACAGGGGTACTTCTGTCTAGGATATGCGGACGACATAGTTGTCCTGATCCTGGGCAGATTCCCTGATACAGTCCTTGAGGTAATCAGGAATCCTCTACGACTGATTGAAGAGTGGTGTAAAAAGGAGAACCTTAGGGTAAATCCAAAAAAGACTGCTCTCATTAACTTCACCAGACAGCGAAAAGATCTGACGACCAGGATGCCCCGCTTGTTTGGTGAATACCTTGAGTTTGTGGGGGAGGTGAAGTACCTGGGAGTTACTCTGGACAGGAAACTCACCTGGAATCCACATCTTGAGAGGACAGTTAACAGGGCCAAAAGGGCACTGATGACTGTGAGAAGAATGGTGGGTACGAAATGGGGACTGAAGCCATCAATGATGCACTGGATGTATCTGAGGGTGATAAGACCTATGATTACCTATGGAGCTCTGGTGTGGTGGACAAAGGCCAACCAGGCACAGACAAGAGCTAAACTGAGCTCTATCCAGAGATTGGCCTGTCTGTGCACACTGGGAGCAATGTCAACTACACCAGGTGCAGCAATGGAAGTAATGCTTAACCTCCCTCCCCTTGAGCTTGTCCTTAGGGGAGAGGCGAGGCTAGCGGCATGGAGATTGCGCAACTCGAGCAACTGGGCTAACCTCCCAGATGTCTCGGGACATATGAGTATCGAGTGCGTGGTCAAAGAACCCGTCTTGGAAATGGGCAGCGACCACATTACTCGAATGTTTGCACCTGACCAGGTACACCAAACTGTGATGGAATGGTCAGGGACATTAACATCGGGAGCTCAGATCTGGTACACAGATGGCTCCAAGATGGACTTCGGCACTGGAGCGGGGGTGTATTGTAAAAACCCAAGGGTAGAACTAGTTTTTTCCTTGGGGAGGCATACCTCTGTCTTTCAGGCCGAAGTATATGCTATAAATGCCTGTCTGGGAGAGATAGCGAGAAGGGAAACACATGGGGCCCGGATTGCTATTTTCTCCGACAGTCAGGCAGCAATTAAGGCACTAAACGGACACGTGGTCACCTCGGCCATAGTCAGGGAGTGCCTAATTAACCTACAAGCTCTGGCAAGGCACAATCAAGTCAAGATTGGTTGGGTGCCAGGGCATAGGGGAATACTTGGAAATGAAGCCGCAGATGCGCTGGCCAGGGAGGGGTCCTCGACTCCCCTGATTGGACCGGAACCTGCGGTGGGTATTTCTAAATCCATGGTCAGGATGACAGTGCGAAGGTGGATGGCTGAAAGACACTGTGAGCACTGGATCAGGGCCGAAGGGATGAGACACAGTAAGCTAACCCTTAGGAGACCCTCCTTGGGGCTGCAGAAGAGTCTCATCTATCTGTCTAGGCAGGAATTAAGGATAGCCACAGGACTACTCACGGGACACTGTGGACTAAGGAAACATTTGCATAAAATGGGTATCTACAAGGATGAACCAGTGTGCAGATTGTGCGGGCAGGAACAGGAGACTGCCACACACATCATTTACAGATGTGGAGTACTTGCTGAGAGGCGCTTCAACCTCTTTGGTGATGGAACGGCTTTGGTGGATGCTGAAGGTAAAACTCTAGTCAGGAAACTCCTAAACCTGGTAAGAGGGAAGGGGTTATTTGACTAGATCAGGGAGGTAAGTACAATATACCTTAAGGTAGCAGTGCTTCGGGCAATTCAAACCCGCTCCCAAGTTATAAAAAAAAAAAAAAAACTACATTAGGGTGAAAATTATGATATTTAGTTTCAGGTACATCTTTTATTTGTTTTTCTAACTTCAAATTTTTAAGTTTTTTGTTTATTCTATTTATTTTTATATTTCTAATTTTATTTATAAATAAATTGATTTTATTATATTTTCTTCCCATTTTATCCCATCTTATACCAAATAATTCTAATCATCCATATAATCAAAAAATGGCTGCTTTATATAACTTATTATATAGAATGCATAAAATACCCATGAATGAAGAAAATAAAATAAGAGAAAAAACATAATTCATCAAATTGCATAAGAAAACTGTTATAAAAAGAAAACTGTTGACAAACTTAATTATAATATTTTTAATAAACAAAATAATAATTCAATTTGCAATAATAATAATAATACAATATGGACTTCATTTTTATTTATAGGCCATGAAATAAAAAATATCACCAAATTATTTAAAAATACAAATATCAAAATTGCATACAAAACTAATAACAAAATAATAAACATAATAAATAACAATAATAAAACAATTAATATGCTTGAAAAAGGTGGTGTTTATAAATTAGAATGGGGTAATTGTAAGAAAGCTTATATAGGTCAAAACAATAAAAAATTAAAAGAAAGATATAAAGAACACGTAAACGCCTATATTAATCCAGAAATATATAAATCAAATTTCGCAAATCATTGTATTAATAATAAGCACCAATTTCCAAATATTGAAAATATGAAACTTATAAAAGAAATTAATAAAGAATTAAGAATGAACATAAGAAATGTATATGAAGGTATATGAGGATGTAATAAAGGATTAAGAATGTATATGAAGCATTCGAAATATATAAACACAATAATAATAACAAATTAATAAAAGAACAAATACATATACATTCTAAATTTGATACTATATTCAATGTCTATAATGTTACAGCAACAAAATGAATTTGGTAATTTATATAAATTTAGTAAAAATTCTATTTCTAATTAAACATATGTTTTAGGTATATAGCTTACATTATTGTAATTTTCATTCCTGATGATGTTGGTACTGTTTACCAACGAAAAGCTTTGGATATAAATTAATAAATATTCTTGTATTTGAATAACCTAAGTTGTTTAAAACAAAAATTATATATATATATATATATATATATATATATATATATTTATATATATATATATTTATATATATATATATATATATAATATATATATTATTCTTTTCCATTTTATAAGAAAAAGAATTTTTAACACCAACCAACTCTGTTAAAAGCTTGTGCCCAGCTTTCATTGTCAGCATTATCAAAACCCAGTTAACCTGTTGTAATTTAATAATAATATGGCCTGCATTTGACCACATCGAACACATCCAATGCTATTGCTATCCAGGGTCATTTCTTTTTTTACACACACACACACACATATATATATATATATATATATATATATATATATATCGTATGTGGTTATTAATTTTTTTTTAAATAATGAACAACTCCAAGATATATTTTTAATTTAGATGTTCTTTTGAAATTTGTGGAAAATTTCAAGATGCTTTTTTTTGTATAGACACTCTAAGAGACATAATCTGACAGAACCAACGTAAGTGCTGCCTATGAAGAAACTTGTCCTTGTTACCTTATTACTGTATAGTGAAAAGCATTCAAGTTGTGCATTACCCTGCGTTGTATTGAACTTTCCATTTCTAATGCTTTCTAAACACAAGACAAAAAGTTGTCGAGTTTAAATGAACGTGAAATGCAATCTTGGTTTCACCCCTTCAAGGAATGTTGTAGCCACAGCAAAAGGAACATTTTCTTGTAAGAAGAAGAAAAGTAATAAAATGATTTGGCAAGAAGTTGGGTAACACTTTATATCTTCAGTCGCTTGAGCCAAGTGCACTGTTGCCAAACCTCTTCACCCCTGGCCCCACCCCTCCCCCGCGTTGCTTTGTTCTCACTTGCGCCTTGTTTAGGAGGTGAATTGAAAAATTGACAAAATGTTTCAGAAAAATATTTAATGTTTTTTGAGAGTACGTGGTCCATGATAATCACAGTTAATTTCTTTTCCGATAATCAATCTTTTACGTTCATTCAAATTGTTATTAATTCGTAGATGATTGCTATAATGTAAGCAGTACTTTAAATTATTATACTAAGACTTAACTAAACTATTTTAAGTTGAAAAAGACAATATCACATTAGTTCAATCTGATTTAACTATTATCCTCTCCAGGGGCAAATCGAGGAGGTTAGGGGGAGAAACCCGGAGGAATTATATAAATTTTTTCCAGTGTTTTATCATCTAAATAATATACCCAAGTTGATCAGTTTTTTAACAAATTTCATAATAATTCCAAAATCTCCAAAAGATAATTTAAAAATGGTTTTTATATAGAACAAGCTGACAGTGGCTATAGTGTTAGTTTGCCCATGCACTATACAGTGTCAATTATAGACGTCTAAATGTGCACCTGCTTCTGGCGATGACCGTATATAAAATAAATAAAATTATGAAGAACGTCTTCACATTATAGCTTATATCCATGAGAGGGTCGCTCTAAGACGAGAGGCAGATCTTAACGAACTTTCATAAACGCCTCGTAGGCTCGAAAGTTTGTCAAAAGGTTGTTTTGAAAATAAAAATTTACAAAATTTGTTTCTAGGAACCAGTTATTTATTTGTAATACTTTAACTTTTTTTTCTCAATAAATACTACTTTCTAAATGCGCCTAAATATAATGTTCATTGAGTAATAATTAGGTTTGTAATTCATTTACGTTAGGAATAAATTTAATTTACTGATTTTGTAAAATGTGTATAATTTTAAGTCCTAAAATGACGTAAAATCAAGCATTTAATTTTAAAAGTTTCCTTTGCAAGAATAAATTACCTCCTCCAGGATTTTCATTAACAAACGTCGGCATATTTTACGTCACAAAATTAATTTGACTTTCTTAATTTTTCAGATTCATCATAATCCTTTAAAACATATTAATTATTATTTATTGCTTTTAGCTTTTATTGTAATCCCAGAATATCAGTATATACATATATATTAATCCTGTCGTCTCCCTTCCTAGTGTTCCCTTGCCCATCTCATTCAATGTTTCCTTCCTGAGATAATTGTCGTTCTTAATGGAACTACGCTCAAATAGCGCCTACTCATAGACGTTTGTCGTCTCTGATGGAACTCTACTCAAACAACATCAACTCATAGACAATTGTTATCATAATGGACTCCACCCAATCAACACATACTCATAGACGATTAACGTTATTAATGGAACTCCACTCAAACATCGTCTACTCATTGACATTTGTAGTCTCTGATGGAACTCCTCTCAAACAGCCCCTACTCATTGACGTTTGTCGTCTGTGATGGAACTCTACTCAAACAACACCTACTCATAAACGTTTCACGTCCCTTATAGAACTCAAAACCTATTCCATCCTTAATGGAACTCCACCCAAAAATCACCTACTCACAGACTTTTGTCGCTACTACTGAAACTCTGATCAAACAGTACTTACTCATTGCCGTTTGTCATCCGTAACAACATCGCCTAATCATAGATGTTGGTTGTCTCTATTGGAACTCCACCCAAACAACACCTACTCATAAACGTTTCTCATTTCTATTAGAACTCCACCCAAACAATACCTACTCATAAACGTTTCTCTTTTCTATTGGAACTCCACCCAAACAACACCTACTCATTGACATTTATCGTCCCTATTGAAACTCCACCTAAACTACACCCACTCATAGACGCTGTCATCACTAATGAATCCTCTCCCAAACAAAAAATCAAATAACACAACACATACAACAGCTACTCACAATAAAAATACCTAACATCACAAATACCTTAGTAGCTTCGTTTTACCTCTGAAAAGAGTAGAGCTAATTCCGGCAAGAGATATTGCCCGAGAGAGTATATTTTCTGCTACTCATATTACCAGGAGATTGGAATGTCTCGTCGTTAGTTCACCTATATTTCTTTATTCACTTGCTATATTTTAGACGTGACGTTATGATCTTTTTAGGGTGGCGTGGACTTTTCGACCGTGGGACTTCCTACCATAGACGCAGCCGTGGTATTTCCGATCACAAAAATTTCATCCGTGGGAGTTCCGACCACTGACAAAACCACGTGGGATTTCCTACCATTCAATTCACTACTCCACAATAGTGATGTAACGAGTCGAGTATTTTACTCGAAAGGTATCGAGTCAACAGAGTATCGAGTCGACTTGATTCTTATACTACGATACTCGAGTATCGACTAGGTCAAATAGTTTACGAATTCCGAAATTAGCAGGTAGCAGCTGAAACGGCAAATTTAGCAAGTTTAGCGATTTAATCGAGCCGACGAAATACTCGACTCGTCACATCACTACTCCACAATAAATTATGTAAATCATTTGAAAAATATCCCTCTCCATGTTGGATCCACAAACATTGGTTGAAGTGAAAATTGCAACCGGACAGAACTGTATTAGGAAACACATTCTCCATAGCTTTAATTGCAGCCATTTCAAAGTCTAATCGTGCAACTTTCGGTGACCAATCCGGAATGTTGATTTTTAGTTTGGCAAAAAGTCGGTTGTATGTCTCTTGGGATTTATCTGGGAGAAGAGCAAATAAAACAGGAAATATTTTTGTCTCTTCTTCAGTGCTTCCAATGTCTACATGTATAGTGTATAGTTGTTTAAATTGTTTCGAACAACTATCATATGTCCCATTTATAAAAATTGTGTCATTTTCACACAGGAGTTTCACCGCTTCTCTACATCCAAACACAAGGATTCTTTTGCCAGGAACATCACCATCGTCAATTTTCAAAAAAACTACTGCTATCACTCAGTTTTAAAATTTCATCACTGAGGTAAATCTCTGTACTAGAACGAATATTGTTTATGTTAGTAGGCCTTTATATAGGAAGAGTGGTGACAGATCGGAAATCCCACGTCTCGAACCCGATCGGTCGTAAACGCCACTGCAGCAGGTGTTCAAACAAAAGGATCGCAAAGACCACAGTCGGAAAACCCACGTAGTCCTTTTTAGAGGGTAAAGATGCTACTGGAATGCGACTCTGAGTACAGGAGTTCAAACCTTTTCTTACATTTCAGAGCGGAGAAATTTTTATGTGTTTAGCTCAAAACTATCTGCATTCCGATTCATTCGGAATAAAATTCCCATTCTTCTTAGGAAATGACTAACCGCAGGAAAGTAGCAGAAACTTAGCTGGACACGGATCCGGCTCCATAAATGTTCAACTTGTCTGCAGGGTTAACTTCATAGTTCTCTTAATTTTCTCATAGTTTCTTTAAATTTTCTCTTCCGTTTCTCACTGTCTGTGATCTTGTTTTCTGATTTCTCAAGACCTTTATTTTGTTGATTTCACTTTCTATAATTCAAGTACGTATATAAAGATTCGGGCGTGTGGACTAATTTTGTTGTTTATCTTCCCTTCAGTTTCAGAGTATAAAATAATTTAACGAGTACTTGATTTTTTCAAAATAATAAATCTAAGCTTATCCGTTTTGTTTTTGTATTTTACGAAATGTAAGGTAACAATTTAATGGAAAAAGGAACCTATAACGACGAAGTTTGTGACATCGTGGAAAAATATTTTACGGTACCCGGCAGAATTTCGCTCCTCACGACCCTTTCATCACCTGTCACCGTAGTAGATGTATTCATCCGCAGGAGGAGCGCAATACGCTTGTCAAGCCGTCAATTCAGAATCGGTTAGGCCTGAGTATAATTTAATATCTCGTGAAAAAAGTAATGACAGATACACGTTCCTTTCCTGTTATTCTGTTGTCCCTATTCTTGTTTTGTTCTTTAAACGGTTATTTATATTAACACAAATGTTTTTATAATTATTAAGTTTTTATGTACTTTGTTTTTTTTAAGGAGAAGAGTATATTAGGTATTTGTGATCAGGTTGGTAGATATGGTGTGTGACGTGTAGTAGCCAAACTTTTTTCTTGGTTTAAGATAAGTATGCGGGGCGCAACCCTATATTAGAACTACTTTATCAAGGCCACACTGAAATGTCTACCACTCGTTGTTGTGGGGAATGGAATGTAAGCCGGACTGCAAGTCCATTGCCTCGTGAGCAGAGCCCGTTACTCAAAGTAGATCTAACACCTACTCCCTACCCCTAAGAAAGGGAAGAAATAGCGAAACGATTCACGGTAGAATTTTGTTGCACTAACTTGAAATTGGCGGTTTTTTTTAGTGCGTAATCGAAAAGTAAGGTTATTATAGCTTACGAAGGGTATTAAGGGTTGTGAATATAGGTAGGCTACGTTTAAGGTTTGGATACTTGTCCCAACACTCCTTGGTACAGGATTTAAGCAAAACCAGGTCAACGCGTGAGCGGCGTCATTTATCCGAAGAAGACCTACTCTCTTTTGAGGTCATAAAGAAATGTCAACACATTAAAACTTCTTTTAAGAAGAATGAGAGGTATGGAATGGTAGATGGGACTAGGTATGGCTGAAGAAGAGACATAAGGATTCTGTAGTACTCATAGTTGGGGAAATTATTGCAACGCGTAGGTGGGGTCGATTAACGTAGTAGATCTCCTCTCAGCCGAGGTGGATAGAGGTACTTATCAGCTATCTGGTAAAATCCCATTTTTTGTATTTTACAGAGGATCAAACCGTATGGCTATTATCGCCTGCGAGGAATAGAAAAGTATTGTGAGTATAGGTAGGGATATACAAGTGAAACCTACCTTTACCAGGGGATATAGACTATGGAGAAGATCTTGTCATGATGTGTGCAGGGTTGAATACCTAAAAAAAGAACTACTTTCTTTGGAGTTCGTAAATTAGAGCACCTAGCTGTGTTTTGAAAAAAAGGATAAGGAAGAGTAGAAGGCGATAGGATGGACCAAGTAAAGCCCTCAACAATACCCTGTTACAGGCTGTCAAAACTTTGTAAGCGTATGCGAAGTAGACGGATTTAGTAGAGATACGATGGTGGGAGAAATAGAGGTGCTGGATAGTAAGGTAGTGGAGGAGGGATTTGACAGCTGACTCGCTGGAATTCACAACCAAAGAAATAGTTCCATTATCATTTTAGTAGGTCTGATAGTGTTTAATATATCGACCGAAGTAGTATTTGTCAATACTAAAGATGCCTCAACCGAAGACAACAGGTCTGTTCGACTCGTACCAAGTATTTACCATGAATTGATGAATCTATAAACGGCTACTAAACAAATATTTTAAAGGGATCATGACTAATCATAGTTCACGCTAGCAATGAAACAGGAGGTGTGTAAAATGCCCTTTTGTTCTTTAAAGCAGGTAAGAAAGCAGAAAACTATCGAAACTGCGAGAATGCAGAAAACTATGAAAAATGATTTAACCAGCTGATCAGAAATCTTACAAAAAATTCAATTTTTGCTGTAAGTAACGCTCGATATCATAATAAATAAATTACTGTTCTTTTAAATTCAAACAGCAGAAAATCAATATTTATGACATAGTTAAAAGAAAGAAACATTCCACGTTATTCCAAGATATTTTTATAGTTTAATTTAAAACAGAATAGAAACAGTTCTGTGACGAGATAGGGATGATGTGTTGGCAGTTTGAACGCTGTGACAGTGAGCGACGAACGAGAGTTTAATGTAAAATTTCAACAAGGATCACCACCTGGCAGGATGTGGATTTCCCTTTTGCCCAGCAAAAAAGGCAGCCTCATTTTTTTCACTTTCGTAAGGTCCTAACCTGTTTTAAATCGAAATATAGTGAATTTTGTGGTTCCTCCGTGGTTTTTTGGGTCTAGGTTTACGGGAACCTCTTTTCCCAAAATAAGTGACCACCAACATGGTGAAAGAGTTGACGTTTTCTTCGGGGCTTTCCATTAATGTCCACCGACCCCAACAACAAAACACTCGACCGTAAGAGCTACTATCCGTCCTCTACAATAGCAGGAGTAGAATAAGTTAATGCACGCATGTGAATACTCCGGCATCAAAAGTGTGTCATCCCTTCTATCCTGGGCCGTATTCCCCCGCTCACGTCTAATATCTGCGTGAACTACACGTAAAAACCTTTGCTACATAATAGTATAAAGACCTGTATATAATAGAAATAAAGAAAATTACGACTTCTCGGGTAACAAAATCAGACGATAAAGTACAGCTTTTGTCAGCCGAGCTAAAAAAAAGTGACTTCTAGCTAAATGGTTAACCATCAATTCCATATTTCGTTGTAGTTTTCAGGCGATCTGCTAGTACTACTATTACCACTTAAGAAGGATAGAAAAGAATTCCTAATATAGGTAAGATTAAAGTAGGGGTATAATTTTTTTCCTGGTACATTGTATTGGGGAACATGATATCATGTATGCACAAGCGCGTATCTGAATTACATTTACTGTATTTGCGGCCATAAAAAGCACACATTACACACCTTTATAAGTAGGAGAATAATGAATGGTAGATGGAATTAGGTAGTACTAAAGAATCTTTTCATTACTTCTTTAGTCTCTTGTGTCACCATAACGATCTATTAGTATCAGGATTAAGGGGAAAACTCGTGTCCCAGCATTAAATAATAACATACGTATATAACGTGGGAGAAAGTAGATCTGACCTCCTCACTGTCGGAATGGATATACGGAACTCATTGTCCTCTTTAAGCACACTTTATCTTGATCCAAATATTCCCACCGCTTTAGTGATTAAAGTTTGTACTTGGATACAAAATAACTTGTCCCAAAAGTTCCACTTCTACATAACTTCATATTTAGCAATGAAATTCCCTCCGGACCATACGTAAGACAAAGCAGAGTGACAAACACTGAGCAAAACGTAACTTCCAACTACAACCCTCCATCCGTCGACCTCAAGTTTGGGGGCAAACTTTCTTGTACGGTTGCCAACTTGGATATTATGTTTGTATTGATTGCCAGTCATTAAATGCTGTAAGTTTCACCCGCGTCGGTTTCTATTTCGGAATTTGTGTCTGTTTTAAATAGTTTAGCGATGTTTCAATAGAAATACGACTTAAAAAAGTAATTATATTTACCTTATAAGTACAATAATACCAATAAATATTGGTATACTAATAAATATGTGCTAGTAATCTCCATGTGGTTAGCTTCCATCTCCATGATGTCCCCGAACTATTCTACTATTGTCACTAGTTATCACTGTGATCCTGATGAAAGCATGTGATCCAAACCAGCACTTAAAAACCAGATAACAACCCTACAATGGTAGTTTAAAGTTGACCACCCCGAAGACTGAGCATATTTGAAGGAGGACAAAAGCATTTGAAAAAATTTAGTTTTAAAAAGTACAGTATTTTCAAGATGAAAGCCACTCAAATAAAATTATAAAAATTCAATATAATAACACAATGATGTGTCTTAGGTGTAGTCTGTATGGAGTTCCAATTGGGTAATGTAAAGTTATGTTGAAGAGGGAACTTTTGTGCCATTATTTTACATACAAGTATAACTCCAGAGACATAGCAAGAGACCTGGCCTGCAGGGGCGCATCACATACTTGACATTTATAATGGTGGAGTTAATGAGGACAATATGTTTTATCTATTGATTGCAACAGTCAGATCAAATCTTTCTTCCGCAGTACTTACGGATATTTTACGATACTATATAAGCATAAATTTTTAAACCTGAATAAATATTCTATTATTTTAACCTAGGTTAAGGTTGATACTGAAAGGCTAATGATTTAATTGTTATAATAGCGTGGACTTGACTAAAACAACAACATTTTATATTCATACTATTCAATGTATTTAATTGGATTATATATAACCATTTTTTTTCATTTTTGTTTCTTCTTCAGATTTTTCTCTTATTTTCATCATGGCTATTTAAGTTCGATCTCTCGTTTAAGAATGCTGCACCAAATGGTTTAAATATACTCTATGCGTGAATTTCCCCGTAGCTTACATTAATGTATAAATATATAACTAACCTTCTTCCTGCCACAGCAAAGCATAGCGTCAACAGCTGCTCGTCGGATCACGTGACTCAACTTCTTGCGCATGCGCAGTGGCGGTGGTCTCAGCATCGGCACGCCTTGATTGGAAGAGAGCCCGTCACATGACCTTCCCACCACGGACTCATGCCCAATAAACTGAAACAGACATTTGACTTTTAGAATATGATGCGAGTGTATCTATGCTGTACTCTATGAATTTAGATCGTACTATACTTACTTAACCATCTACGTTTTATTCAAATTTCTACCTGAAAATCAACAAAGGAGTTTTCAATTAGCTGCTCGAAAAACTTTGAAAAACGATATATCAAATGGTTGTGTATGTGTGTGTGTGTGTGTGTTTGAAAAAAAATTGACGCTAATTGAAAAACATCTTTGCCATATGTAAACATTTAATGGGGACTACATAATGAATACCAAGTCAACTTCGATTTTTTTCATTTTTCAAAATTCTACTTGAAAATTAATTATAATCAAAAACAAGGCTAATAGATTTTCCACAATAATTATAGATAAAATTTATCGTCATATAATTTTAATACAATATTCAACGTTTTGACACCTTATAGCATCTTCATCAGGAGTCTAATATTACATAAATAAAAAATTCATTAAGAATATAATCACAAGAAGAGGGGTAAACAGAAATGTTTTACTTAAAAAACCGGTAACATCGGTTTTTTATTAGCAAAGTGATTGATTTAAAATCCTTGCCAATGCCTTATGAATCGTAGATAGAATTCAGATTTCTTGAATGATTGCTGATATTATTAAGATAAACAATGACAATCATCTCCTTTTTTAGCATTGCTTAGCATTATTGGTAGTTACACTCTGTCAAAGTCTGTGCAACTGACACACCGACTTTTTAATTTGTGACTTGATGTGATATTGCAACAAAGTTATTTACATGGTTAAATACCATATAAGGTAATAAATTATAATTTATCCTATTATATTGTTTGCTTTGGTTTTTTAATTTCGTTTTTAATTATATGTATGTTTGTTTTTGCATATAATATTGGACTAATGAGTTATCGAAACATTGATAATTGTGATAAAAACATTGAATGTTATACTTTCTCAATGATAAGTAGCGAAAATCATATTTATTTGTAACTATAGACTTTCAAAATATATGTAAAACCTATAAGTTATTTTAAATGTCAGAATCGTAAATAATAATGTAAATAATATTTCAACGCAAAATTTACAATAATTATCGTTGATAAAACATAACCTCACGTTACAAATCAATCCTTTACCAGCTAATCCTTCAGAAATTACCGCACTAGCCTATATTACTATACAGCTATATTTATAGCTACAAAGTATCCCATTATAAATAGGTCTTGTTATAAAAAACTGTTAACTTCCCTACTAAAACCGACCGGTTGCTGAATTGAAATATTGACCTTCACTATCCTCGACCTTGCAACAATGTACGAATAAGACGTACGTGATTACTTTACGTTAGTAAACATAAATTTTTTTTTACAACCATTCAAGTAACCACTAACCGGTTATTTGTAGCTATATTCTATTAGAACTGTTTAGTAATATAATGTAATAAAGTAACTTTTAGTTTATTAAGTTTTGTGCATAATTATAAATTGAGGTTAGATTTATTTTCAAATTTCTGCTACTTTTTCAAGTTTACATTTAAAAAACGTTTTTCTTGCTCAGAATATAATTTCCAGCAGTATGATGAAAAAAAGGAAAAAATCAGGAGATTCAATCGTTTTTATTTATTGCCGTCGTATATATACCTATATATTCTAATGTTTTGTTTTATTTTTTTGTTAACTTTTACTTAACATATTTCAAATTTTATTTATAAAAAGTAAAAATTTGTGTACACGTTATTTTTACCACAGTTCGCGATTGATCAATAGCATAAATTCGGTTTCCTACAAAATCGTAACTTTGTTTATAAAAACTGCGAAAAGCTAAACCAGAAACCCTTATAAAGTAATATTATTCGCATTATGTTGGAAATACTGTATATTTCTTCTGAAGGTATTGGATTTGTTTCTGCTGGGGGTAGCGCAGGGTGGATTTCTTAGTTTTACGTTTTGTGAACACATATAACCTCACCGGATGTTTTATATTCTTGTATTAGGCCGTCGGTTCTGGTACGAACGTCTGGAATTTTTATTTTCAACATTAGGAGGTGATATTTACTCAAAATCCGTTTTACGCAGTTCCAAAAATATTTATTGATACTCGTTCTAAAGGCAAATGGTCTGTTTTTGTTTTCGCTGCATTTGTCTGTTATCAGGTTTAAAATGTTTCTATATAAAATATATAATTTATTTTTATTTTAAAATTTGGGTTAGCCTTGTTGTTTGATGATACAATTTTTTGTTTATAAACATAATTAAGATAATTTAACCCTAACAACACACAAGTAGGCCTACAGTGAAAATAGAAACATATCTTCAGATAAAACACAGAAAACGTAACATTTTTCGTACATCTTAGCTTTTCAAGAAATCACCTGACCATGTTTGACAGTGAGATGACAACATACATTTTGAAAGCCGGTTTGCAAGAGTCGTACGATTCTTGTTCACATGCAATCAATATGTAAATGTTAAGTGAATACAAAAATAAAGTGTAGCTACATATGTAAAATTTAATTTGCACACAGATCGTAAAAAATAATTTTATTTTACGCTTTATAAGCTCGCAAACGCATAACTCTATAATATTCAAATATAATTAAACAAACTGTCTTTCGGAATAGCTTAATTTCGTGTCTACGTTGTACAAATAATTTTATTTGATTTATTATTTTCCCTTAAACTCTAAAGACGTTAAGAAGCCTTCAAATGCATAATGCTGCTATGAATAAACAATGCAAACAACGATAACAAATTCATTAGAATTTTAACCCTCCAGATACCCGTAATAGTCGGAGAAATTGTCTCCCGCTGCAATTGCATCCTTTTTATTTATAACGACACCGTCACGGTTTTCAATTCTATCTGTAGCTGCAAACCCAGTCACTAGTATGTACTAAAAGTCCGTTTGTAATTTGTTACATCCGTTTCAAGTAAACCACGAGTAATTCGATTTAATGTTAACCCAATAAAAATGGTGTCCAATAAAGCCACAGATTAAAGCCAAAGACTCTTGTAATTGAAGGAAAAACGTTCCATTTGTTTCTCGTTGTATTTGGAACGAATTTAATTAAGTTACAGTAAAAAAATCATGACAAATTTAATTAGCTTTTTTAAAAAAAAAACCCGTACTTCGACGCTTTGAAACTTAATTCGTTAGCACTATTGAAGCAAAGATAATTGTGCATAGGCTATTATCTATAAGTATATGAAAATAGATGCATTTATTATTGTCAACAACTTGAGCAATATATTTTTCAACAGTTTAAGGGTTTAACATAAATACAGATTAAACATTACAAACAAATATGACCATTAAAATAAAACTGTTGTTTGAGATACGTGTTATATATTTTAAAGAAAACAGGAGGCTATTATTTTAAACCCAGGTCAGGAGACCAAAAAAAAACAAATTGATAAATAAGGTCAGCGAATGGATTCCGATGGGAGAGAGGAGGAAATATAGGCCTCAAAGGCATTGTGAACTTGTCCTACTCGATTTGGGGGGGGGGTTTAAATTTGTTAAGAATTGTCTTGTCGTGTTGTTAAACCGGTAGTCGTCTAAACGTCGTTCCAAACAATTTTATTATTTTAAAGTGGTGTGTTACTCTTTTTGTTAAATATTTTGCCATGTAACGGCAACATTGATTTCCGGAGAACCTTAAATAATTAAATGAATGATGTTGACATTTTTTGCACATACCTCACTGGGCGAAGTACCACCACTTGTCGGACAGCGATTCGGGTGCACCTTTTCCCGCACTTATCATTTACCTAAGGAACTTAAAAGAAATCACTTATATTCAAAATGTCACTATTAATGCTAATAGTATCTTCGCCACACGACGGGAGAAACAAAGAGAGAAAAATGGTCTAAACCGAGCCTTGCTTAGAACACACAAGAAACTACGTCACGTCGAGAGTGACGGGAGGGATGTCGTTTAACCGACGTTTCGAAAGGAACTGGGGCAGTACCTAACCTTGTAAGGGACAAAGGTTGGCCGATAAGGAGTCCCTCTCTGAAGCATTTACACTGTTTTTTAGATAATATTTAATTTAAAGAAAAGTACGTAACACTTTTAGTGCTCTGCATCTTCTACACGAGCGCAGCTGTTCGGTTTCTTTTAGCTGGAGGGAAAACTTCTAATGGCTGCTTTTCAACATCCAATAGTTATTTGAGTTACAAACGATGACATCATAAACTTTTTTTCTTAAAACCTTTTCTTTTAAGTCCTTCTCAAATAATTTAGAAAAATTGTTGTGACTAGCATTTTATGGGCTACAGGTGCAAAGGTTGTTTCATGCCCGCCGTAAATAGTAAAAAACGTATGTGTAAACATTATGTAGAGAAACATTGTCGAAAAAACGTAATTACTTTTAAAATTTCCATCAGAAATTGTTTATACAGACACAACGTTAATGACGTCATCTAAATGTTGAGCTTAATTTGTGAGTAAATGTTGTGTGAGAAAATAATGAAACAATATCTAACACTAACTAAAAATCAACTGTTTATGTCCTCGTGTGCGTTTCATTTGTCACAGTCGACATCATCAGCAAAAGTATCTACACAAATTAAACACTGTTGCGGTTATAGAATACTTATAGTTTAGAATTTGTATAATTGCACTCATTGATTGTGATAATCTTGTCATTCAAACGCTTATGGGAAACCAAACTATTATTGTGAGTTGGTATTACTTAATGAATTATCAAAATTGACCTTATAAAACATAAAAAAGCAAAATTTAGTTCGAATATGGCGACAAAGAGTGGGTAAAACTCAAGAGATTACTGTTGCAATTAGAGATTATATAAAGAGGTCTCACTCATTCAAGTTAAGTAGAAGTCGACCTAATTTAACTTCTACAAAGTGGATTATTTTTAAAAACTAATTACCATGCTTTTCAAACTATTTTATATTTAACTTAAAGCGCCTGTGGTGGTAACGGGTTTATGATATTGCAAACATTATGATATCACTCTTCGTCCATGATGATTGTGTAACGGTAATGAGTGGGACTACACAATCAAAGAATAACCTGTTCAACATTAAACATAGGACATTATTCTATGCTACACCATTCCTTACTCTTGGTTCTCTTTAACTTGAGTACCTCATTCACCGTAGCTGAGGATATGTGGTGGCATTGTGCTTGTGTGTGTGTGTATGTGTGTGTTTGTGTGTATGTGTGTGTGTGTGTGTGTGTGTGTGTGTGTGTGTGTGTGTGTGTGTGCGTATGCGTGTGTGTGTGTGTGTGTGTGTGTGTGTGTGTGTGTGTGTGTGTGTGTGTGTGTACTTTGTTATTCATACACTCAAGTTTAAATACATTTTTTACCCTGAGCGCCAACCGTGGAGCTGCAGGATTCTAGTGCGATAAGTGATTCACGACTGCAGAGGCGGCCTTCTCTCTAACCTCTTCACTTTGAGGCTCTATGTAAGACAAGGTTTTGGACGTATCATAGAGCTGTCACTATGGCTATTAACTCTTTATTTTGGAAGCGTTCGATATCTTGCAGAATGCTGAGCTCTTTGCATCCAAAGAGTGTCCATATAAGCTTGAGCACTAGTTTGTCTACCAGAAATTTATTGTAGGAGCTCAACTAAGAATACCGATTTTTGAGCCACGATAGTCTTCTTTACCGGATCTCCAGTTAATTTTTTTTTACTTCAAGTCGGTTTTCTAGATCAGTTTAGCGCCCAACCTCCTCATTGGTGTAAGGTACGAATTGCCCATTTATCATGAGGTCAGTTTTGCTCTCTGCCTTTTTGGTAAATATAACATGATCTGACTTTCTTTCATTAAGCTATATGCATCAGTATCTAGTCCAGTCACTGCCTCTATCCAGAGTATTCCCTAGCATAGAATTATTTTTAAACGATTATTCATAGGCATTTCTTTGTTAGACTACATTACACTGTTGATATTTATTTACACTAAATAAAGCGGCAAAAAATTACTCTAAGTAGATGACGTAAGTTTCCCTCGATCAATCACTTCAGATACACTTCTCATTTACTTGTCCTGAAGCTACAGACGCATAAACTGCCACGCTTGAAACACTTTAAAACGTATCATAGCCAGTTATTTCAGAGACAGACTCCACAAAACGTTCTTTCTGGACAGCTGGATACATTTCAATAAGGATGCTCTCAATGTTTGAAATTTTAGGTGGTGCTGTAAAGTTGGGATTCTAAATCTTTCTTGTCACCATGGAAACATTAGTCCTTCGCTGTTTATTTTTGTAAAATCCCATCTTGTAACTGGTTTTCTTTGTTTTATACATATAAGTTAACTAAAATGTCATTAATAATCTCGTAAAAACTATTGATGAGTTTGTGCTTTTCGACGTTACACATTTCGCTAGTAATGGTACCATTTCGTTCAAATGGTAATTTGAACTTTCATCAATTAAAATAAAATCATTTACACCAAAGATATGAAATAACTAAGTGCCTAGTTCACATAAATGTATTTATAGCAAATACATGAAATTAATAGCTAGCCAGTATAAATAAAACCAATTACAACACAGACACGCGACAACATACCTCATGACGCACTCACACGTCATAAGCTATCGTCTAACAGGCGACAGAGGAAAACAAAGGTTACAATCAGCAAATACTGCCCTTGTTAACCGAACAAACAACCGAGCAATACTGAAACCACAACGAGATGTAGGATTATACGTACGTTTAAGTCGCACTTGGTTAGGCAACTATTAAAAGCTAAACTTTTGAAACACAACTTCTCAAAGAATAATGCTAATGATACTAGGGTTTTAGAAAAACAGTAAAGGTTAAATTGTTCATCAGAGGTAATTCGCAGTATTACTTTAAAATATGAAAATGTAACCTATATTACTCTATACCAAACATTTTCTGTTTTGTTGGAAGTTTAAGTCATCACCTGTGTTTGTAAAAACCTACATTATTACTCAAACTTTGAGACAATGTTTATGTTGAAACATATTCCTTATGTTGTCTTTGACTAACTACACTGTTAACTTACCGTATTTAAAACAGCTGATCGTTTACGTGATCCGATGAATTCAGTTGTTCTATGACGAAAACCAAGCCGTTAGTTAAATAAGCTGGCTAGACTAAATTTACCAAAAACAATAGGTTGACTATTTTTTTATATTTTCAATTAGCTGATCTGCGTTGATTCGATATCAGAAGAATATCATTTTAAAACACTAGTTTTAAATTCTGACATTTTTATTTAAAAAAATTCATTTACACTGATAACATATTTCAAATTGTCTTTATAACTCTTTTTGTTTATTCGAGTGCTTTTGGATTCAATATTCAGTTTAATTGAATCTTTGTTTCACCCTCGTCACCTGCCTTAGGATGGATCCACTCTACCAGAAACCTTCGAGAAGTGAACAATGCCTCTGTACCCTCCGACCAACCTATGCAATTGTCCCGCAAGGTCGCGTATTAGGCTCTCTCCTCCATCCCGTCTATGTAAACGATATCCTGCTTCTTCCTCAGGTATCCTTATCTCTCTATGCGGATAACACTGTATTTTATTGTAACTCATAGAGCAAAACTAGAACTATGAAAGTCATCCAAAGTGAGCTGGACATCCTATCTGGATCTTTAAATGGAGGACAGATCTCTACACAGATAAACTATACGGTCCTCTGCTTCAGAAGCAAACTCAATCCACAGTCGGGAGGATTCACTCTATATGGGAGGTCCATCAACTGTAGGTCCAACTTGGCGTCATTCTCGAAAAGTGCCTCTTCTCCTCTCCTCACGTTTCTGCCATCTGGAATAGGACTATCCTTTCTATACTCTCCCACTTTCTCTCGTGGCGTACTCACATCCTTTTAAACCAAAATACCCTATCTACCTGATGCTAATATTTCCTGTTGTCACATATGCTGCCCCGGTCTGGTGGCCAACATGTATTAGACTTACAAAGAAACGCATTGAATCTTTTCAGTCGAAATCTCTTAGAACCATATCCCAATCTTCCTGGTTTCTCTCAAACACGTCTATTCGAAATTCCTTCAAAGCCTAATCCTCTGCGGAATTTATCCGTTTCATCTGGTCATGAGTTTGGCAAGGCCGAAAGTTCAGTTCTTCTATCTGGGTTATCAGTAATTCGACTGGAACCCCTCCTATCTTTAAACCACTGGCCAAGGTACTCCTGGAACACCTCTAATCTAGATCCTTTCCTTCTTTCTTTCTACCTAGGTTCTAGCATTGTTACTCTATGCGTAGTTTTTAGGCAAATTTGTTAGTTTTAAGTTCATTGTCCAAATTGTTTAGACGAGTAGGAGTTTTGAGTTACATACTACACAGTAGACTACATACTCTAGTTTTAAGTTGCCTTGTTAGCTTTAAGTTCTTTCTACTTACTACAGATATCCAAGTGTCAGCCTGTCTCCATTAAATTAAGTAAACCTTATCCGTCCCTCCTAAATAAAAGTTCTTTCCTTTGAAATTCCCCTCCTGAATCTCAGGCTAATCCCTGTTCCTGTATCCCCATAATCATACCTACAGTCATTGATTGTCACATGACAATTGCTCCCTAACCATGGGGGCCACCAAACCGTCCCTCCTAAATAAAAGTCCTGTCCTTTGAAATTCCCCTCCTGAATCTCAGGCTAATCCCTGTTCCTGTATCCCCATAATCATACCTACAGTCATTGATTGTCACATTACAATTGCTCCTTAATCATGGGGGCCACCAAACCCCTTCTTTCTCTTGACTTGGTTGTTTTTTCTCAATAAACTGGAAGTTAAAGCAGGTTAATTAATTTAAGAGGTTAGAAAGTAGACCTTATAAACAGTTTAATAAAGCTGATACTCGACAAAGTGAAGGGGAGTTAACAATGAACTTGATAAAGTAGTGCTATTTTATTAAAATTATAATAGTATTAATGAAGAATAATAATTATGATAATTATTATTATTATTATCCTTGTAATGTTAATTTTTTATCTCTAATCACGACTATCTAATGAACATCGCATTAAGAACTGACTTGAAGAAGAAAAGAATAATTCTGTTTAAGAGGTTTTATTTTCTATAGTAATTTACATTAACTGGAGAATAGTCGATAATTCTACCGGTTGGCTTCGATATTCGATATGGATACCATTGTTCTACCATTGTTCCATTTCGAAAGGGGTTCTATTTCTGAAATTGATAAAGGGGCTGGGGAATCTTTAACAAAAGAAGGGTCCAACTAATTTAAGATAGGACTTTCCAAGGACCAAAATACGTGTGTTATAATAACACTGTACCGTTAAGGAAGGCTCTTTGTAGATGTTTATGGGGATAACCAAATCAACTAAATTACGTGGGGGAGAGATGATGCGAGGTTGGAAAAGAAAGTGATCGAGGAGTCTTGGAGGATCTTCAGAAGAGGGCAAACGTATTGAGGGGGACCAAGTGTCAGTAATGTTAATAAGGGGTAAATTTTGTCAATAGAATTAAGGGAAATGTAATTTTTTGTATTTGTATAATTTAGACAAGTGCGACGTAAATAATTTAGTAAAGAATTAGGAAAAATAAGTTAGTTATGTGAAAGTGCATCGAAGCAGTATCAACGGTCCAAGGAAATCAACAAACTATAAGTACTTTATAACCGAGCTTTACAAACAGTAAATTCAGGACAATTTTAAATTCATTAATATAAAATAATAATTAGTTTTTTTTCACCACGTTCTAATTTATAAAAAGATCCATAAAACGACCCCAGAGAAAGAGAAATTAACACTGTCATTAATCAACTTTATTGTAAAAACCTAAACCTCAAGAGTCAATCTTTTTTTTGTAATTGTAATATTAGTTAAGAAATCAATCTTGCCACCAAACAGTGTTAAGGTAAATGGGTATAATGTGTATTAATTAAGTGTCAAGAATAAATGCAAGTGATGTTAAAATTGATATTGGTGTTAATTAATTAGAAACCTGAAGGTTAGACAAAAGAGTGTTAAGGTAATTAAATATATAACCTAAAGGAAATGTTATATTTCACATAACTTAGGCTATAATATATATATATATATATATATATATATATATATATATATATATATATATATATTAGGAAAGTTTCAAAATGAAATTCGTACGTTTAATATCCTCACCAGAGACAAGAATAGCAAAAGGATAAGGCCAACAAAAGGGGCAGGGTGTAAATTACGTAGCTACCAACATCGGTAGGGGATGTTAAGCCTGGGGGTTTAGTTGTAGCCGGAAGCTGAGGTGTGCTTTATGCACAGGGAGCTAACCTTTAACAGTGATTTAGTTGTTTAAATTCCATTTGGAAATAAATTTTAAATTTTTTTTTCACATTTGGTGCAAAAACATCTTGATTGTAATTTTAAAATAAATGAGTAGTTTTTGCTCTTTGTGGCGGCCACTTATTTAGAAACTATTGCAAATCAAGCATAGTGAAAGCAGTGACTTTTGAATAATAGATGGTACTGGAGATAATACGTAATCAACTATTTTGGGATATGGGAGGGGGGTATGGAGATTTGCCTAGAAGGTCTTATACACGAACTCTTTATCGGGTTTCTAGGAATGCATATAACCCTATATAACGCAATACTAAGTACGTTTAAATGGGGCTAAGGGTAGAAATAAGGAAATGATGTGAAACCATGCTACTGGGAACAGGAGAAAGGTATTATTTCTGTGCCGAGGGGTGTATGACTTAACGTTCTATTAGGGTTGAAGATAGTGCTTGTATAGGCTAAACTTCCATATAGAATTCTAAGGACGTGTAGGTAGCACTAGGGTTTAGGCAATGTTAACATTATGCAATATTAGGAGTATTTTTTATTTTAATTAGCAAAAAAATAAAAATTATAAATTTCATTGGAGTTATAATAGTTTAAAAACATAATTATCGTATATATTGTATATAATACAAATATCAAATAATTTTAAAAATGGCTTATATTAGTTTGTGTTGTTTCGAATTTAATAATTCGTATTTAAATACACTTATGTTGTATCGAATATTATTTGAACAGTTGTTACGTAGCAACGATTTATTATTCTTTACAATAAGAATCTGCTTCAATTTAAAATATTCTTGTAGTATAATCGATGTCCCCAGTATGGTGTAATGCTAGTGTGACCTTATTATTGACTATGTCGCGGGAGAGAAGCACCGGGAACGGTTGACTCATAGCACTTGACACAGTGTCTAAATATTGAAGAAGTCTACAAGAGGTTCAGCATTCAAGTGGTGGACAATAGGGCTGCAGGAACAATGTATTCTCCTAACTGAATAATAGAGGCTAACAGTAGCGTTGAAATCAACTTTACTTCGGAGAACACGCGTTTGTGCGGTCTGCTGAAATCTTTTCTTGGGCAATTCAAGTATAAATTGAATTGACGCGTCATATGATGTGAATTTTACGCAGGTGAAATTCGAAATGTTACATTTTGGGGGGGGGGAGTTCTTTATTTCCTGTTGTGATCAAGTATTTTCTCTTTTCTCAGAAACTAGTAATCATAACCTAGTTCTACTTTTCTCTGAAATATCAAATCTTACATATACAAAAAAAATATTTGCTCTATAACCTTTTTTTAATATTTTATACTGTGGATTTTAAAGACCCTTAAAAAAATAAATTAGAATATATTACAATTTATTTACTAATATCAATAAGTTATTCAATTTTTTCTACTAGTTCAAACTTTAGTTTCACACATATATCTTCTTCAAATTTTCAATCCTTAATAAAATACCTTTTATTCATTCACTCAAGTTCAAATACATTGGTTTAAACTTTTTATGGATGACACTTGATGTTTATATAGTTATTAATGAACTTAATATAAACTCATTTCAGTTTTATGGGACAAAAACTTTTCATAAAAGGAGCAAAGTATGCAATATGGTTATTTCATCCCATTTTGCTTAAGATAAAGAATAACATGATTTCATAAAACGGCTGATTTTATGTTATAGGTTGTATGGTGGAACAGCTGTTTTAACGCATAGGTTATGTTACTTTATTTATACTAATTGTAATTATGTATTAAAAACTAACTAAAATAAAATTTATCTTTGCTGATCTGAGTAGGAATTGACTTATTTTTTTAATATTATTTGTTTATTAATATTGTTTGTTAGAATCCATTTACGAATTTAAGTTATATCTAAAAGCAAAAAAAGATCCAAGATTATACCTAAATTTATGGTAAAAGAAAAGTAACATAACTGTTGACAAATACAAATCTTCGAAAAACTTAAAAAAAGAAAACATCTACTATATATTGCGTAAATGCCAATTATTTCTAAAAATATCTAATGAAATTTAGATTCGTTTTTCATCCCCTTCTTCTTCAAACTTATAACTTTTTACAAGATTCTTTCGTTTCCTTTTATTCTTTGCTACCTGAAAACTTTTAAAATTTAACATTTTTTCAATCCTTATGCTGACTTATCTTCTTTCCCTTGTCTTATGTTCCTGGGTGGCTCTTTGTCGAGCCTTTTTTCCTTGGCAGTAATCAAATGATTGACAGATGTCAGGGCACAGTTGTGCAGAATCTCTCACATTCCTATTTCTCCATTGTTACCACTAGAAACTGACATATTCACTAACATGTCATGTATGGTATAATTTATGTAGTCATACAAATATTTTTCGGAATATGGTCCCAAATTGTCGAACGACTATGTCACATTTTGTTTTCCATATCTTTTCAATCATGTTTTAATCTGAATGATCTTCAAAGATTGGATTAATGAAGTTCAATACACCTGAGAGTATATGAAAATGTGTTTTTTATCATAACTATTTGTTGAAGAAAACCCTTTGAAATAATCTTAAACAAATATTTTTAGCAGTTTTAAAATTATGTAAGCTTTAAGCGTTTGGGTCGTTATAAACGGGAAAATTATGTTAACATTTATTGAGAAATAACAATTCTCTATTAATAATTGATTTATTCGTGCTCCACCCCTTTTAGTGCTTAGCTATTCGATTTCAAAATGATGAACGATCATGTCTGGTTATTCTGCTCTTCCTGGATTGTATGTTGAAACGAAAATCATTGTTATACCAAATTGTTTTATTATTATTACGTTTTAGAGACATTAATTATTTAATGAAATTTCTTTAAAAAAAATTAATTATACACTTACAAAATTTTACTTAGTATGTTTGACTTGATAAAGCATTAAATAGGGAAATATATGGAATATTTTAGTATGTTACTAATATTGTTATGCATAATAATGTATACGAAATGCAGTAATATATTGTAATATATACGTTAACCATGTAATAATATTATATATATATATATATATATATATATATATTCATATACAACTTATATAATGTATTAAGTGTTTTAGACTTTATATCACTGGGATAAAATATACTAGTAGTTCCCACCAACGAAACGTTTTGTGTGGCGTCCCTTTCTTAATGTGTATCTTAGAAATATTATTTTACGAAGATAATATGTATGTGCCTGTAATACAATGAAACGCTAACCGACTTATCTCAATATCGAAGTCTTCAAATGTTACAAAAAGTCCAAGATAAATCTTCATTGTTCTGGTAAAAGATATTTAGTTCACCCTCGGGAGGAAGGGCTAATTCAACACCTTCTGTTTGATTTAGTGCTCGTTTAAACTTACCAAGAAAGTTTAGGCAAAAATGATGAATTCATGTTTCGTTTATTCAGTAAACGTAATTTTTCGTGTATTCATAAACCCTGAAAAATTAATTAAGCAAAGTTAAATTTACTCTGGGTGATTGAGAACAAAGACTGGGTTAACGCAGATATTATTCGCATTACACGTGTTAATTAAAATACATTTTAAACAAGTTGTACAAAGTTTGCAGGAATAGTGGTTAGAGCATAGATAATAATAATATTATTCATCATACAAACCTAACCTCACTTAATTAACTCTCACAAAACTTTATAAAATCCAAGTTTTTTTATTAAAGTTATCACTAAATTTAATTAAGTTGTATGTTAAATATCGTATATTGATGTTGTTTATTATATCTTATACCTTAAATTTTATATTTTATATGCTATATGTGAATATGTTATATGTTGTATGTTATGTGTTATATATGCTGTATGTTGTATGTTGTATGCTGTATGTTGTATGTTGTATGTCGTATGTTTTATGGTGTATGTTGTATGTTGTATGTTGTATGCTGTATGTTGTATGTTGTATGTTGTATGTTGTATGCTGTATGCTGTATGCTGTATGATGTATGTTGTATGTTGTATGCTGTATGTTGTATGTTGTATGTTGTATGTTGTATGCTGTATGTTGTATGTTGTATGCTGTATGCTGTATGTTGTATGTTGTATGTTGTATGCTGTAAGCTGTATGCTGTATGTTGTATGTTGTATGTTGTATGCTGTACGTTGTTCGTTGTACGTTCTAGTTGTACGTTGTATGTTGTACGTTGAATGTGTATGTTGTATGTATGTATACATGTGTTGTATGTTACGTTACATATACGTTGATATACGTTGCATAATATATGTTATAGGTTACATGCTATATTTTACATGTCATTTATTGTATGTTGTGAGTTACTCTTATATGTTATAAAGTTCATGTTATATTTTTTATGTTATATGTTACATGTTATATAATATGCTATATGTTACGTTGCATGTTTTCCCTAACATAACCTCACTATCCGATTGCTGAACCGGAGTAGCCTTTCTTCTTGATTTAACATCAACGTTCGTCATGTTTAGTCGTACAAGGACGATTTCTCTATCGTTTGTAATATTAGTTTCGTTTTTGCTTAACCAAACTGAGTATTTATTATCTATATTGTAATACAGCCTGAAGTAGACTATAACTTATACTCTAAGTTTTTCATAAAAGCATTGCATTTATAAGGTATCGTGTGTGTTTGCTAAGTGAGATATTTGTTCAAACTTTAACCGCAACTTTCAACCATTGATTTTCCGTTTTAAAAACAACCTTTACTGATTTTTAACGATTTTTATGTTACATATCAAATGATACAGTTTTATGATACGAAAAAATCGGGGATAACCAAGTCTATTGTAATAATTATCTTTCTTCGGATTTGTAATTTTTATAATTCTGTACTACTACGGATACAATACATGTTTGTAAACATACCGTTTAAAGTTCTCTATTTTACGTATTTATGAAACAGACCACCTCCTGAATAATAAAGTCCTTACGAGAGGTCACCATACATAGCTACGACATCCATAACTAGGTCGTCGGATACATCGGCTGCTTTGTCGGTGGTTAAGTCATTGGTAACATCGGTAGCGTTTTCATTGGTTCCATTGGTGGCTACTTCAAAGAACAAGTCTGTCCAATTAAGGGACGTGTCCTATCGGAAACCCCTCTAATCGCAGAGTGAAATCCAAGATTATCCGAAGGAAATTTACTCCCTACACAACACAAAAAGCATCGTATATTTACTTCTTTCGATGATATATAAATTTATAAGTATGAGTTTTTTTGGCTGAAGTTGAGTTGTCGTGTAATCTGGGTTTGCTTTATATGCAGCATATTCTGTAACCAGACACAGTGTTTACTGTTTTTTTTAACTTGTCAATAATATGCCTAATCTTATGGTGTGTAATTTCTCTTGTGAAACTTTAAGAAAGAATGGATTCCTATGGATTTTAGTCTTTGGATGGATGCATGTGGAAGAGCCCAGCAATTCCAAGCAGTGGCCGCAAAGACAATAAAGATGCCGTTGTGGCTTTAACCCCTTCTATTACTGTGTCTGGTTCATAAACCAATCAGTTTTATAAATCTTAAAATAAATGCTTTCTACATGGTGTTTATGAATTTTATAGTTTGTTGTCAAAAATTGCAGAACAACTCTTGCAAATAAACCTGAAGGTTAGATAAATAAACAAATGTGTACTAATTAAAACCTGTTTACCTCCGTGTCGATTACGAATTTTCTCGTCTAGACCTATAGTGCTCACTAGTTTAGAAGCAAATGTTCTTCTAAAGTCCTAAATACAGTGGAGAGCATGCTACGATCCTGATGAACACCACTTGTTATTTGGCAACATTATTTTGTAATGTTAATTTTTATTTGCCATTTAGGAATTCTTGAATTATAATATTCTTCTACTACAGCTACGTGGCAAATTTTTCTTAGAACAATATTTTAACAAAGATTTAAGAAAATTAATAGCAGCCCCGTAAGAGTTCAACACAACTTTCCGCATGGGGTGTGGACTAGCCGCATCTAGTAGGGTTTGCGGCCTTCTCCCGCAGCACCCCTCTCAAGCAACACAACTTTCCGCATGGGGTGCGGACTAGCCGCATCTAGTAGGGTTTAGGGCCTTCTCCCGCAGCACTTCTCTCAAACAACACAACTTTCCGCATGGGGTGCGGACTAGCCACATCTAGTAGGGTTTGCGGCCTTCTCCCCCAGCACTCCTCTCAAGCAACACAACTTTCCGCATGTGGTGCGAACTAGCCGCATCTAGTAGGGTTTGCGGCCTTCTCCCGCAGCACCTCTCTCAAGCAACACAACTTTCCGCATGGGGTGCGGACTAGCCGCATCTAGTAGGGTTTGCCGCCTTCTCCCGGAGCACCCCTCTCAAGCAACACAACTTTCCGCATGGGGTGCGGACTAGCCGCATCTAGTAGGGTTTGCGGCCTTCTCCCCCAGCACCCCTCTCAAGCAACACAACTTTCCGCATGGGGTGCGGACTAGCCGCATCTAGTAGGGTTTGCCGCCTTCTCCCGGAGCACCCCTCTCAAGCAACACAACTTTCCGCATGGGGTGCGGACTAGCCGCATCTAGTAGGGTTTGCCGCCTTCTCCCGCAGCACCTCTCTCAAGCAACACAACTTTCCGCATGGGGTGCGGACTAGCCGCATCTAGTAGGGTTTGCGGCCTTCTCCCCCAGCACCCCTCTCAAGCAACACAACTTTCCGCATGTGGTGCGAACTAGCCGCATCTAGTAGGGTTTGCGGCCTTCTCCCGCAGCACCTCTCTCAAGCAACACAACTTTCCGCATGGGGTGCGGACTAGCCGCATCTAGTAGGGTTTGCGGCCTTCTCCCCCAGCACCCCTCTCAAGCAACACAACTTTCCGCATGTGGTGCGAACTAGCCGCATCTAGTAGGGTTTAGGGCCTTCTCCCTCAGCACCCCTCTCAAACAACACAACTTTCCGCATGGGGTGCGGACTAGCCACATCTAGTAGGGTTTGCGGCCTTCTCCCCCAGCACCCCTCTCAAGCAACACAACTTTCCGCATGTGGTGCGAACTAGCCGCATCTAGTAGGGTTTGCGGCCTTCTCCCGCAGCACCTCTCTCAAGCAACACAACTTTCCGCATGGGGTGCGGACTAGCCGCATCTAGTAGGGTTTGCGGCCTTCTCCCTCAGCACCCCTCTCAAACAACACAACTTTCCGCATGGGGTGCGGACTAGCCACATCTAGTAGGGTTTGCGGCCTTCTCCCCCAGCACCCCTCTCAAGCAACACAACTTTCCGCATGTGGTGCGAACTAGCCGCATCTAGTAGGATTTGCGGCCTTCTCCCGCAGCACCCCTCTCAAGCAACACAACTTTCCGCATGGGGTGCGGACTAGCCGCATCTAGTAGGGTTTTCCGCCTTCTCCCGGAGCACCCCTCTCAAGCAACACAACACTTGGAACAAAAATACACACACAATACTATAATTACTCTCGCATATGTTCTTAAGAATATTTCTCTTATTGAAGTACGTAATGCTGCCCGCTCGGTCCATTTGTTCCCTACACTCGCCATCTAAGGCGATCATTATGACCTTCCTTTAGGGATGTTTTTATTTTTCATCACAAAGTGGTCATTATGACTTTTCTTCAGGTCTCCCTTTATTCTTACTACAATGGAAACATTATTGGCTTTCTTTAGGCATGCATTTATTCCTAGTAGGCGATTATTATGACATTTTCATTAGGGCTTCCTTTATTCGCAGAACAAAGCAATCAATGCGACATTTTCTTTAAGTGTGCCTTTATTCCTAATACAAGGCAATCATAATTGCCTTTTCTTTACACATGCCTTTATTCCCAGAACAAGGAGACCTTAATGGTTTTTCTTTAGGGCTACCTTTATTCGTAGAATAAGACAATGCATATGACATTTTCTTAAGGCATGCCTTTATTTCCAGAATATGGCGATCATTATTCCTATTGTTTAGGACTGTCTTAGGGCGTTCCTTTGCTACACGATGATGTTTCAGGTACACACCATCTAATTAAAGGTGCCCCAGTTGAATAATTTTAACATTATGTATAAAATCCTTCTCTATAGCTCTTCATATCTCCCAAGTAAGAGAGTTTATTTAATAATTACAATCTTTTCCTATCCTTAAAAAAAAGTCAAATCGACTTTTTGTCGAAAAAATAACTTTGGTCAAAAAAACGGCTTGTTAAATATAAGAAAACCAGAGAGAGAAAAACGGTAATTTTGGTTGAATAGAAATATCCCTGCGCTTAATGCAAATGTTACATTGTTTATAATATGACGCTATTAGCTTTATAACTGTATTAGGTTCAAGTACAAAATGAATTTGTTTGTTTGGTTGAGCCTCCTAGTGACGTCACAGGCATTTATCCGCATCGTCAGCATAACTGTCAGATGATGGAGGCACTGTTACTCCCTCCTGTGCATTTGCAAATAAATCTAGCAACGAAGACCATAAATAATCCACGCACATAACGGCATTAAAATAATTTTAAAAATCACTTAAAAGCTAATAAATCATTATCAAGAAACAAATCCTACAAACAAACAAAATAACAAAACAATCTACAAACTCATGCAGCTACGTCACTGGCAACGTTGTATAAGGTTACAAAGCAAACAGATGAAATCTGACAAAGCTACAAAAACAATTCTACCTAAAAATTCTTTTGCCAAAGCACATTCCTCCTCACTACACGATAACGTCAAGAAGTGACGTCACCAAAATGCTCGAACTACGCAAACAATTTACTTTAACATTTTACTTTACTAGTCGATCGACGTTCAAGAGAACATTCACATTTATGTTTACAATAATGTTTTTTTTTAATGTTCAACTAAAGATTTGCATCTTGAGAAATTTCCTTGAGACACAAACATTAGCCTACTTCGACGCCAAATAAGAATATATTTAGTTGTGTTTATTGTTACGAGAACTGTGTCACAGGCAGCTTCACAAAATAATAAATTTAGTCATGCTTATTGTTAAATATCGTAACTCTGACAGCTTCACAAAATAATATATTTAGTTGTGCTTATTGTAAAACCTCGTAACTCTGACAGCTTCACAAAATAATATATTTAGTTGTGCTTATTGTTAAACATCGTAACTCTGACAGCTTCACAAAATAATATATTTAGTTGTGCTTATTATAAAACCTCATAACTCTGTCACAGACAGCTTCACAAAATAATATATTTAGTTAAGCTTATTGTAAAACCTCATAACACTGTCACGGATAGCTTCACAAAATAATACATTCAGTTGTGCTTATTGTTAAACCTCATAACTCTGTCACAGACAGCATCACAAAATAATACATTTAGTCGTGCTTATTCTTAAACCTCGTAACTCTGTCACAGACAGCTTCACAAAATAATATATTTAGTCGTCCTTATTGTTAAAGCTCATAACTCTGTCGCAGACAGCTTCACAAAATAATATATTTAGTTGTGCTTATTGTTAAACCTCGTAACTCTGTCACGGACAGTTACACAAAATAATATATTTAGTCGTGCTTATTGTTAAACCTCATAACTCTGTCCCAGAGAGCTTCACAATATATTATATTTAGTTGTGCTTATTGTTAAACCTCGTAACTCTGACAGCTTCACAGAATAATATATTTAGTTGTGCTTATTGTTAAGCCTCGTAACTCTGTCACAGACAGTTTCACAAAATAATATATTTAGTTGTGCTTATTGTAAAACCTCATAACTCTGTCACAGACAGTTTCACAAAATAATACGTTCAGTTGTGCTTATTGTAAAACCTCATAACTCTGTCACAGACAGTTTCACAAAATAATACATTTAGTCGTGCTTATTGTTAAACCTCGTAACTCTGACCCAGACAGTTTCACAAAATAATATATTTAGTTGTGCTTATTGTTAAACCTCGTAACTGTGACAGCTTCACAAAATAATATAATTAGTTGTGCTTATTGTAAAACCTTATAACACTGTCACGGATAGATTCACAAAATAATACATTCAGTTGTGCTTATTGTAAAACCTCATAACTCTGTCACAGACAGTTTTACAAAATAATACATTTAGTCGTGCTTATTGTTAAACCTCGTAACTCTGACCCAGACAGTTTCACAAAATAATATATTTAGTTGTGCTTATTGTTAAACCTTGTAACTGTGACAGCTTCACAAAATAATATAATTAGTTGTGCTTATTGTAAAACCTTATAACACTGTCACGGAAAGCTTCACAAAATAATACATTCAGTTGTGCTTATTTTTAAACCTCATAACTCTGTCACAGACAGCTTCACAAAATAATATATTTAGTTGTGCTTATTGTTAAACCTCGTAACTCTGTCACAGACAGTTTCACAAAATAATACATTTAGTTGTGCTTATTGTTAAACCCCATAACTCCGTCACAGACAGTTTCACAAAATAATACATTTAGTCGTGCTTATTGTTAAACCTCATAACTCTGTCACAGACAGCATCACAAAATAATACATTTAGTTGTGCTTATTGTAAAACCCCATAACTCTGTCACAGACAGTTTCACAAAATAATACATTTAGTCGTGCTTATTGTTAAACCTCGTAACTCTGTCCCAGACAGTTTCACAAAATAATACATTTAGTTGCGCTTATTGTTAAGCCTCGTAACTCTGACAGCTTCACAAAATAATATATTTAGTTGTGCTTATTGTAAAACCTCATAACACTGTCACAGACAGCTTCACAAATTAATACATTCAGTTGTGCTTATTGTTAAACCTCATAACTCTGTCACAGACAGCATCACAAAATAATACATTTAGTCGTGCTTATTGTTAAAAATCGTAACTCTGTCACAGACAGTTTCACAAAATAATATATTTAGTCGTGCTTATTGTTAAACCTCATAACTCTGTCACAGACAGTTTTACAAAATATTATATTTAGTTGTGCTTATTCTTAAACCTCGTAACTCTAACACTTTTACAAAATAATATATTTAGTTGTGCTTATTGTAAAACCTCATAACTCTGTCACAGACAGTTTCACAAAATAATACATTCAGTTGTGCTTATTGTAAAACCTCATAACTCTGTCACAGACAGTTTCACAAAATAATACATTTAGTCGTGCTTATTGTTAAACCTCGTAACTCTGGCCCAGACAGTTTCTCAAAATAATATATTTAGTTGTGCTTATTGTTAAACCTCGTAACTCTGACAGCTTCACAAAATAATATATTTAGTTGAGCTTATTGTAAAACCTCATAACACTGTCACGGATAGCTTCACAAAATAATACATTCAGTTGTGCTTATTGTTAAACCTCATAACTCTGTCACAGACAGCATCACAAAATAATACATTTAGTCGTGTTTATTCTTAAACCTCGTAACTCTGTCACAGACAGCTTCACAAAATAATATATCTAGTCGTCCTTATTGTTAAAGCTCATAACTCTGTCGCAGACAGCTTCACAAAATAATATATTTAGTTGTGCTTATTGTTAAACCTCGTAACTCTGTCACGGACAGTTTCACAAAATAATATATTTAGTCGTGCTTATTGTTAAACCTCATAACTCTGTCCCAGAGAGCTTCACAATATATTATATTTAGTTGTGCTTATTGTTAAACCTCGTAACTCTGACAGCTTCACAGAACAATATATTTAGTTGTGCTTATTGTTAAACCTCGTAAGTCTGTCACAGACAGTTTCACAAAATAATATATTTAGTTGTGCTTATTGTTAAACCTCGTAACTCTGACAGCTTCACAAAATAATATATTTAGTTGTGCTTATTGTTAAACCTCATAATTCTGTCACAGACCGCTTCACAAAATAATACATTAATTGTGCTTATTGTTAAACCTCATAACTCTTTCACAGACAGCATCACAAAATAATACATTTAGTCGTGCTTATTGTTAAACCTCGTAACTCTGTCACAGACAGTTTCACAAAATAATATATTTAGTTGTGCTTATTGTAAAACCTCATAACTCTGTCACAGACAGTTTCACAAAATAATACGTTCAGTTGTGCTTATTGTAAAATTTCATAACTCTGTCACACACAGTTTCACAAAATAATACATTTAGTCGTGCTTATTGTTAAACCTCGTAACTCTGACCCAGACAGTTTCACAAAATAATATATTTAGTTGTGCTTATTGTTAAACCTCGTAACTGTGACAGCTTCACAAAATAATATATTTAGTTGTGCTTATTGTAAAACCTCATAACACTGTCACGGATAGCTTCACAAAATAATACATTCAGTTGTGCTTATTGTTAAAACTCATAACTCTGTCACCGACAGCATCACAAAATAATACATTTAGTCGTGCTTATTCTTAAACCTCGTAACTCTGTCACAGACAGTTTCACAAAATAATATATTTAGTCCTCCTTATTGTTAAACATCATAACTCTGTCACAGACAGCTTCACAAAATAATATATTTAGTTGTGCTTATTGTTAAACCTCGTAACTCTGTCACAGACAGTTTCACAAAATAATATATTTAGTCGTCCTTATTGTTAAACCTCATAACTCTGTCACAGACAGCTTCACAAAATAATATATTTAGTTGTGCTTATTGTTAAACCTCGTAACTCTGACAGCTTCAGAAAATAATATATTTAGTTTTGCTTATTGTTGAACCTCGTAACTCTGTCACAGACAGCTTCACAAAATAATACATTTAGTCGTGCATATTGTTAAACCTCGTAACACTGTCACAGACAGTTTCACAAAATAATACATATTGTTGTGCTTATTGTTAAACCCCATAACTCTGTCACAGACAGTTTCACAAAATAATACATTTAGTTGTGCTTACTGTTAAACCCCATAACTCCGTCACAGGCAGCTTCACAAAATAATACATTTAGTTGTGCTTATTGTTAAACCTCGTAACTCTGTCACAGACAGCTTCACAAAATAATATATTTAGTCGTGCTTATTGTTAAACCTCATAACTCTGTCACAGACAGAATTACAAAATAATACATTTAGTCGTGCTTATTGTTAGACCTCGTAACTCTGTCACAGACCGTTTCACAAAATAATATATTTAGTCGTGCTTATTGTTAAACCTCATAACTCTGTCACAGACAGCTTCACAAAATAATACATTTAGTCGTGCTTCTTGTTAAACCTCGTAACTCTGTCCCAGACAGCTTCACAAAATAATATATTTAGTTGTGCTTATTGTTAAACCTCGTAACTCTGACAGCTTCACAAAATAATATATTTAGTTGTGCTTATTGTTAAACCTCGTAACTCTGTCACAGACAGTTTCACAAAATAATACATTTAGTTGTGCTTATTGTTAAACCCCATAACTCTGTCACAGACAGTTTCACAAAATAATACATTTAGTCGTGCTTATTGTTAAACCTCATAACTATGTCACAGACAGCATCTCAAAATAATACATTTAGTTGTGCTTATTGTAAAACCCCATAACTCTGTCACAGACAGTTTCACAAAATAATACATTTAGTTGTGCTTATTGTTAAACCCCATAACTCCGTCAGAGACAGTTTCACAAAATAATACATTTAGTCGTGCTTATTGTTAAACCTCGTAACTCTGTCCCAGACAGTTTCACAAAATAATATATTTAGTTTTTCTTATTGTTAAACCTCGTAACTCTGACAGCTTCACAAAATAATATATTTAGTTGTGCTTATTGTAAAACCTCATAACTCTGTCACAGACAGCTTCACAAAATAATACATTTAGTCGTGCTTATTGTTAAACCTCGTAACTCTGTCACAGACAGTTTCACAAAATATTATATTTAGTTGTGCTTATTGTTAAACCTCATATCTCTGTCATAGACAGTTTCACAAAATAATACATATTGTTGTGCTTATTGTTAAACCCCATAACTCTGTCACAGACAGCTTCACAAAATAATATATTTAGTCGTGCCTATTGTTAAACCTCGTAACTCTGTCACAGACAGCTTCACAAAATAATACATTTAGTCGTGCTTATTGTTAAACCTCGTAACTCTGTCACAGACAGTTTCACAAAAAAATTTTTTGTTGTGCTTATCGTTAAACCTCATAACTCTGACACAGACAGTTTCACAAAATAATATATTTAGTTGTGCTTATTGTTAAACCTCATAACTCTGTCACAGACAGCTTCACAATAGAAAGAGTATACGGTTTCATATTCAAATTGATACTTTATATTTTTGTGAAATACATATTTATAAGATGTCAATGGGGATGGACAGAACATTAGGAAATTTTATTTGTTTCAATAGTTTATAATGGAGTTATGTAGTTGTATTTAAAATATTTTGCCCGTACATCTTTTCTTTAGTACATTAGGCTACTAAATTTTAATAAGTAAAATATCAAAGCAGTAAAGCTAATAGTTTTTTTACTAAAAACACTTGAACATATATTTGTAGGTTACATTTGCCTGTAATAGAATTTACTTTTTCGAATATTAAGGATGGCCGTTTCGAGAGATGTGTCCCAATATCAACTCGAAATGTAACTCACGATTTGAGTAAACCGAACTGAGTTAAGGTTTGAGTTGACAAGGCTTTTTGAAATATACACACATGTCGACGTTTTAATTATTTAAAATGACTATTTCTTAAAGTAAAACACAACACACAGAAATGACTAACAATCATTACGCCTGATTACCATTAGCATTAGTATATCAAGAGGCCTGAATGAGGATAACAATATAGTTACTGAAACGTTGGCAAAATTTTCATAAATAATACTTGACTCACGAAACAACCGGATTTTATTCAACAGCTTTACTTGTGGTTAAGAAGTTTTATTTATTTAAAATACAAAATTATGCTACAGTGGCTTCAAGTTTTATTTAGGTTACTAAATCTTAACAGCCATTAAAAAATATAAATTTAGAACGATGCTGGAGAAGCATTATGTTAATAGTGTAGAATATTTTAAAACAATAAACCCTGTTACACTAGTTTACTAAATTTCACAATAATATTACTTTTTAAAATTATGTTTTGGTACTCGTAATCTTTTAATAAAGATTTTATAAAAAGTTCAATACATATTTAGATATAAATTACTAAATCAAAGTTGGGCCAGTAAAAAATATAAGCTAGGCCAGTTTTCTTAATCTAGCTGGACTTAGTGAGAGGAATCAAACTTAACCAATGAGAACATAATAATAGCATACACAAATATTTATTCCTACCAAGCTTACTGTAAATAAATTTAAAAAAATACTTTGTTTAGCCATGTCCAATTATACGAATTTTTAGGTTAGGCTTTATTAATTTTTATAATAAATTAAAACAGCTTTCATTGAATAAAATATGTAACTGAAATGTTTATTTCATTTTTACCCATCGCGAATCCTATTAATCAGAGTCGGTATACAGTAATGCATCTTTCTTGGGCGTAACTCCATACTGAATCGTTCCACCGGTTGTAACAAATTGCAAAGATTATTTTGGTATACGAACAATACATCAAGTTTGCAACTAAGGGCGGATTTGAGAAATAGTTGCAATGTGGTGCAAGCGGAGAAGCCTTAATGCTCTCGTCAGGGACTTTGTGACCTATTTCTTTGCGCCGTATTCTAACTCACATCCAGATTGTTTTCTTTCAAAGTTTACAATTCATATATTCAAGACTATTTTATTGTGCTACTTGATTAGATTTTAATGGTTTTGCTTAAAAGCCCTCAAAGGTTCGCAGTTGAAGAATCTTCACGAAGGTACTACAGACCCTTTAGAATATACTTTAAAACTTTTTAAACAAATGGACGGTGTTTAGTATTGTTTAAATACGTAAATTTAAACAGTTTTGCATATTTAAAAGTGTGTTCATGTTATTAAAATGACGCGAACCTTTTATTCATGTACATTTTCTCCAGAATAGGTAATGTACAGTTTACTAAGCTACCGCATAATATTTTTAACATATGGTTCCAGTCAAATTTATATTGGAAATTTCATATCGTACCCTAAAGATGAATGTTTTAAAAATCGCTAAGGAGAAGAAGTCCTCCAGTCGAAATTTCCGGATCTCCCCTTGGTTCCTCCTTATTACGCATAGGTGAAATCTAATGAAATAAAATCTCCTGGTAAGAGATATAGAAGAAATAATGGCATGGTATAGTGCCGACTACATAACCGTGCATTTGGCCTTGAAAGATTGCATGAGATATCTCGTGTACCACCAAATCTGAAAACATGTTACATACTCAGAATGTTCTATAACATCTACAGCTTCTGCATCGATATGTCTACAAATATTTCAAGATTGTTTGTTATTTCATATCGAAGCTAATTTATCATAGAATTTATCTAATATCGACCGACTCATGCATGTCAGTGTTTTGAAAGTCCTTATCATGTTTGTAGGAAAGAATTTATACTGACCCTCTACCTCCTGTCTCGGCTACTGGGATCTCTCAAGGCCAAGTGCACGGTTACATGGTCCACACTATTGTTGCAGGCTCTAGTACCTGAAGTAGACCTACTCTCTGTCGGGGTGATAAAGACTAGCCTACGCTCCTCACGCGTCTTAGAGGAAGAAGAGAAAATTCTTCTTACGGAAGATTAAAGGGAAAATTGATGTATGTAGAACTAAGAAAGGACATAACGATCCCATATTTTTGGGAATGGGGGATCTATGGTGTGCATAGAGAGGGTAGCGCATCTGTAGTAAACCTGGGTGTTTTCCCTCTACGCGGAATCTTTGCGAGGAAACTACCCAAGATTCTTCAAAATCTGAAACAGTGGATCTTATGACCTGAATGAATTGAACTGTGTGGCATAAGCTTCGTAGTCTACATCTCAACTCGCTCTTGTCTAAAATTGTATTAGCTTATATTTATTTATTTATTTGCTTTATGTAATATTTTTTTTAAAGTCTTCAAATGAAATGAATTAGTACGCTCGTTAAGGTAATTATTTTAGTGCGAAAAACATCGACGATAATTTTCCGCAAAGGAAATTAATTTAACGCGATGAATCTTAAAGGAAGTCTCCGTCTAAATAAATAATGAAGCAATTCTGGTTCCGTGAATTTCCCTTCCACCGACGTATTCCTTTTGTCGATCCTTCAACATCGATCTGTCTCGAGTAAACATCGTTCGTTTTCTACTTTCCGGCCAATTTGCGAATGGTAATTCTGTTTTACTGGTTTGCCACTTTGTTTAAGTCATAAAACTCCATACTTCAATCCTTACGCTTGAGTGTTGTCGAAGGCACTCCATGTCTTTTGTAGTTATGTGGCATTTTAACTGCTCAAATGTTTGAAATAATATAACTTTCAAGAAATTTATTTTGGTCACGATATTCTTTATTTTGTGTTTACGCTGTATTTGGCCTTTATTTTACTTAGTTTTGTTTCACGACCTTTATTAGGTTTATTAATCTTACATAGACTTATTATACAAGTCACTGCATATTGGTTAAATAGTAAGAAATAATATTCAAAAAACTTTTAATCACATATATTTTATTTTTACTTATTGTCCTTTTCGGTTACCAAGTAACATCTCAGAGGCTTATGTTGCCAAGAACAGCTGTGTTGTCTAATCAAGCTATTGGTTGTTATGCCTCAGAAGATGGTACTTTGTAACCGAAATGTTCATTAGCAGAATATAAAATGTTTGTTGTTAGAGCCTTTTAAGTATTATTTAGTGATTACACAGTTTACAAAAACGTGTTTCATACGCCTGAAGGAGCTAGTTATCAGGCCCTGACAGTAAACAAACAAATACAGTGGGAACTATCTATTATCAGGCATTTAAAAATCCAATCTAAAATTTTCGACACCCCAAACCAGGTGACTTGTACCACTCGGATTCAGGGGCTTTGTGCTAAGATACCTGGTACCAGCGTGTAAGAGTTCACAAAGGCTCTATACTAGTAACACGTCTTCTCCTGAAATGAGACGTATGCTCTAACCGGATGCAACGGCTTGAACGGCTTGAACGGCTCGGCGTTCCACACCGTCAAAATTCCCTTTATGGTTGTCCGGGCTATGTATAATCGGTCCTTTATCGTTTCTCCTCAGACCGAACCTCAGAATTTGGACTTGGACTTAGGCAGAAAAGGGCTTCAACTAGCAGCCAGCAACCTGCGCAACCTTTACAACTATTCTGATAATTATATTTATAAAGGTCTTCAGGAAATGTTGAATAATACGAAAGAGATAGTTTAAAATATGGTCTTGAATATACTAAAGTGTTTGCTGATTTTAAAACTGTTACAGCACCAAGATATTTATTTTATTTATGTCAATTGGCGTAAATTGGAACAAGTGTAGCATTCCAAACATGTACCGATAATTTGTTATCAGCACACAAAAGCTAGCATTTAACAAGCAAGAAATGAGTTTATGGAAATTAACCAGTTTCTCACTTCTCATTCGATTAAAATGGAGCCAAAAAATATTTTTTATGTCGCTGTGGCGTAAATTGGAACAAGTGTAGCATTGCAAACATGTACCGATAATTTGTTATCAGCACACAAAAGCTAGCATTTAACAAGCAAGAAATGAGTTTATGGAAATTAACCAGTTTCTCACTTCTCATTCGATTAAAATGGAGCCAAAAAAATTTTTATGTCGCTGTATGAATGGAAGGCAGGACGTTGAAGGTGAATACCATGAAGAGACATCGAGAACAAATAGTCGTCTAGGTGTGGTAATATAGACGCATGCTGAGGGCCACCTGGGTACTTAGGTATGGGTGCTGGAGGTATTGTAGGATGGGATGGACAAGGACATATAAATTTAATATTATACTAAAATTAGAAAACTGCAATACCTTACTACGGCCTTCTGCGGGTCTATTTATAGAGTGTGCTGTCGAATATAAATTGGCCCATATGAATAACAAGATCCTGAAGATAATGGTGTAAATAGACGATTATAATAAGCTTTATAATCTTTGCAATAATAAAGTACTTGTATTCAACTTGTCAGTGCCACCACCACCTGTCAGTGCCACCGGTATCTGAACTGAAGTTGCTACTTACTTTATAAAGAAAGTCGCTTAATATTTTAAGATCACTTTTAGACACTTTCAAAGGAAGCACTTTCTGAACATACAAAGAGGAAGTATAACTTGTATAATCGAATCTTGTTGATGATGTGCTTCCTGTTCAGAGGAGAGTAAAAAGCATTTAGTATATTTAAGAAACATTGAAAGCACAACATGTTTGCATACAAAAATCATTATAATTTAAAATAAGTGTCATTCTAGTATTTTAATATAATGCATTCTTATAGCATTAGTACAGCTTAGGAAAGACAGGTAGACTACTTGTGCCATACGGTCTGCAAGAAAGGTAACGTGGAGGCCTATGCTTGATTGCCCTATTTCAACTGTTTTACAAAAGCTGATTCGACTAAGGGTCTGAGTTATCAAACAAAATGTTTTGACGCTAGTAAGGATTGAACCCGGGACCTTTAGATTAAGGCTAAGTGCTCTACCTGCTAGACCACTCAGCCGCCTGATTGTCATAATCTAGAAGATTGGATATATCAAATTCTATTACATTGTAATGGTACAATAACATCAAGGATTATAGCCGTAACATTTTAGGTATTCGATTGCTATAATGTAGAAAGATAGTAAATTTATAAATAGCAATGGATAACTTTTGGTGGGTATATGTGGATGGAATTCTGCTTTCTATCAGGGCCATACTCCACTCTACCATTCTAAAGAAGTGTGTACCGACAGGGTGGTAACTGGGCTGTGGGTGGATAGTAGAAATGTAGTCGCAAAGTAGTGTAGTTCGTGAGTTAACATGCTTTCAGCACAAAGATGGATGATAGAAGTACGAATGACTTCAAGGAAATAGGAGTCGCAGACATAAAGCAGAACCAGCTGATGTGCGGGGTAAAGGAAGAGCTGTTGCACAGTAGAGAAACGCTAAGATTAGTTGGCAAATTAAAGATGGGATCGTTTTTAAGGGAAAGAGGTCGTAAGTTCCAGGTGGACTTCAAAGTTTGTAGTCTTCAAACTTGTGAACATTAAACCTTTCAAGTGCCATCTTTCTATGTACACAAATAGAAAGTTGTACATTTATTAAGCGACAGACTCACTTATCCGGTCTCTCACAGATTCACGGAATGGCCCACTTACTCACGACTGACTGATATTGTCCTGAGTGACTGGCTGACTCATTCAATTTCCACTTACTAACTCACTGACTGAATCGCTGGTGGCACTGGCTGAAAGTGTCCTGAGTGAACGACTCACTGGCGATAAACTGAATGATTGCGGGATTAACTTACACAATCAACCCAGAACCGAAAATGTTTTATAACATGAAGGCGTATTGAAAACATATTTTATAACTTGAAGGAATTTTTTGTGCCATATTAAGTATAGACTTTGTTTTTATAACAGAAAATCAGGAATCATTAGACTACCTAGGCAACCTGTGTTTCGAGTTCAGTAAAATCACAATAAAATCGTAATTCGTATGTGCCAATATAAATTAAAGTGGGGTTTATTATAACCCACAAAGATTGGGTAGTAAAGAGGACGAGAGCATGACTATTTACTAACACTGTTGATGTATTGACAAAGTTCCAATTCTTCCCATTTTTTTATAGCTTAATATTTGTTGTAGGGTAATGGGAAATGTTTAATTAATTACAAACATATTTGCTAGCTGTAAGTTTTTATAGTAATATATATATATATTTATTTCTATATTTATTATATGTGTATTTATAAATATATTTTATTTACATATATATATATATATATATATATATATATATATATAATTCTATATTTATTATATGTGTATTTATAAATATATTTTATATATATATTTATTTATTTATATATTTATTATATGTGTATTTATAAATATATTTTATTTACATATATAAATATATATATATATATATATATATATATATATATATATATATATATATATATATATTTATATATATATGTATATTTATATATATATATATATATACATGATATATATATATATATATATATATATATATATATATGTATGTATGTGTGTGTGTGTGTGTGTGTGTGAGGGGGTGTAAATATATATCATACATCTATTCTTAAACCAAAAAACGTTTTATTTATGTCCTGAGTTACATTTCAATTGCAAAGCTATCATCTTCAGAGGAAACTACTACCAGATTCACTTTACAAAACAAGTCCACAAAACCTCAAAAGGTAGTCTTTTAGTAATTTCCTCTGAAGATGATTGCTTTGCAATCGAAATGTATATCAGGACATAAATGAAAAGTTTTGGGGCTTAAAAGGTTTTATTTATTTATAATAATACATTAAACTATGCTTCCCATTATGTCTCTTAATATATCAAATACTTTATAGTACTCTATATATTTTACTTTGTACACATTATATTACTTTATAGAACATAGCAAATAGCTTGTTTGTTATAATATTCTAAAATGAGATTTAAAAAACCACTTTAAATTTATATATTTTATTGATACCAAATATTTTATTCTTTGATGGTGTACTTAAATATGTTACGCAAATATCATGGGTAAAATATTTGTAGTGTATGTTGTTTAATGTGGTGGAAGAGCAACGAACATAGAAAGGGCCTACTAACCATGACACTGGAAAAAACATTTTCTAAGTTAAAGTGTAAGATATGAAAAGGCAGTTTTAGAAGGGATTTAAATCTGAAGAAAGAAGTTTCTTGCAGTATCGACCTGTCAGTTATGCAATGTAAATAATGTAGGCCTATATATAGATCCGTATCGAACGTGTAAATAACTAAACACAACTTTGCAAGTAGGTTAGGAAAGATAGAATAGCTAACTTATTATTACACTTTTGCTATTACTAGCGACCAGACTTTTTGTTAACTAAATATGTTAAATTGTTAACTTACACTTGAAGTGTAAGTTAACAATTTAACATCTTTTAGTTAACAAAAAGTCTGGTCGCAAGTAATAGCAAAAGTGTAAAAATAATTAACAACCAGCTCGTCATTAACAGCAACAAGATATCGATATTTAGCTAACTTAAATTATTACTTTATAAATCTCAATCATAGATTGGTCTTAAATGTTGTCTATTTCTTTTGGTTGTAGAAAAGTTAATTCCAACTCAATCTGCTTCGAATACATGAATTTAGCAGTTATAAATTCCAATTGTGGTTGTGACAATTAATTTGAACTTTCCTAAAGCATGTAATGAAGTGTGTCTCCCATTGGAACCTCATGGGCAGTTGCAATATTGCCAAGTTACAACTAGATTGGAAGTAATGAAGTTTGGGGTAACCGCCATCGGTCGGCCTTGTTAATTATGTGGCGCAATTCGATTGATTTCCCTGAATGTCAATATAACTGGGAACAACTGTAGTTAACCTAGCTAAACTGTGATTACATCGTTAATTGTAGATATTTTAGTAACTACAATGTTTCTAGTCTAAATATTACTTCAAACAATTGTTTAACATGCTTTCTATGCATGTTTTTTTGTCAACAAGGTAGAATATTTATGACGTTAAAAGTGTAACGTATTGGTAATACTCAACTAAGTTAAATTTAGTTTTAGATTTAAATTTATATATAATATTAATAAATGTAAGTATTTTACACATTTTCTTTAAGTATTAAATATTAGATAATCAGTATTTATGAAACAAACAGGTAAATGTTTCCGAACATGTATAAATACCTTGCAGACTCAAACAGTCAACACGGCGCTGTATAGATAATTTAACGGCAGAGGTGACTGTGGAAGCAAGACCTTGTAGACCATGTATGCGAAATGAAATCGAGCTAAAGAGAAACATGTAAAATCCTAAAATATAACAAAGGTTTCTCTTAATTACAAAATAGTGTTTCTTAATATTCTTTTAACCTTCTTTTCCTTCTTAATTGTTCTCAAAATATTTCACTAAATCATAACAAAAATAAGGATTTATATTTGCGTTAAGAACCGAAACTATCTGCCTCGTTATTTTGCCTGCCATTTTCCACGATAGGTACCAAGTCCCTGATACAGATAATTTCAAAATATATTTAATAGGCCATTAATAAGTCAATATTTAAGACTGATAAGGAGTTAAAAACGTTTTTTTTCGTTTATTTTATTTTGAAAAACCTGACGAAACCTTCAGGTTTTCAACAAACAGGGTACTGACTTGAGACAGCCAGTCAGAGGAGAGGGATGCCCCCTTGGTTATTGTAACGTTTTGACACTCGTTGCGAATGTTAAACCATACACTTACTAGTTTAAATCCTTATATAAATTACTGTTTTTAATTTTTCGTACCTCAATTAAATGTTCCAGGCTATTCGAAACATCAAGTGTTTTATTGTGTATTTAGACTTTAAAAGTGCAAATATTAAAAAGAGATTTCACAGAACGTTTCTGAGTTTTTGAAAATATTATTAACTTGTTTTGCATTACGAGTTAGCGTGAATTGTCGAATTACAAACACACTCGTTCTTTAAGTATATCATCAAGCTATAAAAATATTTAAATCAGACTCGACGCCAAATAACGCTAACTACGCCGCTGGTAGTATAATGAGTCTGTTTTCATAAAATCTCTTTAACTTCTATTATACGGCCACATTTTCTTTAACGTCTCTGAAATTAACTAGCCTATAAAACTGTATAAGGATCGTTTTGGTCATGTACGTTAGTTCGTGAAGATATCGACTTGGGAGTGTTTACCGTAATGAGAAGGTTAATGTGGCACTTTAAGAGAAGCGAGTTCCGTTGCTATAAACATTATCATAAAAGCAGAGGTTGGATTTCATAATTTGTAAAGACTGGAAAATAACACATCCCCTGAAGGTGGGCAGAGCAATACGTTATTTTCATTGATAGGGATGGAAAGAACACGGAAAATTTGGAAAGATAATCTAGGACAAGTCTAGTCAAAATACTAAACCTCAATAAATCCATAAAAAGAACTGACGTCACCACACAAACAAAAAGACGCACTGAAAATTGTAATTTCAACCAAGTAAAGGTGAGCAAGAGTAGACTGTTGCAAAATCTTGCTCGTGGTAATTACATACGTTAGGAGGTCATGACCTTCAAAGTTAATGCCACATCGAAATGCTTAACGTCTGACCTTGAATATCGAAAACAAGCTTGGAAGATTTGTAGTAGGCTTAACATTCAAGAAAAGAACACTGATCTGAAAACATGAGAATGAAAAATACGGTCTTAATTTCCAATCAAAAAGCTAAAAGAATACTAAAGAAACATATATTTTTAGAAATATGTAATTTAATATTATAATAATAGAGATAACAGTTAGATGTTATTTTCACGCTATTTTTATAAAGCATAGAAATTATTTAACAAAAAAAATGAAAATACGAGAAGTAGTTATTGATAAGGAAGATGGGCCAAAGAGCTCCAGCGCTGATAGCATTAAGATGCAGAACATGTTTCCTTCAGACCAGGTTAATAGCCATTAAGGCTACCATGTTGTCTTCACCAGTGATAAAGCTACACTGTATTGTGAGAAATACACAAAGAAGCCACTCTGCACAAACCACCCATACAGGAGAAAATCTCCATTCAAAGAAGCAACACCGAACACCGTAATAATAAGAAAAATATCTCTATTCAAAGAAACAAACCCGCCAACACTTTACACGAAGAAGAATATATCCTTTTCAAAGGAAGGCAAACTCTGCCCACACTCATAAAAGAAAATATCTTCAATCAAAGAAGCAACTCTGCCACACTCATAAATGAGAATATCTTCATTCAAAGAAGCAACTTTGCCCACACAAAAAATGAAGGAGAATATCTCCATTCTAAGACGTACCCCTGCCTACATTGAGTATAAATGAAAATATCTTCATTCAAAGAAGCAACCCTGCCTACATTGAGTACAAATGAAAATATCTCCATTCTAAGAAGTACCCCTGCCCACATTGAGTATAAATGAAATAATCTTCATTCAAAGAAGCAACCCTGCCTACATAGAGGATAAATGAATATCTTCATTCATAGAAGCAACCCTGCCTACATTGAGTTTAAATGACAATAACTTCATTTAAAGAAGCAACCCTGCCTACATTGAGTTTAAATGACAATAACTTCATTCAAAGAAACAACTCTGCCTACATTGAGTTTAAATGACAATAACTTCATTTAAAGAAGCAACCCTGCCTACATTGGGTTTAAATGACAATAATTTCATTCAAAGAAACAAATCTGCCTACATTGAGTTTAAATGACAATTACTTCATTTAAAGAAGCAACCCTGCCTACATTGAGTTTAAATGACAATAACTTCATTCAAAGAAACAACTCTGCCTACATTGAGTTTAAATGACAATAACTTCATTTAAAGAAGCAACTCTGCCTACATTGGGTTTAAATGACAATAGCCTCATTCAAAGAAACAACCCCACCTACATTGAGTATAAATTACATTATCTTCATTCAAAGAAGCAACCCTGCCTACATTGAGTATAAATGACAATATCTTCACTCAAAGAAGCAACCCCGCCTACATTGAGTATAAATGACAATATCTTCATTCAAAGAAGCAACCTTGCCTACATTGAGTATAAATGACAATATCTTCACTCAAAGAAGCAACCCCACCTACATTGAGTATAAATGAGAATATCTCTATTCAAAGAAGCAACCCTGCCTACATGGAGTATAAATGACAATATCTTCACTCAAAGAAGCAACTCTGCCTACATTGAGTATAAATCACTACATCTTCATTCAAAGAAGCAACTATGCCCACTAAACTCATGAATGAGAATATCTCAGTTTTAGGAGGCAAACCTGCCTACATTGACTATTAATGATAATCTCTTCATTCAAAGAATCAACTGTCTCCAAATGACTCACGAAGGAGATTATCTCCATTCTAAGATGCGACTCTGTCCAAGCTACTCATATTGGAGATTACATCCATTCCGCTGACACTACTTATGACGGAGAGTATTCTCAATTAGAGAAGTGACTCCGTTCACACTATTTATGACGGAGGTTATATCCGTTCAGAGAAGCTACTTTGCCCATACTACTCATGACGGAAAATATCTCCATTCAGAGAAACAACCCTGCCTAATCTAGCCTTGAATGAATATATCTACATTCTAGGTGTTGCTATGTTGAGTGTTGCGTACCAGACTTTGTGCATTTCACTTTTAAAACCGAAGTAAAATATTTTCAATTTTCCCGAGACTAAAACCTATTTCGCAAAATCATCGTACTAGGAAAATACGTAAGGATGGTCATTTCAAATATGCGTTGATGATATTCTTGGACATTTTCCCAGATGACGAATTTGTAGGAATTTTCATTTCACCGATCGCTATACAAAAATGAATGGTACGATAAAAAGGAAATGTCATGAGCGCTTCTCCAACACAGACATGACACATTTACAAATAGAACATACTGCTGCCATGTTTACAGTACAAACAACAAACGCGTTTAACAACAGACAAAACCTCTCGTTTTCGCAGTAAGTAAATCATTCCAATAGGATTGCTCGCTACAGATCTTGAATTTATGGAAGATTTAAACAGCTGGATGTAGTTTACTTGCTAAGCAGACATTCTCTGGATTACTGGATTACTAAGTGCTTAATGCGCCATCACTGTAGCACGGCGAATCCGAAATGGAATTTAATATAGCAGCTGCAAAAGCACCCCCGTCTGCAGACAGCAATGTTCTCTTGCGAATGATTCTATTTTAATTCTATTAATAACAATGTGCGTCAGAATAAGTATACTTTTAGAGACATAAATTAAATTGTTTTATTATTAGTGGCTACAACATTTACTACAATTATAGACCCTTCAAATATGCATTGAGATTGGCTTTGTTATTGGCATGTCATACTTTATAACTTCTAATCCCTATGGAAAGGTCACATAAACACGGCAATGTTGTAACATGTTGCATAATCTTTGAATTGGTTTTCTCCAATAATCTTCGATACCATTGCACTACTTCCTTGTTCTCGCTTCTGTCCGTCTTGGACCTTCCTACTTTGTAGTTCATTCCGAATTTTACTTTGCATAATGAACGTCCAGATATCTTTGTACTTTTTGCTTTGATAAACAAATTAATTTTTTTTACTCTGGATTCTTTTGCTCTGTGACTACAACAACACTTTCTTTTCCTCGAGTATAAACACGTTCTTATAGCTGAATTCTGTGCGTTTCCCCTTGTTTGAATGAAGCTAAACCCTTGTATGGAGATAGAAACCTCGGTTTAGAGAGAGTCTACTTCAGATAGGTCACTCTGTCAAGCGATGTCGAACTGTCCCAGTACCAGGATATCTATCGGTAGACCTTTCCTTACTTCTACCTGACCTTATCTCCTCCTTCTTGTCCTTCTTCATACAAATGGTTGTAAGAGTTGGTCACCGCTTTATCCCTTCTATAGAAGGAAGGTTTACTACTTGTACGTGGTATGGTATGATTTCCCCTACATGCTGCATCAGATGGTTTTTACCTTTACCTAAATCCAATCTACATTCACAACTCTCATCTTTACTTTGAGGCGATAATATGAGCGAAGTAAGCAAGATTTCTCTCGTTTCCTAGTAACGGAGAAATTACTATTTTAGAAACACTTCTTAGCTGGTATACAAACGTTAGTCAGCGATCGTAGCGGTGTAAATGTCAACTACATTTTTTTGTCTTCTAATGTGATACATTTTTCATGGTTTGTTTTGATTACTTATTTTGTTTCAGTTTTGTTAAAGGAGTATAATATATATAAAAATAGATTTTCCCTGAATACTCAAAGCATTAAAAAACCAATTCAAACTGAAAACCATGACTGATTAACTTATATGATTAATGCTCCTATTTATATGGAGTTTTAAACCTTCCGCATGTTCAAAATATATATCTGGTTTTTATTTTGTATTCGTTCTAAAATTAGTTCTTTATGTTTTATTATTTTCAAATGTATATTTTTTTTTAACTGAGAGTGTGAGGCCTGTGAATGTGTGTGAGTGTGTGTGTGTGTGTGTGTGTGTGTGTGTGTGTGTGTGTGTGTGTGTGTGTGTGTGTTTGTGTGTGTGGTTTTATATAGCCATAGATATTCCGTCAAACGGTATTTCATTTTCTTCTTTGTTTGTCCTACATAATACTTATAAAAATCGTCACATTCTATTTTATAAATTCCACGTTTATCATACTTATTATCTTCGTTGTACTTTTTAAAAATTATGACGTTATTATTTCTTCCATATGCCTATATAATTAAAGTTGTCTATTTTATTCTTTTGTATTATTAGTATCATTGTTAATTTTCTTTTTTATATTTGAACGTTTATTATTTCTAGATCTTCTTTTATATAAGTTGTTGTTAAAAATGTGATCATATTTTTTTGTCTCTTATCTTCATTTATTGAGTTTTGAATTTAAACTACATTATATATATATATATATATATATATATATATATATATATATATATGCATTATTCATTGTAGTGCATTTTATATGTTTTTAATAAGTTATATTAAGGAAAACTATACCAATTTGCATATATATATATATATATATATATAGAGAGAGAGAGAGAGAGAGAGAGAGAGAGAGAAAGAGAGAGAGAGAATTTATTTGCCATAAATATAAAGATGAGATATGAATGAAACTCATAATTAGCCTACTCATATTTTCATTTAAAATTTTTTTTTGTAATTTAAAACTATCAAGTAATTTGGTTTATAATTCCTAAACAAAATGCTTTTTAATATTTTTTTATTATCGCCTTATATGGAGCATGCTCGCCGTTCGAAATAGTTTTTATTAAGTGAACCAAAATAGAATAAGATAATTTATTAAATCGCAATAAGCGCCATTTTGTTACAGTAACAATGGCTGAATATATCCGGCAGTAATGGGGACCATTAATCAACAAATGTAGTCGAACAAAGTCACTTCTATCATGCTCCTAAATATACTGACTTGCAACTTTAATTAATTAGGAAATCGTTTGTTTAGTTCGTTTAAATTGTAGTTGGAATTTATTTAAGTAAAATTTGTAAGAAACATTTATGATTAAAAAAATATCAGTCGTACCTGTTTTAATGTTTGATTTCCCTGTTCTGTGCTCTAAAATTTTTATTCAAAAAGCTAGTAAAACATTTCAATGAAGTTTTCAGCCAAAGAACTTCATATATTTGGGTTTAGTCTCGTGAATCCTTAACATCCATTCTCAATATATATATATATATATATATATATATATATATATATATATATATATATATAAATTATTCTATTTGATCTAATTACAATGACACTCAAGTCCTTTGTAAGCCTTACGTGGAGTCTCTATAATGCCATTACAGAGGCACAGCCCTACACAAAGCCTTCACCCTCCTACCTTCATGGAACTCAAGTCATGCAAGGTACAAATTCACCTCTTTCCGTTAAGACTCGTAGCATTATCGGTTCATCAGGTAATGCTGTTTTTATATTATAGTATTGGGTATTGTATTCTAGTATTTTATATAGTGACTGGGTGTGTGATGTGATGTGATGTGATGTGATGTGTGTGTGTGTGTGTGTGTGTGTGTGTGTGTGTGTGTGTGTGTGTGTGTGTGTGTGTGTGTGTGTGTGTGATGTGATGTGATGTGATGTGTGTGTGTGTGTGTGTGTGTGTGTGTGTGTGTGTGTGTGTGTGTGTGTGTGTGTGTGTGTGTGTGTGTGTGTGTGTGTGTGTGTGTGTGTGTGTGTGTGTGTGTGTGTGTGTGTGTGTGTGTGTGTGTGTGTGTGTGATAGAATGAGAGAGAGTATTTATATGATTTGAATATAATGATATATTTTACTAATATTGAAGTAGTTGATAACTAGTCTTATTAATATCGTATTAATAATATTGAAATCAGGCAAAAATATATTTAAAGCGTTTGATGAAAATATTTTACGGTACAGCTCCAATTATTAATTTATGTAGCCTACTGTACAGCCTATAAACAAAATTGCTATAACTTAGATATAGTCTCTTTTCTAACTTGAAGCTCCACAATTAACGCGCACTAAATATTTTGTTAAAGCAATTGAACTCTTACAAAAACCTCTTCTGTTTTTTTTGTCAAATTACAGTTTCTTTCCCCGCTGTAACTTAAATAGATTATACATATTCATTTCTACTTCCTATTATGAGCTTTAACATAAAAATTTATCAACCATAAAGCAATTCCAGCAGTCTGAAATATTTTTTCCTTAGCGCCTGGCTAAGAAGTTGAAACATAATCTTGGAGTACCTTCGATTCCACACTTTTTGATTATAAAGTAAATACGAGTATGTCCGTTTGAATTGTGTCTTTTAATTTGCTAGTGTTATTGTGGAAGTTGTTTCCCTTTCATGACTCTCAAAAGAGGATTACCTTGAAGATACTACTCTTCATTTTTAAACCTGAGTACGGCAAGATCTTCATATTGTTACACTTATTCCAAGGCAGGCTCGTGGAGGCACAACCTGTATCCATCTCTACACCTCAACATCGTCGTTGTAGTCACGAGAATATGTAGGACCAAGATATTTATTGTGCACCACTATGATTATCGGTCTTCTAAACCTTTGGATACACTTGGTCTTCTTTTAGCTTCATATAATCCACACCCCTGATAATAACTAAAGTAATTTCAGCCTTTTAAATTCTTCCTTCTATTGACGGTGTTTTGGTTAACTATAAATGTTTCTTGTTAGTAACCAAATAAATTGCGTTTATGCCGATTTAATACGTCTACGACATTTCAAAAACAATGATATTTTCCTGAAGAAAACGACAAAATATAATAAATTATAGTTGTCGCAGCCATTAGTTAGGCATTTTGAAAAAAGTCAAAATATTTTCAAGTCACACAAGAAATGTAATACAATAACGACTTTATTGTAAAAATCTATATTTTACTAGATTCTGATATAGTTACAGAGTAACTGGTTAGGATAAATTTAGAATAATAAAAAGGTATCTTCTTGTAGTAAGCTAAGCGATTGATAAATAAATTGCAAATCATCTTGATATTATATTACAACTCAAAGATATAGGTGGTTTTACACTTCGTATTTTGCCAATTAATCAACTTCAATTTTTTCAAAAAGCGAACTACTCGCCTTACCTGATTTTTATAAAGTTTGGTAAGTGTATGTTTGTGTGTGTTGCCCTCCCTATTTATTGATATCCCTTTCTTGCAGAATACCAAAATTTTGTTGTTTAAAAAACTTATTTATAAACAAACCAAACATCTGCCAATCACCCCGCTTGTTAAACCGTGCTAAAATCCCTGAGTTACGTGTATATTTCCCGCTCATAGGGCCAGGCCCAAAACAAGCCTATTACCGCTGACTACTATTTAAAATAAGTATAAACTCTCCAAAATTGGTTTATCAATTATGTAGGGTCTAAATATAGTCACACATGTCATTTCAATAGTCAGCTGGAAAGAAACACATTTAAAATAATACACAAAATATTCACAGAGTCTTACCACCTGATGATGATCTGCAGATACAGCAAGAGGACGTGCAAAATATGATCGTGTTTAATTTACCTATTTTAAAAGGCTCCTGTGTCCTTTTAAACACAATCTGCCAGTAGATAAATCTCTGGACTTTTATACAAAAAACCAACTAATCTTTAGGCTAGTTCAATGAAGTTAGTTGAGAGAAACTCTTTAAAAACATTAGGTTTCAACTATTATCATTTAGTGAAATTTAATTAAACTTGTTTACTGATTTAATAATCATTTTCATATTAGTTGGAAAAAGCTAAACAGTTTTTATTGATTATTCGACACAGGATGAAATGCAAATACTGTTGATTTTTATAACATATTTAATTTTATTTATTTAAATAAAAAAGAAAATTTATCCTTTCAAATAAAACATAATTATATTGACAGAACAATTCACTAAATAACTTGTTGTTTTTTATACTTTAAAATCTTATAATTTCCATATATATCAATTACATTTACATAAAAATAAAATTATTTCCCAAATTACACATAATAAAAATTTATCTTCTCTATTGAATTGGTAAATTCGTATTTATGACACATAATTTTTAAATTTATAATATTCAAAAAATTCTTATTTTCTTGAAAATAAATGGCTCATGGCCAAAAACCCTTTGTAAGTTTAATATTTATCATTTGAAATATTCTGATCACTTAAATTCATTTTATTAAGCATAAAATTTATTTAATTTTTATAAAGAGTGATGTCATTGTTTAAGCTTGAATATTTGTTTGAATTTAATACAATTAACTGACTAAATTTGACGTAATTGGTATCGAATAGAGAAAATGACTTGCCAAAGATGTTCCTGCCGGTCCTAGAGTCCCTCGTCTGGATTCCCTGGTCCTTGGACATCGGAAGTCGCCATCCCTGGTTCGTCGGTGGTGGTTTTCCTCCATTCCCGCGTCCTGGAGGCTGAGTCTGGAGCCTTCATCCCTTGGTAGTCCTAGACGTCGGAAGCGTTGAGGTTTGGTCCATCTGGCCTGATGGCGGTCCTATCCGCGGTCCAGCATAGCGTTCCGCGGCACCTCGTATTAAAAATTTATTTCAGACTGTCTCTAAGGTCTTAGAGACCTAGTATATATAGCGGTGAATTTAACCTACCTCACCCCGCCTGCAATACTTGCTATCTTTGGATTTATTCCTTGTACAGGCAAGTCGGGCAACGAATCTGTTTTAGCTTGCAGAGTTTGATTATCATTTTTGAAACACTGAAAAATGTCTATTTTATTAAAACTGCTGTAACTTTTTTGTTTTTTAAGTTTTTCAAATTTTGTTTTCACTAATGTTTATTCTGGCTTATTCTGGTTCTTTTAAAATGTCGATGAAAGTTCTACGTGGTTTGGCTCTTAGGATAGCTTTTTTAAGCACTTAGAAAATTTTCTCCTCACTCCCGATGGTCAAATTTAGCTAGTTATTACAACTTTATTTTCTAATACCTTTTAATTTAGCTTTATTATTCTATTTATGATTTTATTTAATTCTTCACTCTTTATTAATGTTATAACTCCAAACTTGATTAATTTAAAAATCAACTTTATTACTTAAAAACAGGAAATTATTTATTTCCTATTTGTCACGGAATGTCAGACCGTTACAGTGTGTGTGTTATAAATGAAATTAAATGTACATTTTTTCAGATGTATACATTTAAAAAATATGTTTTCAAAATAAGCTTTTAAAATAATAAGTTTTATTATTTTTCGAGGGTTCCTAAGGACATTCTTCATTGCCTGGTACCATTTATTGCGCTATCGATGACGTACCATCAATTATAAATATACGACGTTGTGTCTGAAACCTTTTTACTGCTTTTTTTCAATAGTCTATAGTATAATTACATGAATTAATACTTCCCTAAGTATTGAATTTCATAGCTTTTTTTATTTGTATAACAAAAATGAAGTAAACTGATAGGCTTACTTACGAGATATAAGTTATGAAGACAGAAGAGTCGAAATTATAGTATGTAATTATTGTATAAAAGTAGCCTTCACAAAATATCTCCAAAAGTATTTCCTATCGACGAATTACTTGTTTATTGGGACTGAGGCCTAGGGAGCCGAAATAGTAAGGTCAGATTGTTTGTAGTCAGCTGGCTAGACAAATACGGAAGGCGATACAACCTCCCAATCCAGTAAGGTTTCAATCTATACGATATATAAATACGATTTCCAACGGTTATCTAGAAGTGTAGAGTGCTCGTCAGTGCATTTAATGTTTCCGGCTAATGCATAATCATGTTCTAAAGGCTACACTGTAACCCCAGCGGAAAGTACGCGGAGGAAGGCATTAGACGTGACGATCGTGCACCGGATAGCGGGCACTCCATAACATGCTAGGGGTTCTGCAACCCTCAACACGTGATCCTTAACCTACACTATACACCTCTAATACGTAGGTCCCAAACCCAATCATTCTTCCTAGCCTGACCTTTTATATTCGTCAAAGTGATCGGTTGCTTTAAGGCATCAAAATCCGAATACCAAGTCTTTTCGCCAGCCTACATTGCCACCATTATCAAAACCTATAAAATCAGGTAATGATTTTATTGTGTTTGATAATCCCAGAAATATAAAGTGGCAAAAAGCCATAGAGTAAGTAACATTATTGTTAATAAAATGTGTATATTAAAATATATATATATATATATATATATATATATATATATATATATATATATAATAAAAAATATATAATATATATAATATAATAAATATGTAATTATATAATTATATATATAATAAATGAAAAATATTTCAAAAACAAGAATACTTTTAATACATATACTGTTCTTGTATATAAATATATTTTAACGAAAGAGAATGTTGGTAACGGGTAAAGAAATTTGTTAAATAGGCTAATAACAGATCACAGACAATTAATTCATGTTTTTTCAACACTCAACGTTTAGAATTTCTTTCCGAAATTCCTTTTCAAGAGCTCGTCTTAAACCAATACACAACATAGCTTACAATTTATAAAATA